>CM053979.1:13246631-13671631 GCA_028641955.1 Protonibea diacanthus
TGTTTTCCAACAGAAATCCTAAAATACGGTCAAATAAAACTAAAGCTATCCAAAATACCACTAGAGATAAGTGACAAAATATGTTTCTCTGTAATTTCAGTGTGTGCACACCCAGGAAAGCAAATAGCATGTTACTGGGGTACTTAGTCATCAAACACATAAGTACTCTGTCTGTCTGATACTCAAACAGCAGCCACACGTGCCACATCCCTCGGGACACTGGCATACAACGCACAAGCACCATCCCACCTCTGATTATATCTCTGTGTCTCTAATCACCTCCTGGCATTGGGGACAGGAGTGAGTGCTGGGGGGGGGAGGCAGGGTTCAGTGCTGCTGCTGGTGGTGAAGGAGGGCTGTTGGGTGAAGGGGAGAGAATGGGGCGAAATCTCATTTAGAGCTTTACGCCTTCCCCTCCCTCTTACCGATGCCGGCCATTCAGATTAATTGAATTTAGTGCTCTATTGTCTGACAGGAACCCAGCATACCCGCCACTTTACCACTCCTGTGCAGTAAGCCAGTCATCCCCAAGGCCAAATTTCCAGATTCCTGTCTCTGATGTCTGCTTGCTCTGCTGCACTGGGCTTTACAGGTCCCACGGCACACACCTGACTCCAGTCACACAGGAGACGCAGAGGCCGGTCGCTGCCATTAAAACTGAGGATGTTTTGTGTAGAGTATGTGGCCTTAACACTGTCATAGTTAGGGGTTCAATTACCTTACAGTGTGAGACTGGCTATGAAAATTCAAGCACAAACATCATATCAAAAAGCTTGATGAACTTCAGGGTTTTCAACAGTATTTTGCCTGAATTAAAGACAACCTGTAATCACTGACATTTGAAAATATAATACATGTTTATAAAACAATAAATTAAATAAATAAATAACATAATCTTTAGGGGAAAAGTAAACTAAATTAATCACAAGTCAAGATGTGTCAGGATCTGGTTTAGAGCAATGATTAATCAGTTAATGAATGATAAATCAATCAATAATTAATCGATTAATCAGTCTATTGGCAACAATTTGGATAATAATAATAATAATAATAATAATAATAATAATAATAATAATAATAATAATAAAACTAACTGCTAAAGGTGGAAACCTTTTTCGCACCATGTCAAAAACTAGAGGCACTGCTGGACTAAGGTTGTCTTCAAAAGGATTTCCAAAAGCCTTTTTCATCCTGACTTTGAGCTTCAAGAGAAGATGGCTGTATATACTGTATAGAAAAAAAGTTAAAACACAAACAGGAACAAACAAACGGTTGGCAGCATCACAAACAAACCGTCTGTAGTGCATATGTTCCCGTCAGGCTGTGTGAATCAGAGAAACCTTGCATAGTTCCTCGGACACACTGCTATCCACTGCCCTCCAACATCAGCCCTGTCTCCACGCACAGCTGGATCAACTCCAACTTAAAGCGACCCTCGGTGGAGATAAACTATTCAGACTCACAGTCAACACATTTTGTTGGGAGAATACAGTTTCGAAATCGACACAAACAAAGTTTTGTCCTCTGTTTGTTCTTTAATGAACCTCTGTGCTTTCTTTTCTTCGGCTTTTCATCTACATGCCTCTCTCTCAATTCTCTAGTTCCTCCCCTCCCACTTCCTGCCACCTCCTCATCAGCCTGTGATGAATTATGAATAACTCATTACACTTTTATCACTGCTAGGTTATGTATGAGCAAATTCATTTACATACTCCTGATTACCAGTGCTATGTTTATTCATGAGTCTCCACACTGGGCCACACCCACTTCCTTGTCTGATGGCCATGGTGACCCCAAGTGTCCCTGATGTGTGGCCACCATCCGTCTCCCCGGCAACTAATCAATAGGCCAGCTCATCAGTCTTTCGTCGATGGTCCGACAGGACTGTCCTAACGTGTGCATGACACATGCTCACAAATATAAAGCATGTCTAAGTAAAGTGTAAAGTTATATAATAACACACACATCCAACACCTGTATATCGTCCATACACATGAATCCTCCCACACAGACACTAACGCACACACACACACACGCACAGCCTGTAAACAAACAAATGATTAATGTGGGTCCTATAAACGACGTGACATCAACAGCACCGCAATGCATGCTGGGAAGGTCACAGGCTACTCTGTCATCACAACAGCTGGGGTAGCCAGGGTTGTGTGTGTGTGTGTCAGAGCATTATGTGCTCACATGTGTGTGTCCAGTCTGGTGTACTGGCAGATATGTCCTTCATCCATCAGGCTAAACTGGCCACAGTGGTGGAGAACACTCATCTACCTGGCCTAAGCTTCACACTGATCAACACCACAACCACACCATCCATCATACACACACACACACACACACACACACACACACACACACACACACACACACCTACACAATCTGTCATCACATCCCCTATAGGGCCTTGGTCGACGCTCCCAACATGGCTGAGCTCCATGAAAGTACGAGCCACAATGAGAAGTCAAATAACTCGGCAGCGGCTTCCAGCAAAGCGTCCGAACAACAAAGCCTCCAGTGTTTATCAGAATCCTTTTTCAAGGTGGGTGAGAGAATTACAAATGTAGCATTCAAAGCCTCTTCAATCACACACTGATCAGCTCAGTAGCCCAGGGATATTGCTAATCAATCCCGCTTTTGTCGATAGATGCGTACACACACACACACACACATAAAAAACAGATCGAGATGAGCTGTGAGCAATGCAATTAACTCTCTGTCTGGTTAACAGGTGCTTAGCTGTTTAATATGGAGAGGGTCTGTGTGTGTGTGTGTGTGTGTGTGTATGTGTGTGTGAGAGAGAGAGAGAGAGAGAAAGAGGAAATTGAAATGCAGCAGAGCAGTGAGTGTGACAGTTCCGGCAGGTTATGCATGGATTCAGATGCAATCACGTCAACGTATAGCGGCAAGTGTATGTTTATGTGGGCGCACGTGTGCATAAGTGTGTGTACGTGCTATGTTAATGACTTCCTCCTTGCCGGTTTCCCTCAGTGCATCGTTGCTATTGCATATAACCAAGTGGTGCATCGTTCTGGGAAACCTGCTGTACTTGACTCCCTCCGCTGTACCCGGCATGTCTTCATCACCCTCCCCCTAAAGTATCCCCTGAATCGTAACGTAATTAAAAAGGGGAGACTCTGGTCGCCTCCTCCCAAGACCGTGCATACTAATCACAGACAGCCATTTAGGAAGAAAACCTGCAGGATTCACACATCTCATTTTCATCTCCAAAAGAGCTCTTTTTTCATTGAAATGAAGATGAGGTTTTTAAGCTTGAGTAAGTCTGCCAGGCAGAAGTAAATGGAGAATATATTTCATTAACATAAATCAGAACTGTATGATGTCTCCGGACCCTAACTGCAGTTACGGTCTGTTGAATATAATCAAATACAGCATCAAAACCAGTGGTTAACAATGCCAGACTCAGATTGAGTTGACCTCAGCATTGAATAAGCGGTGATTCACAACTGGAGGAATAAAGCTGAGTCTGTTCCAGCACTCTCAAGAACTGGGAAATGGTTTTAGATGATCTGTCCTCCAAGCTGGGAAAACTAAGGCAAATAAAGAGTGTGTGAGATGTGTTTGGAGTCCATATTGCACAATGTGTGTCTGTGAAACTCTACCGTTCTGATGTGCGTGTGTTTGTGTTACTTCTGATGTAAATACCTGATCATCTCCTCCTGGTACAAAGAGCTCACTGCTGCTCCCCCAAAGCCTGTTCTTCTTTCTGCTCCTCGTCTTTCCTGCAAAAATGAAAGAAAATATACACAGTTAAAACGAAGATATGACACAACACAGATGTCACGGTTATTGAATGTACTTCTTGTTCAACGACAGCTAGTCTCAAACACCAGCCTAGTGTAGCTTGGCTTAGTTCTGCAGCTTGTGTTTCTATCCCACATGGACAGAGGCGCTGACCTTATTGTTTTGTGTGCTCAGTGCAAAACAAAAGGGTCGGGTTCATCTATTCACCAAGAACGGTCGTACGTATAGCTTTTCAACAAGCTAATGTGTGATAGAGATAAAGTTCAAAATGTATAATTTTGAAACAAGTCTCTGGGGCTTTGGACATGACCTCATAGGTAATAAATGTCCCACAATATGCACAAGACCAATATAAATTATATAGCGCCTTAATTTGTGGCCCTTGTTAATCTTCTGTGTTTTTCATGGAATTCCATATTACATTCAGTTGAGCCAAGACTTTATTACCCAGTCTATTCTTCACCGACCAACCTCAGCTCACAAAGGAACCCACACAAATCTGATTTCATAAAATAGCGAGAGTGGGAGAGAACATGACAAGCGAAGCAAAACAACTGTGCGTGCACTTTTGGGGACAACCTAATTCACTTCAGAAACTCAGAATATTCGCTGATGCACTGGGCCTGCTCCTCTGCAGTATAATGTAATATAAAGCCAGTGTCTGCTCAACAATTGGAGCAGGAACAGAGGTCAAATTCTGGCTATTATTCTCCCCCCTGCTTCTCTGTCTATGCACTCCTACTTACACCATTTGACTGTGCTTCCAAAAGAATAGCGACTGCCATGCTATGGCGCTTTGTTAACACTAATACAATCATCTTCTTTTCAGGGGGGCATTTGTGCGTTTGCTGGCCTGTCTGCCTGCCTCTCTCCTGGCATTGTGCAGCTGTGGGGCAGAGTCAGCGAGTATTGCTCCGCTGCATGGCTGAAGAGAAAAGAAGGTGTCAGGATTGGACATGTGGTTGACAGTGACGCTATTAAAGAGACATAAATATGGAAGGAGAGGAAAGAAAAGGGAGGGACGGGGGTAATAGAAGACTGAAGGGGTTAAAGAAGAAAAGAGGGTGGGCGAAACAATAGAGGAAAGGGCATGTAACATGGAGACAGAGAACAAAAGGAAGGAGGAACAAGTGCAGTAATGAAGTGGTGAGGGAAACCAGACTGCGAGACAGTACAGTAGGTTACCCAGGACATGTGACAGGCCTTTAAGTCAACATAAATGTAGTCTTTGGCTTTTCAATTCCAAAAAACAACCCACTTCCATCTCTCAGGAGTTGTGCTTGTAGAGCATTACGTGACTGTGAATCCATCCCCCTCTTTAGCGAGTACACTACACTTGCAGAAGGGTTCCACACACTGGGTTCAGATGTTTGTGGACAACACATGTGGACAACAAGTTCACAAACCCAAAACACACGTGCAAAGACAGGCGTGCTTTAATTTATAGAGAGATGTCGGAGCGAAGGAACTGCTACATAGGATGCCCCTCCAAGCAGTTTAGGGTTTGGTGCCTCGCTTGTTGGCACCTACTTGGCTTGTGCTGGGCTTAAAGTATGGTAACCCTTCGTTTCCCAAGCCAAATCCTGCTGGACTGAGCTACTGCATGTCAAACCCACAATGGTACAACAGGCTTTTTTCTGTTTCTTTGATAATTTTAATCTCAAATATCAAATAAATGTGAGGTTCAACCATTCAGAAACTAATGCTGAACATATCCATAACTATGTTGTGAGGCTGGAACCCAGTTACTCTCTTGCTGCCTGCTGATAGTGTAGAATCATCCTTGACACTTGGTACTACATACAGTATCGCCCTTATATCTGTGCACAGCAAACCTCCTCCAGACTGTCTTGTTCAGTATTTACTATCATATTCATGTGACTCAGCACACATTATGTTGTGAACATCACACATGACAAATTTGCTCTTAGTTTTCCAATAATAATATTCTTCCCAGCTAAGCAGACAGTACAAAGTTGTTGTTGTAACTGAATGCTTCTCCTGCTGCCCCAAAGGACAACCTGTCCATGGCAACACAACTCTCTTGACACAGTCGAAGGATGACATGACACAGGAGGGTGTAGAGATGTAAACAGTCTCAAGGTACACACAAGCACATCTCAACAGCAAAACTATGACAGTTTTTTGCATTATTCATATTCCAAAATGTCAGCAATTGAGGAAGACAACATAATCTTCTCATGTATTTTTCATGCTACATGTCCAGAATAAAGAGTGGCTGAAGGGCCTGGGACAAAATGATATGGTGACACCGACCTCTACTGGCCAATAAATGGCACTGCATCTTAAGAGGGCTGCAATGACATTGGCTGTTTCCACATTTGTCATTCCATCTTACTGTGCAGCAGAGCTGAGTAGAATACTTATGTGTATTTGAATTACCTCTAAAAGCCAGCTGTAGTAAACATGAAGTGTCAGGTGGACGGGATTTGCCATTGAGCTAAATGTTGTTATCTGATAGGGAAGGTATCATTTACAGAACAGTAGTAGGAGCTTTCAGACAATATTCTGACAATTATTATGTGTGAATTTGACCGTCAGTTCAGCATCATCGCAAGTGTCAAACTGCACTGATCATTATTAACCTTTAAGCAGGATAAAACAATTTCTGCAAACAAGATACGTCTTGACCAAATCTGCAACTTATTTTTATCTGTGTTGTTTACCTCATTCAAAACCTCCTTACTCTGATAATAATAGGCCTATTTGTCCATGTATGCTTACTGCATTGATTTATTTTGCTTTATATCCACTATATTCTGGTGACGAAGATGTATTGCATAGCTGACTACATGCAGTATTTCACATTCAAGATTAGTGTTGAAATTAATTATTAAAATGATTAAATTATCAAACTTCTCACAAATGGTTCTCATTACCTTCGTGCAGCCTTCAGGGTCTAACACATTGACACAGGAAATGTACTCCTGCATTGCCTGCTCTGCGTCCATGTCTCCAAGCTGCTTCCAGGCTTGCCTGCAATGATATCATAAATGTCATCACATTTATTATCTGCAGTTGTGTGTTTTAATCATGTGTTATGTTTTGTAAAGTCTTTCAGGATGGAAAAAGAGCATCAAAATAACAGGATCAGACAGTCAAAACATTTTAATATGAGCTTTCATTCAAACTAAAGACAGACTTTAAGAATGTGTTGCTGTTTCATGACTATTATTATGAATGGATTTTGTTTCAGATTTTTAGACGTGGATTTATTTTAACAGTAGCAAACGCTCCTCACTTTTTAAGCATGCAGGTGCACATGAACACAAGTGCAATATGTATGTATCTCTCACACCCCCCCACAGTGCCATTTAGACTACAATCCAAGATGACAAATTCATCCATGCAGGCCTGTAACATTTTAAACACACAAATAACAACATAAACGAACCATTCATTGAAAACTGGCATCCAATTTTAGGCCACATACCATTTTCTCTGTCCTTCAAAGTCAAAGAAGCCAGGCTTTGGTGTATTGCACTTCCCCACTTTGGCCTGAAAACAAAACAAATCCGGATTATTCAGATGATCCACTGCTACACAGACTTAATCACGTGGATGACAACATACTGTAGAAGTATCTGGGCCTACCTCATCTGTCAAAAATCAGTGATGACACAGTGATGTTGGGCTGTCAGTATGTGGCTCTTATCCAAAGCCATATGTTGCTAGTATTTGAGGGGTTAATTTAGGCCTACACAACCGGCATTTAATCCGACACTCACCTGTTTATAGCGGGCATACAGGTACAGCAGCTGGTCCCTACTGGCCGTCTGAACCAGATCTCGTACGCGGTTGGCTGCAGACTCAAACTCCCGCTCCAGCTCGTCTCCCTCCAGCCGGTCCCCCATTTCCATGGCGCTGCAATCAAATTTACCCAAGCCCAGGTCCGAGTCTGAGTCTGAGCCTGCCCCACCGAGGGGCTCTCCTGTGTCGGGCCGGGCTGGGTCTGTACCTGAGCCCGTCGCAGTGTCCGGAGAGGACGACGGCGACCCAGAAGCCATTGTTATTATTGTTTATAACTTTATCGTACCGTCAGAGAGGACGTGCGGCGTAAATCCGCCCGAAGAAACGTCGAAGACGAGAGTAGCTGTCTGATATACAAATATTTGTATCTGTTCAGAGTCTCAGCGGAGATTTTATTTTTTTAATCCGTTATCGTGAAGAATCCGTGACAGTCGGATTTATTTCTACCGTTGGTCCGTCTCTGGTCCTGTCAACTAAAAGCACCGGCAACACTCACCGCTAGCAAGACAGGTTCCGGTTGTCTTCTCGTATATCTTTCACGGTAAGAAAATCACAACCAACGAAACAAACAGTTAAAAACAATATGTATGAATTTTTCAGTTAATTTAGCTATTAATGTCCTTATAAGTATAAGTATATGAAAGTATATGAAAAAGAAAATATTTAGCTGCGTCAGTGTTGTTTAACGTATGCATGGTAACCGTTTGGTTAAAGTGACCAACGGTCGGTTAACTGACCAAAGTTTAACGGTAAAGTTAAATTTAGCATTAGCATCAATAGCTAACTAAGTAGCTTGCAGCAGGCTAACTGATTCTTTGAATTGGCCATAATGGGTTATTATTATTAAATCTCTTCAAATATTACCAATTCGCATTTTAATCATATAACGATGATAAATGGTCAATTTTCTGTATTTAAAGCGTACGACGTGCTCTTTGCATGCCAGCTTAATAACGTTATCGTTAGGACGCTGTTACGTTAGAAGCCTGTTAACGCAGGTAAAAAAAAATAATAATTTGAACCTTAAATGCGGTTTTACGGCCAACTACTGGTTTAAATAACTCGTTTTAGTCAAATTTTCAGACTTCGGGTCAATTGCCCTTCTTCTACTGCAATGAACACAACATTAGCACATGTTACCTCACATATGTGAAAGATTTAGTTGACAGCTGTCGGGAAGCAACTGCAGCAGCTCGGACACACACAGTTTGTCCAGCAGATGCTGCTATTGGCATAATGATAACATGTCGACCATCGGCGTCCACTGCTGTTGCCCCAAACCGAATTAACTCATACTTTAGTTCATATCTTTATTTACACAAACACACAGAATAGCTTGTCCAGCTTGTTTAGTTTGTAGTTTCACTTTCATTAACTTGCATTGCATATGTTATAAAATCTAAGGCACAATGGACAATATAATGAGATAATTTTAGAGATAATATCCCAATGACACTCCATGATCTTGTTCTCTTAGACTCGCTATTTTTCCATAGCACAAACAAATATATCTGTTTTGAACTCAGCATCCAAGTAGCCTATCTGAAATAGGCTGTCCCACTTTCAGATGCACTGTAGAAATAAGTAGGAGTCCTGTTGAATCAGAGATAGTTGCAGAAGACATGGGAACAGATGTTAAGGAGTAGGTTTGAAACCATGCAATCTGGCTGGATACAAAATACAGGATTTAAACTTGAGATCAGATCACGTATCTCTAGAATAAAGTTTAACTGTATCTCCTCTTTTATTGCAGACACGCCAGTAGCAACAACACCCCCCTCACACCTCACCAAACCTGATGAAACCAAGGTCTAAATTGTCCGTGTAGGAGGTGAGGGGTTCCCTGACCGCACTGCCAACTAGTTTTCACAGGAGGTCCCAACAACGCGCACTCTGCTGACGCAACCACGTCGCTGTGGCTCAATACGATGGCGGACTGCAATGTCCCCAGACCAGCCCAGGGAGGGACGGAGCAAAGTCACTGAGCCACTCTCACCGGCTCCGTTAAAAAACTGCCGTCCGACCACCTGTTAAAAAAGCGAGGCCGCTGCCATTGCCGTCCCTCCCTCAGTGAAATAGTATGCGGGACGGGATCTGCTCGGAGTGCGCTGACGGGGACGAGCCAGAAGTGAAGGAGTAGTGAAGAGGAGCTGAGTGCGCCGGGCTGACGCACCGCATGTTGAGCCAGCAAGTTCACTGAAATAACAAAAGTCGCGTCGACTGGGAAGGGGACAGCCGCTCTCTCACGGATTTAACGGAGGTTTGAGGGGACACTTGTTCCGGCAAAATGAAATTCGCGGAGCATCTTTCGTCCCACATCACTCCAGAGTGGAGGAAACAGTATCTCCAGTATGAGGTGAAGTCAAATTTATCTTGTATTGGAAATAAACGCCTTGTGAATATATGGAATATGGAAATGGAAACTCATAGATCTTTTTAAAATGGAAAATAAGAGTCTCTATTAACTATGACACGTTTTAAATTCTTTAGTTGGGTCTGAATGTTGTTTTGTTTTTCAGTTTCTGTACTGCCCACTCTTGAGAGCAATAAACGGGAAAGATAAGGGATGTCCTTTTGTTTATGGAGGGGAAATTGACTGCGGGTGTTAAGAGCCATAGGGAGCATTCAGGGTTTATTGTTGCTGTTTGCGGAGTTAAAAATAAACAAATTGAACAGTTTACTAAATAATTAAACGCTTTTCATAACGGGACAATGAAGAAAACAATTTTGTTCTGTATTTCAACAATTCATAGTATAAATATTTCGGAATATTCTATACATACTTAATTTCTTCAGCTTCTTTGTGTGTTTATTTTCAGCATTTTCTTTGCAAAACAAACCAGTGATTTTAATTACATTTTTATTTTTTGTTTTTTGCTTCTTCATCATATAACTCAAGGGGTGTTTATGGAAAAGGGGAAAATTGTGTTTATTGTTAATTGCATTGATAATTTCATCTAAGGAAAGGAATCAACCTCCTTTGGATTTTCTTTCTGATTTTTATTAATTGCAGCAATCTAACTGAACACAAAGCAAATCTCAGGCACCAATTATGCTCTGTTGTAAAACTGCAAATATTTTTCTCACATTTCATTTGCTTCCTTTCCTTGTTTTTGATGAGTTTTGATGAAGAAAGAAAATATTTACACATACATAATGGTAATTGTAGTATGCCAAGATGCAGTTATTGATATTTAGCACAGTTAAAAATAGGGATGGTTGTCTACTTGCTTCATCTAACAGGATATTCTGTCTGGTTTATGTTACTCTAAAGAGACCTTTGTGTGCACACATGGTCTTTGTTGGCTGGTGTACAGTACCTGAGGAGGTATTTTATTTTCACACCCCACTTCTTTGCTTTGCTGGCTCCACATTAAGAGCTTTAGAGCAGACATGTAGTGACAGGACAGGCTGCTCTGTTCCATTTAGCTCTATGAATTATAGACAAAGACCCTGTTCTCTTCAACCTCTGCAACCTACATCTCAGACTCAACAGAAGCCTTCTGTCTTGGTTTTATTTTGAAGACATGCTCTGGATATTATTATTAAGTGCCATAGCATACATTTGGATCAGTCCAGCTTGTCCGTCTTTGTGCAACGAAAATATTTTCAGGCAACCTAATTAAAATGGACAAAAATTAAAGAGTTGTCATAGTGGACAAGCAAAAAGAAGACAACTGTATAATTTTTTTAATGTCTAATTTTATTTGAAGTGATTATTATCACTATCATACAAGGGCTATGTGGGGTCTTTCTATGCACAGACTAACGCACAGTGAGCCCAGGGACAGATGCATGGCCATACCAGCCATTTTACACCTCCAGTCTTCGTCTCGGCACTCACTGACCTGAGATGGATGATGATTTTCATCTACATGTAGTGTTGTTATTCATTTATATTAGATAAAATAATACTGAAGTGACATTAAAGTTGGAATACTATAGCATTGTAGCAATATATTATTACAATATATTTACACCAATAGAGTCAATTAAATAGAAAAAATGCTCTTGAAAATAGGTATTTATTTATTTATTTTATTGAAATGGTTAATAATACTTGAATACTTTTGTATCAAATAGTCAGTTACTTTATTACTGGAATAACTTATTTTTCCAAGTATGAAAGATTACTTGACTTTAATACTTCTCATTTCTATAAGATTTAAATTGAAAACAAATCACTGAATCTGGTGTCAAAACAAATCTAATCAACCGATACATGATTCATATAGAGCTGAGTCCTACCACCACTCTTTTTACATCCCAAAAACCCTGCCTATACAAACAAATTGTTGTCACATGTTATTGTTGAATTGCGTAGAACCTCAACTTCTTCCTATATAATCTGAATTATATAGAGGGTTATATAGGGGTGGATTGTGGATGGGTTTGTGTGTGTTTGTGTTACTGTGGCTGCCTTCAGTCTTTGTCTGACCTCTGTAAACACCATTACCACCTGAGTGGGTGGGATAGTGAGACATCAGCTCACACCTTCTGATGATGGACATCTTACTCAAGGCTTTTAAGCTCTCTGAAACAAGTCAAGAGACAAGGACGGAAATAAAGCTATCTGCAACGAGTAAAGCCAGTTGACTTCAGTGAAGTGGGCCACTGAGATGAAACAGAAATCAATTTTAATGTCAGTCTGAAAAATGCAACGCCTTGGTGTGCTGCTGTGGTGCAACAGAAGCTGTGTCAGTCCACAGACTCTGAAGGGAGCATTACAGATACCGTGAGAAACATTCAGTCCATACACACGCTAGTAGTCACATCACTAGCAGCGCCTCATGTATTAATTCTGCGTTATGTGTTGCAGAGACCACTGCACCCAACGCAGTTGTTGTATTGTAATACAGTTGTCTGTCTATTAAATGACACGACACACTGACACATTATTGCAGTAACACAGGTCATTTTCACTCACAGCCCATGCAATAAAATATGACACTTCCACACTGGCTGTGTCTGTGCTGTATGCGATACATTACAGCTGTCTGCATCCAAATTGTCTGGGGTTTGAAGTAATATTCTTGCCTTTGTGTGCTCGTCGGATTAATTAACCTGCTGCCCGGTTTTCACTCTCTTCCTTTTTTTAGAGCCGTGCGCTGTCTGTTTAGATTGGTCAGCCGGTTTCTATGCAGATGAGAGGAATGCGGCAAAGTGGCTGTTCCAGCAAATACAGGCTTTAGTTAGGGAGGCACTTCATTTGAACATGGAGGCATTGACAAGGTGATTGAGCGATAGAGTAATTAGGTGTGTGCTTCATCCTGTGGGATTGTAGTTATAAACCTATATGCTAAACAGCTGTTTGGTATGTAGGTGTGCATGTCCGGCTGACTCTAGATGCCTCAGCCAAAGGGCAGGGGATGTAGGTTGATAGATAGGGAGAGGGTTTGCCTTTAAGTGCTATGGTTGATAAGTACAAAAATATTTTAAAACGCTTTTAAAACTGTTAATTTCTTCACATATCCAAAGATGTTTTGATGCAAAAGTAAACTTTCTTGTGTTATAGCCTGTAAGATGTGTACAGGCAATAATTAGGCAAATGTTGAATTCAGATGTATATTGAATAATGTGTACTGAACATTGGAGGCTTACAGAGAGAGAGAGAGAGTAAGAGAGTGAGAGATACAGGTGTCTGTGTGGGTGAGAGAACAAGGCCACTTATGCGTTTACCTCTGCAGTCTAATCACTTGTGTAAGCTTCGATGAGGAGGGGGAACTATCGGAGAGTGCATTTACAATTCAAACTAGCAAAGTGATATTATGTTGATGAAAAGCAGGTGCCGGTGTGATTTCAGTGAGTGACTGTTCTTTGTATAAAGGTGAAGCCTTGTCCTTCTCTAATTAATCTGAGTGATGTAGTTTAAATGCTCAAACCAGCACAGGGAGCTTTGTATTGTGACACACATGATGGAAATGGTACATAAAATATACCACGCTGCATTTTGTGCCGAGATTTATTTGCATGTTCAACAATGTGAACATTATGTATACAACAGGCATAGCATGGCAACTGCTGAGAGCCCCTCTTTCTATACTTCCCTCCTTCCTTCCATCCTCACCTCATCGTTCCTCCCCCACTGGGAGGACATCTGGTCCCCGACCAGACCTGCCCTCTGCACCCCTCCTCCCATCTCCTCCCGTCCTCTCTAGTCCTCTCTCTACATGCAGGGATCCACTCAGACACAAATATAGGGATTCAAGTGATCCACCATTGGCTTTCTATTTGAGCCAGAGATCTCTTCAGACTAATGAAGCATACTGTGGCCTTCTCAAGCACAAGCATCTTCACCGCCAAGCACCTAAATGTTTTGGTTAGCATCCACTGAACATGTCACGGCTATTAAAGGATCCACTGACAGCATTCAATTGACTGGACACTCTGCAGTGTAGGCCTCAGTCGAACGTACTGACTGAAGTCTGGTACATTTTGTTTACTGAGTATGCACCATCATCATGTTAATGCATGGTCATTCAAACTGATGGCCCCATTAGGCTTGGCTTAGTTTTTGTCTACAGGTTTCACCACTGATTACTGCCAAGCCTGCAGGTTTATCCCAGTTCCCCAAAGAGCTGCCCCGCCCCCTCCATCCCATCACCATGGCAATGCCTCCCTGTTTGAATCTGAATGTCTATTTCCCACCTATTAGTTGGGGAGGGGGGGCTTTTGGCTCACCAGAGATTAGCCAGGACCAGGCCCTGATCCAATAGTGTGTGTTCGCAGTTGGTCCTGTGTGATGTTTATTAGACAAGGTAGAGCCAATGCTACATACAAACGAAATGTTTACCTCTCGGATTAGACTCCAGCGTCGGAGTCTCATTCTGCATGTAAATCACAGAGGAACTTAAGTAGCAACAATCCAGGCTGCTACTAATGTACATCAGTTTCTGAGTGGTTTCCACCCACACAGGATTACTCACATTGCTCTGTCTGCCATGATACAAAAGCAGCAGGTTATATAGGAAGCAGGACAGAGAGTAGTTTGATATGATCACTGGATAAGACAGATATACATACAGGTTGGCAGATTTGGATGGCAAATTTCACTTACTGACAGTAATGGCAATGAGGTTTGGCAAATGGTGCAGAGTTTAGATCTTTTTAAATGTGAACATTGTCTTTAGATTTACTGCTTATTAAAAGTTCATGAAGTTTTTTTTGTCTATTTAAGCTGGAGCACTTTATTTATAAAGACATCTTTATCATGAAACAGGATTCACTTCCAGTCTTTTCTCTGATTTACCACTGATATGTTCAGATGAGCCGGCGTGCAATTATCTGTCAGTTTCCATTATCTTCAAGATCAATCTTACTGCGGAGAAACAACCTCATCCAACCGCTGCAGCTTCTGTTTCTCTCTGCTTTGTATCTGTCTGTCTGTCAGTCTGTCTGCCTGTCTGTCTCTCTCTTCCCAATCTGTTCTTTTAATTAGACAGATGTACACTTTGCTAAAATATTATTATCTGTCAAACTCTACCGCTGCCAAAAAGAACAATTTAATTTAAGCTTCAATTTATCAAAAATCTTTTTTTTTTTTTTCATTTGTCATTTTAATTATAACTTGCTTGCAACCAATTTGTATCATTGAGAGTACGGCTGTGCTGTTGCTTTGATTTACTTAAGCTAAAACAGTGAAACATGTAGAGGAGGACGTTTGTTTGACTTCACAAGACTTTACGAAAGATAATAAGTAATGTGACAAATATTACAGCTCTCTAAGAAGCAGGAGCACTTAATGAATGTCTGGTTCCATCTGTTTTTTCTGGAGTTGCAGTTCCTGTACAGCTTTTGATATTTACAATAAAATCTTGTGAAAGCAAAAGTTTATACACCAAGAGGTTATCACAAACTGGATGCAAATGTACATTCTTTGTTGTTAATGGCATTTACCATGTGGTGCTGTTGGGACTATATGTTCTTAGTTCTTTGAGCTCTTGAAATCTCTGTGTAACTAGTATAACTTGGGGTAAATTAGGTCATTAAAATGAGTTTGTGTGTTGTTCATTATGTTAACAGCTGTGTGGCGGTTGCTGTAATCTTCCCATATGGAGGAGAGGAGTTTAGTTAATGGCTCTGAAATGACTTTAGTTGATTTGAATGATACTGTAAAAACAGATGGTGCTAATAGTTGTGTAATACCTCGTGGTCTACTGTAATCTCCTCTCACTTACACCAGTGTGAATATAGTCAAATTACACTTTCTTCATTTGATCTGACGTGAAACTGACTCAGCTGATTTTAACATTTTGTGGTAGTACATCAGTCTTTTGTGTTGTTCAGCCTGTGTTTGCAGACAGTAATTTATTTTTCTTATTTACTCATCAGGCTTTCAAGGATATGCTGTATGCTGCGCAGGACCAAGCCCCGTCCATAGAAGGTAAGGAGACTCCCTGTATGGATAAACAAACCCATATACATAGGCAGACAAACATGCAGACACTGCCACAGACTGCTGTACCCTGTGCACCCTGCTCGGGGGCCTGTTAGGGCATCCCCAGAATAACAGCCCTCATCTGCTAAAAATAGGTAGAAATCATTGCCAACATGCTGCCACTCACCCCATAGGCTATGACTCAACCAGACCAAGGCCAATTATCAGATCATTACCTTCTACCTTACTGGCCTGGATGGCACACATGAAGCACGTTCTGTGCATTTGCTTGATGAAGTAAACTAAGAGAGTCATCAATGTAGCAGACCAGAGCTGGAGTTCAATGGCCAGCAGTGCTGAGTGCTACTGAACATAGCAAAGATAAGGAAGGCCGCTGGCTATAATTAATATTTGGCATTAGACTTCAAGTGATGTGTGAAGAAGGAAAGAATGTAAAACATTTAGATACCAGTTTGTCAACAACTTTCTTTAGCTGCAGACTTGAGACTTACTTTATGATGTGGTGACGCACAGCTCCAGCTATGTGACTGTGTAAGTGTGTCACAGTGTGTCTGCAAAAAATGGACATGTCCTGAAATACCACTGCACAAATCTGACCTGTTTAGTTTCAGTTGATTTCGAACATGTGCGAGTAACACAACAAAGTAAACTGAAAAAAAAAAACCCAAATCCAATAACAATAGTCAAAACAAGAATAATAATGTGAACCCAACATGTCTGAAAAGGAGTAGGATGAAGCATATGCTTATTTAAACCTACCCCTTCTCCACTACTCAATTAACAATCTTTCTTCCCAAACATATATATTTACATAAAAAAGAAATAGAAAATAAATACATTAAATAAACAAATACATAAATCATTTATAATTTATGAAAACATCCGAATGTTAAAGCCCTTCTTCCTCCCTTTACCTCATGAAAACCATGTGTTTGTACCACTTTTTAAACTGGATCATACTGGACTGCTTGAGCTCCACACCCAGTCTGTTCCACAGCCTCACTCCACAAACTGAAAGACAAAAACCTTTTAATATTGTACGTGCCCGCTGATGTTTTAAGTTGAACTCATCCCTCAGATTATAACCCCCAACTCTGTAACAGTTTTTGAATATTTCCAGGAAGTAGATTGTTTATTGCTTTGTACATGATTTGTGCTGTTTGGAAGTGAACCAGGTCAGGTGGACCTCTACCATACTCGCATATCTGTTGTGATGAGGTGAGCGTGTGTGCTCATACTTAAATGCGTGCGCATGAGTCTGTGTCTGTGATGTGCAGCGTGCCCCTCAGAGCTGCAACTCCCTGAGCTCATTTCCAGCTGAGCGGTCTTGATGTGCATGGGAGTATGATGTTATTCTATCCATGAGCAGCAAGACGTAACAGACAGTCACTGAGCATGTGGATGACTGAGCTCCGTCTGCGCGTGTGTGTATAAGCCTACATTTGTGAATCACCTCCAGGCACAAAGATCAGTTTCAGACATTTGTTGACTTTATTTCTGACTGCAGTAGGTGTGAAAGGAGACCCTCAAATGCATGTTTGTCTATTGGTATTGCTCGTTCCTCAATAGTACATCGACTATTACTGTAGAACACACGTCACACTTTTTTCTGTAATAACATATGAGCTGTCTCTCTCTTTGAGTGCTGTCTCCAGAGGCTGTTAGCCATGTTAGGCGAGCTCAACGTGGATGATAAATCATTTCCTGTCTCAGGTCTGAGCTGTACTCATGGGTCACTGCTCTGCCTCTGTCAGCCTGTCGCAAGATAGGTGAGGGTGTCTTATGAATAGAGACGGGATCAATCAATCAGAAGAAAATCATGTTGTATCATTCATCTGGTACTGTTGTGACGTTCCAACAATTTCCACTCAATCACATTGATTTGTGTGCTTTCCACACTTCACACAGAGAATGTCACCAAAACACTGAGGCAGCCAAGTGCAAAGAAAATATTAGCAGTGAATGCATTTGTTTTGTGGGATAGAAGACACCTTTGAATGTATCAGACAGATGTTTGGCTGTTGTTAGTGTTTTTATGGGAAAGAGAGAGGCTGTGATGAAAACAGAAGAAGAAGCAGACAAACAGCGTTATTGAGCTCTGTCATAGTCCCCTCTGCTGTGACTGTAATTGTGTTGACTTTTCATAAGAGAAACAAGATTAACAGGTGTTATAAAATCCAAGCTTACTGCAGCACTTTCTCTTCACGTCCACTAGACCCAATCTGTCAAATCTGATTGAATTTAAACTGGGGCAGAACAATACTGGGAAAACTGACTTCTTTTTTTTCTTTTTTTTTTACTGTAGTGGACAAAGCGCTTTACAATTTGCCTCTCTTTCACCTATTCATACAAACACTGGCGCACAGATGGAAGGAGCTGGAGCTTCTGGAGCCATTTTGGGTTTACTGTTTATTGCTCAAAGATACTTCACTTGGCTTCACATTGCTTGTTTTGTCCAGTTGATTGTCCAAAACACATAAATTTGATCATATAAGACAGCAAGCAAACAAAAAGGAGCAAATCGTCACAGTTACAATACAGTTAGGAATATAATATTCATAACTATGTTTTCATGTATGTGGTGAAAAGGTGAAACAGACTAGTCTTTAAAAACACTCATGCAAAAGTTTTATGTCATACATTGTGATCTCAGTGGTGAAACAACATATTTGAAATCATTTTAGTAAATCTGTCAGTAGAAGACTAATTTTGTGGATTTGATTCAGGAGTGCGTCCCACCTCTCTCACTCTCTCTCTCTGCTTCCTTCCTCATTCATTACAAAAAGCAGAATTTTTGGTATTCAGAGGACGTTTCTCTTGCCTGAGGGAGACAGTTAGATAGGTTATAACCACTTACTCACCCACTCAGCTGCCTCACTGGACACCCTGCTGTAGCTGATAGAGCTGTATAGTAGATACACACAACACTGAACAGGCAGCACTTCAAAGCCTATGTCAGGGCCTCTGCATATGTACTGTTGTCAGATTGTACGAATGTTCATGGTTTGATCTTTCCATAAGTGCATAACTGTTTCTCGTGCTGTGTTATGTTGCTGTGCCAGCGTGGCTTTTGTTAAAACAGACATTAACCATTGGCACCTCCACTCCTGAGAGCCTCTGTGGGAACACGCCACAGAAGACTCACTTCTTTCAGCACCATTTTAGTCAAATTAATCATTCCGTTTCAACAAGATGGACTAACAGTAATTAAGAGAGCCTGTTGTAAACAGACGCATGCACATTATGGCGGTTCTGCTGCCGCATATGACCCTTCATCCCTCGTTAAAATCCTGTGTTCTCATTCCCTCTGTCCCTCCATTGGTCCTTGTGTAATTGTAATTAAAACATTCCTGCCTCCGTACTGCGGAGAGCCAATGATAACGGCAGAGAGAACAGCTGGTTGGATCTCTGGGCCCAGCCATTAGAATGAGTTATGGCACAATCTAATTCAATTATATGAGAACAATGGCCCCGGATAACATACGCACAGCTTTAACAGGAATCTAGGTATGTGTGTGTGTGTGTCACACTATCTCAAGCAGTGTTGACATGCTGTACATGCCATTCCTGCCTATATTGATATTATGAAGCATTTCTTTAATTCTGCAGAGGGAGGAGGTTTCACACTGCAAGTCATTCATGTGCTGCCTCATTCATTCATTGTGCCCTTCATTCTGCTACTGTGTAAATGGACAGTCTATGACTCTGATGGTATCTGTTCTGGGCTCAGATGAGGGGGAGCTGTGGGGAGATGGCAGTGATGGTACTATTGGATTCACACTGAGAGTAAGGGTGGGGCTCCTGTGTCGTACAATGAAAACACACACACACACACACACACACACACACACACACACTGTCCGAGGAGGAGAATGGGGGGCTACATTATTGACTTACAGCTCAGGGGACCAGAGAATGGATTTTCCTCTGAATCACAAAGTCTGGACGTCAGAGATGAATGAATCAGACCAAAAAAAAACTCTCTAATGAATGGATGATTTCTGGTGTTACTTTTCTATCTTATAGACTAAAGCTGCTTCTTCAGTAAATGTCCACCTTATTTCCACTACTGTCTTGTGCCTTGGCTGTCAGTTACCTTATCCCTTTAGGGCTTTTCATGTTTTATGCAGTCAAATCAATAACAGTATAAAAGCAGCAGTGTGAAAATAGGATGCTTGCAGCACCTCTTCTGTGGCCATGAATTGCTCGGCCATTTCCATCAAATAATGTGTGAAGAGTAATGTGTTAAGAGTCCTAACCTAGAGCAAACTTTTCAACTTCTTAGTGAGATGTTTAAACATCTTTGTTAATCTCAGAATGTGTTTTCATCATTGGTCTTCTCCACAGCCATGTCTCAATCACAACTCTGACACTGTCAATCTCATTATACAGCACACTGAAATGAAAATATGTTGCAGGTTACCTGTATTCTGCTGAGATAGTGAGGTTTAGGTATCTGAATGCTATTGAGGTATTTGAATGTGTCCAGGTTTGTCTCTGCGCTAAGGGGCTCTATAGTCATACTGACTTCACATTTAAACAGATAGTTGATGTGCTTCATCCTGGATGGTGCCTAGTCAGACAGTGTTTGTGTTTAACTGGTCTAAAGTTTCTGTGCAGCTATCCAAGTGGGAAGAGAGAACAGTGGCCATCATTTCAATATTAAACCACCGCTCAGACTTTACAGTTATGTGATAGAGACAAATGAATATAAACATTAAGGATTCCTCTTCATTTATGGATGAAATTAATGTTCCGCTCTGTTTATAATCAAGTCAGAACGAGGCAGCTACAAAGCCAGATGTTCATTTACCCATCAGACACCTGCACCATCAAAGCTGCCTGGTCTCTGCTATGCGGCCTGTGAAGCTGTTGTTCCCACGCTTCATCCGGACAATATTGTCTGCCTCTCATTTGGCTCTTCATGGCTTTGATTATAAACAGAACCTGCTCAGTACTTAGACTTTTTCAGCTCTGTCAGCACCCCTCTTATCACTTCCTAATGAATATTTTTGTCTTTGTGTGAGCCGTTGTATCTAATCCGCATAATGAAAGCAGCAACATGAAGCACAGCAACAAATCGCCTCAACTACACCTTTCATCCAGCGCTTATTCTGCTATTTTCTATTGTTGTCCATGCCGCTGGCTCGCCCGCCATTTTGTCTGCTGTTGTTGACGAATATGATGAGAGGTTAGTGTGAAGGCTGCTAGCCTATGTAATACAGTGCTGATTGTTATTCTGCTGGCGTATATGATGGAACAGCAGCTGTTATTACTGTTGTTGGTTTCCCTCTGAGTCTGTCCTCGCCCCCCTGTGTGGAGTAGCATTCTGATTTCTATTTCTTGCTTTGGCATGTTGATAATTGAAGTTTTTTTTTTGTTCAGGCAGTCTTACAAAAATATACATTTATCTGTTCTGTTTTTTATTCTAAATTATGCTGTGTACCTTGACTTTGGTCCAAGCCATTGAATCAGTTTGATGCCTTCAAGTGAATCCTTTGTTTGTGGTTTATTTGTGTTACTGCTCATCAATTATACAAGTGATAAACAATAATAAATGTCTCCACGCTAGAATACTGCAGAATGCTGCAGCTCAACAGTAGATAAATAAATGAATACATACATGCAGCTCCAGGATACATGCATGACAGGTAGCCAGGCTGAGAAACATATAAGACTCTGTGTGTGGTTAGAAAGACAGGCAGATGCTGGCAGGATAGCAGTGAGAAGCACTCAGAAGGTGAGATGGATGGAGGGGAGACAGATGGATAAGCAGCCAGACAGGTAGACAAGCAGGAGGGTTCAGCAGGACAGTGGTGTGGGGGTCTCCCACCAGCCTGCATTATTGATGGGCTCTTTGACAAGCTGCTACTTTTGCTCGCTTCCGAGCACTAATTGTTGGTTTTTGTGGGGGTTGGTTCTTAATCTTGGTACCACCAAGAAAGCTGACACAGAGAAAATCCATGTCAAGTTATATCACTGAATACAACAGCTGTGAGTGAGTAGGAAGAATCAAGCGGCTCAAAATGAAGATCTTTAGAGGACAGACCAAGTCTATTGTTGCTGCTTTTAGACAAACCTTATTTATTGTCTAAAAAAAGAATACCATTCATATTTACAGAAGACGTGAAGACACCTGAGGCTCTTTTTATTAGTCTACAACAGACTGCCACAGCATAGAGATCAAAATCATATATACCACCATCCAAACAAGACATTTCATGAGCTTGAGCAGTTACATCGATAATTAAGTTTACAGAATTGGTTTTCCTTCACTTGAGCAGGTTTAGCTTTCAGAGTAGATTTAAACCAGCCTTCGTCCTACAAAGCAGTAATCTAGGGAGGTGGCAGTGGATTGTGAGATTGGTCCTTTGATGAGGCTCTAAGGGTATTAGAGTGCAGGGAAGCAGGGGGGTCAGGGTCAATACAAACCCAGGATCGCTATCCCAAGGTCAGGGACTAATCGAACAGTGGTAATGAACAGTGAAAAAGTGATAGGTAATTGGATGATGGCGGGGATAAAAAAAAAAAAAAAGATGGCCAGCACTCTTTGTTTTTATATATTTGATGTGATGATTATGAAAGAATAAATAAGAGGGAAGACGTTGGAAAACAACAAAACGGTATTGTCACTGACCAGTCTGTAACAGAACGAGTTAGAAACTGAGAGAGATCCTTCAGGCAGCAGACAGACAAACAGACTGAGTGGGAGGTCCCTGGGCTCATCTCCAATGCATGTTGCCCTGCATTAGCACTACAGCCATCCCGCAAGAGAAAGACAGAGAGAAAGAGAACCTTGATAGATGAAAGTCTTCCATCCATCCGTCATCCATCCATCTATCCATCCATCCATCCATCCATTATTCATCGGTGAATTAGATCACGCCTGAATGAAGTAGAGGAAAGAGGAGGGAGAGAGGGGGAAAGGTATGTGGTGATTTGGAGGAGGAGGATGGATCTGAACAGCAACTGTTGTGGTGAAAGGGTGAGGAGTTCAGATGAGGATGTAGCTCCAGCAGGGATGGTATTTTTAGATTTTGGGCATTTTACAGGGTCTGGGAGGATAAGATTCTCACTGATTTAAATGTAGTGTTGGCAAACACTACAGAGATGGTGGAGCTCGGGTGCAAGTATATGAGAAATGATGATGATATGTTTGTGTGTTTCTGGGATGGGATGGATCAGGGAGAAGGTTGAAGGACAGGTTATGCTTGGAGGAGTCGAGATCTTTCTGTTGCCCTCTCACCTCTTAAATGTAGTTATGACGACTCCTCAGGGTCATTACTGTACCTCTCTACTGTTATGTATGTGACTATTTACATACGTGTGCACATCTGGTCTGGCCTTAGCAAAGCTCTCCTGATCTCCTTGCCTCATGAACATGCAGCCATTCGTAAGAGGATGTCAGGAACAGGCTGTGATCTCTACATCTTCAAAGATGGACAGAAGCTTAACACTAATTCTGAAGATAAGCACTAAATAGTTTCCTTAGACACCAAGCTTTTACTCCAGTGAGAATACAATCCTGTAAAGGTTAAATAAACAGAAATCATAGATCATATGAGCTGGCCGTTTGCCAGGTGCACAACTGGGGAAAATATACATAGCGCACCAGTGGTGATCTCAGCTATGTAAAGCACGGGAGGCATGTGAGTGTAATGAGATCCGTCTCTGTTCATTAGAAATCAGCTGCCGAGGTCTCAGGGGTTTGCTGTATTTGTTTAGCATTAGCACGGCTTCCAAAGCATAATCTAACCTCTGTTATGAGATAAGTTATTGTTTTTAATCGGCGATGAGAAGCCTAATCAACAGCATTGGCTGTTTGCCAGCAAATCAGTTAGGCTCTGCTGAGTGTAACCAATCAGTCATAGCTGACCGCACGGCATTTATCTAGAAAGGATTCACACGAGGCTGCTTTGATGGATTAATTTGGATAGTTTTCTTGATCGACTTCATTGCTCAACTGGAATTGGAAGAAACTTTAAGTGAATTGTAATTTGCATATTTGGGTGTCATGTTCACTCATATGACATCTGTCATGTATTCAAAGATTGAAGATGTCTGAGTGTTAGAAAATAGCAATGCAAAGCAGGGAGGTGATGATGTAAATGTGATGAATGATGATGACGGTGATGATGAATAGAGACGTGACCTTGTCTCTGCTTTGTGTGTTTTGATGTTTTTATCTTCTCACACTGCAGCTCTCTGCTGCACATAAAACTGACTGTAGACTCTGCATACACTCTCTCTCTCTCTCACATGCACACACACACACACATGCTTGCAGAGACTCTCACAAACAGGCACACACAGGCACATAAGGAGCTGTGTGCTACAGGGGGTGTGGGTGTGATTGTGAGCTATAGGTGATGACAGCAGGGCCATATGCCGATTTATTTCTGGGTTTTTTTGGCACTGCAATTAGAGTACAGCCAATGAAATAATTACAGTGTGTCCATACTCTGCTGTAAGCGCTCAGTTTTTTTTATAAATGTTGTGGGGACATGATGAAGCCCTTGAAGGGATTACGCACACAGAGCTGATTTTAGCTAGATTAATACACCGAGCTAGGAATGGGAAGTGTGCGCAGTTTCTGATGGTCATATATGGTGATTGTATGTGGGTGGGTTTGCACTGTATATGTTAGGGGGTGAGTAGGACGCTGCAAAAGACACAGTGTCCTTCACTGTACCAGTTTGCTGCATTGTCCCTCCGGAGGAAACGGCCTGGCTCAGATTGGCTCAGAGGTATAAAAACGTACCAATCACATGACGCTTATATGAGCCTGTCTCATCATCTCTATATTGCTGTATTGACTCTCAGTTGATCTCAGGCCTCAGCACTACACCTGGCACCAGAGAAGTGATATCTGATGAAAACATTTCGCGAGCAGCAGAGAGTTTGACTTTAAATTGAGTTCTGGTCTCATGGGGGTCAATGCCGGTGTGCCTGATGTGTATGTGTGTGTGGAGAAAGGATTACAAGGTTGGCATATATTTGTTTTTGACATGGTCTCCCCATAGCTCATCCTCTACTGCTCTGCCCATGGGCAAAACAAGAGACACACACTCAGTGAAAGACAAGCTAGTGGACAGGCACACAGAGGGGCACTGACGACTGAGAATGACAGATGAAATGAGAGAGGAAGCATGAAAGAAAAACGAGAGGTGACATTGGCGGTAATTGGAGGAAAGGAAGCTAAAACCTCAGGGGAGCCACCTTTTCCAGCCGTTACTATCAGTCATAATGTGTGAAAAGAAAAGTAACTGCAGGAAGAAAAGACACGAGAATCTGGCTGAAACTCTTTCTTTTGCTTATTTAGTAAATTTGGATTCAAAACACATTGTAACAGCTTTCCAAAGATGACAGCAATAACTACTCATTATTTAATACATCTGAGGTCAGGGCATTGCTCTTCAGGGGGCAGAAGAATATTGGTCCACATATAATTTCTCCTCTTATTTACACTGTATTGCCTTCTTCTAATCCAGAGACAAGAGGAGAGAGATATATCAATAATTCACTGCTATTGTTCCCTCCCAGACTGCCCGTCTGTTTTTATATTAAATGTTGAATTATTAAGTGTGTGAGATTGGAAATATGGCGAATCTCCCTCCTGATGCTCATGAGTCGTCAAAAACTGTCCTGCTGCTCACTGGCAGCCACAAAAGCACCAAAAACAGGTAGATGGTTAAGTAGAAGGTAAATTAAAATAACATGCGGGCATTTTATGGTTGTATATTAGAAACGAGTGTGGAGAGTAGACACTGAATGATGACTCTCACACTCTCGCATGCACTCATACTCATTCAGTGTGTCAAGCTTTCACTGTGTCACTGGGTTTAAAGTCACCATGTCAGGACCGCTGGTGTTCATCATTCTTAACAATTCCTTTTAACCATCCCTGCTGCCATATGCTGGCCTCAGGGAATATCCATATTTCATGTCCTCCTCAACATGTGACTAATGTATTCACGGTGTACGTTAATAATAACCCCTGACTTCAGTGCTGACAGGGTTGACTCACTGTTAAGGCCCTGTGCTGTGTGTACATTACATTTATACTGTATTGTCTGCTGGTATGTTCAATGACTTCTCGGCATGGCTGTCGTTTAAAGAAGTGTCCTCTTGACTTCTAACCAACTGTATTATAAAATAGACAGCCTCCTCAGCGGCTTTTCAGCAGAAACAACAGTTTGTCTCTGTTTTGCATTTCATCCTCGGGGCAAACGGCACGGCTTCTTCTTGACAAGTGCCATCTGATAATTAGGCCTCATAATCACCCCATTAGTATGCAGCTCAATTGAGCAGAGAACAGCTCATTGTTCCCCTGGCATGAGCTGCAGCCATTTGTAAAAGGATTATTGTAAATTTCTTGTTGGGGTTTTTATGAGAATGAATCATATGTGTACTGACATAAATTGCTACATTGTTAATCTAAGAAGCATTTATTCTTAATGTAGCCAGGGAGCTGGGTTGCGTGATCATATCAGTTATGTTAAACCCCTCATTAGGATGCTTGGTAATATTTCTGAAAGCCTAAAATCACAGGGAGTGGCACCACGTTTCAAAGTTGGTTTCATTATCAGACTGCAACCTTATTTTCTGTACCTCTCTGTGGACACACAAAGCCAAGCTGAACTTTCTCCATCTCAGTTACCATGGCACCAAAGAATGAGACCAGAATCACTTGAGCCTCGTTTTGTTCCTGTGACATTCAGGATCCAAACACAATAACCGGAGAACATGTAGAACTAAGGGCTGGGGTGTTAGGTTGAATCCTAATACTGTCTCATTACAGCATGCTGATACCTCTGGAGAACACAAACAAACAGGGTAAAGGAACAAAAATCATTGTTGATAACCACAACAGCAATGTGCTTTACAGTGCTCCTGCCTGTAGGATAACCCGATATACTATATACAGTATGTTTAGTATGTGTGTATTGTATGTATATGTGTGTAGTGTGTAGTATGTGTTATTTATTTAGTTACTAATTTATTGTGGAATACACAAATCAAAGTAAGGCAGTTTTAATTTGCCTCACAACGTTTCACCCCATAACCCTACTTCACTTATCACTCCATATCCACTCCAACTCTTTATAGAAACTGCTCATTCATTCACAACTCAGACTTGCATGGGATGCAACTGCATCTAACTCTGGATGTGACAAAACTGTTTTATTTCTATTTGAGGGTTGTTGTTTTTTTAGATGTGTGTGTGTATTTTTTTTTTTTTTTTTTGGTTTGGACAAATTGAATTGAACTTGGTTGGCCTTCAACCTGAACTGAAACTAATTACATTTTTTGCCTTTTGGGAAATAAAGTTAGAATAAAATATTTTTACCTCTTCTCATGAAATGATTGTGACAATGCGATTTACTCTTGATAGTTAAAGTGTATCTTCTCAAAACTTTATTGATGAATTTCTTCCAAACATATCACAGTGAAAATTAAACCACAATTAAACTGAAGTGTATAAAGAGGAATAAAAAGAGGAATGTGCCTGAACAAAAATATTCCAAGCTTCCACCCCATAACCAAATATCACAGAACTGTCACAGTATGTTTCTATAATTACAAAGAAAATGGTATTTATCAGTATATAATGTTTATATTTATGTTGCTGGCCCATATTTCTGCTAATGTTTTTCTGTTTATTCTGTTGATGTGTTAATGCGCTCCACCTCTTTAGTCTCTGCAGCCAAAGCTGACTTAAACGTGACTGGTCAATACTCCTCAGACTACAAACTAGAATGCTTCAGGTGCAAAGTCTACAGATTCCATATGCAGATATCTGTTTATAGAGATTATATATTGATGAATCCAAACAGAAATCATACAAACGTGGGAATTGGGTGGTAAATTAGACTTAAAATGGCTGCATGCCTTTCTGTTGTGCTTTTCATTCAGAGTATGAATATAATATGTTGGTGTGTACGACCCAGGTTAACAAGTTGCAGGTCAGATCTTCAAGGGTCGATTTGTCTGCTCTGAAAAAAGATAGTGTTTGCTGTTGGGCTTTAGGAGGATCAGTCAGTATGGTTCCTACAAACACACACACACACACACACACACACACACACACACACACACACACACGTTCACCATTCTGAAACAACACAAATCTCAGGCTCTGATTTGGACGTCTGTTTGTACTGAGGCTAGATGAAGGGGATGAATGGGAATTCAGAGCCCCAGTGCTTGCTGGTGGTTGACAGACAGTGGCTGCCTCTCCTCTACATGCTGCTCTTTAAACTCGGCTAGTATCTACCCCCTGCTGCTGAGTGACGCACACACACAAACATACACAAGACAAATGCCACTCACAATGGACGCTCTTCAGTTCGTATGCCACATGCATATTCCACACAGCATGCTCACAAACAAACCACTTGCCCCGTATCCTTCCCAAAGACCCCCCACAAAA
Organism: Protonibea diacanthus; assembly: GCA_028641955.1. Taxonomy (NCBI): domain Eukaryota; kingdom Metazoa; phylum Chordata; class Actinopteri; family Sciaenidae; genus Protonibea; species Protonibea diacanthus. The sequence goes on from CM053979.1 coordinate 13,275,008, forward strand.
CAAGGACCCTCATTAGATTCTAACTGTGACTTTAACCATTTCTCAAAAGGAATGGAGAATTCAGCTGCACCAAGGTCAGCTGAAGAAATGTGAAGGATTCAGGATGTGTCCTCACTCTGAAGAGCTCAAATAACAAAACACAGGCACGGCCTATAATCTGTAATTGTTTGATAATCCACTTGGGAGAAATGATTCAGATGAGGCTTATTAAATCTAGTTTGAAAGCAAACTGAAATAAAAAATCTAATAATAAAAAGTGTGATGGAGAAACTATGATGGCCACGAAAAACTGTCTCTCTTCCACTCTGTGGAAGAGGACCTGCAGTGTCTGTAGGTACAAAAGGGCCATTCTAATGTAACAAAAACACAATGATTCTTATTTTCAGGTGATTACACACTAATAAAAACATAGGTATGTATATTATTCTGTCATATTCTGTAAATAGAGCCTCCTAAATCTGGACACACTGGACCTTTTTCAAGGCTCACAATTCATGATTGAAAGATGCGTGAATGTGAACGTAATATTCATATTTATATTTGTGCTGTACTCATGAAGTTCTCTATGAACCTGCATACTTCCTGCTCATGTAAATCATGTTAATGATATGACTCTCAAGCACCACAAGGTCAGTATGCTCCTAATCTGATTGGGTCAGGAAATTGCTCCTAATTCAATAATGTCAAGTATTTGATTCCTTCCTCCCTGCCTGGATGGCAAAGGTAGAATGGGCTAGTATGATGGCTCATTCATAAGTTAAGAGTTACTGTATTACAATGGAGGAAATGGAAACGAAGGTCCCACTGGGGAAGCTGCAAAATTGCATTCAGCTTTCGCTTGAATGAACATTACCTCCACCAAGATGCAATTTGGCCTCAGTTTATGTTTGTAGATCAGTTGTGGCACTGAATTTAGTGCTGAAGTCTGCTTAGTGTCGGATAATTGTGACAAGAGTGACATTACCCACTACTTGGTTCGAGTTGGTTTAATATTATGCTTAGTTTAGGATTACAATGTGTGTGAATTACGCAAATACAGTGAATCAGTGAAGCATTAACATGCATGTGTGACACTAATTTGTTAGGGAAAAGGAATATATAACTTTCTAGTTATTCTGCAGGCTTTCTTTTAATCCTCACTTTGTTTCTTTACTGTATTTTGATTCCATGGTTCATCTTGCTCTATTATTCTACCTCTGATATCTTCTTCTAACATTCTTTGAAGTCTCAAATATATTTACTTCATCTTTTCTTTGCTTTTTTTCCATCTCATGCTACTTTGTCCCTCTGCCACCCAGTTGACACTCTCTGCTTGTTCCTCCTTCACTTTGTCTCTTTTTCATCCTTCTTCATCTCCCTTCTCCATTGCATCCATCCACATAGAATAAACATGTTATAGACATTATTATATACAGTCAGAGAGATATATTGAGTAGATGGGGAATATCACTGTGACTTTATGACATAATATTTGGCTGTGCTTTTCATAAGATGCATTCAACATGTTCCTGGCTATAATGTCAGCTCTGCCTGACTGCAGAGTTTTCAGACACTGTGCAAAATTTGTTCTCCCTCTCTGCCTTGTTTCTTGTCCACTAATCTACTAGCTTCTGAATATCTGCCATGTTACAGAAATATGTGTGTGCGGAGGTTTGTGTGTGTGTCTCTCAGTGTTTTTCTAAATGTTTTCCTCCTTACATTTCAGTTCATTTTGTCCTCAAAGTGGAGCTGTTTAGTGTGACTCTTATCGAGAGGCTGCAGCTGCTGTTGTGAGAATACCACGGCAGCCTGGAGGGACACCTTCACATAAATCCACACACACACACGCACCTCGGTTTATCCACACCAAGCTGACTAAGGCATACACCCCTAAACAAGCATGAATAATAGCATGTTGTTATATTTACCTGCAGTTGCTGAGGGGTTCTCTTGAGAATGAGAGAGCATCTCATTAATTGCATGCAAATTAAGTCGCTCGCTTCTAAAAGCATATTTTGTGAGCATGTGGTGTTCATACAGTTCTGCCTGTACTAATTATGGCAATTTCACATCATCATTTCCACCATTAATCATAGAAATTAATAGCGTTATAATAGTTATCAATATTGTTGTTCATACATGATTTTGACTGTGTGCCAGTACACCTGACACTAACTCTGGTCTGGTGTTGCCTCTGAATTTGAGACGAGGAGCCGTAGTGTACTGTATATAAATAGCATACAAAATAGCAATATCACACGAGCACAAGTCTTTCCATGATATATGATGACGTATCTCAGGCGACTTACTCCGTCTCATCTGTTATGATGTATTTGAAGCTACGGCAGCATCCGTGTTGTTGGCGTGCTGGCTATAACGTTACCTCTCTGACCCCTTCTGTTAATGGCATGGCCACCCTGTAGGTTAATGGATACTGAATTTCCTCCACCTCTACAGTGTGGGCCTCACTGCATCTGCCATGGTTACAGTAGCGAGGCCTGAGCTCTTATTCTGCTTAGATTAATGGCTCCAGCTTGGACTATTGACACAACACTTATCTTGTTTTTATGACTCGAGCGCCTTCTATCTATAAACCTTGGAAGCCCACGTGTGCACAGCCACACACATTAGAGCGCACACACACAGACACGTACCTCTTTGCGGCTCCTACATGTACAGTTCAGTTACAGTTTTGTGTGCCGTTTACTCTTTCTAACACAATTGATGCTTCCAGCTCAATCCTAATGGCTCCACGCTTGAGGATAATGTGAAGAGCTTAGCTGGCTTTTTACACAGTGCACCCAGACTGCAGAGAGACAGACAGTGATATTTGATGCTCTAGAGATGGACGGTTTACATAAAATTACACCTTTATTTTTTAACAGCTGAGAGGTGTGTCAGCGCCAGTCTGTTGGTCTACATTTCACTATACATATTATTGTGTTGTTTTTAAATGTGCCTCTCCTTGAAAATGTCATTTAGTTGCTCCTTTTGCTCTAAACTGTCATTATCATATCATGTTGTTTACAACCATTCTAAACTACTATCTCAACGTTTTTATCTTTAAATCTGTTTCCAAGTGACCAATAACAATGCAAACAACTCAGCTATACCACTACTCCACAATACAACTTGGCAGACTTTAATTTTTATTTGTTTATTGACTTTTTCCTTTATGTTTTTAGTTGGATGTGGATTCCTTTTCCAACTTCTCCTTCTTTTTCTTCCTCAAACCGAGGACTTTATTGACACTCTCTCAGAGGCGTCCTGTGCAGGAGTTTGATCTCCTGCTCCATTTTTTGCTGGAGGGTGGCTTGTTCAGCCTTTAGCCTCTGGATCTGGTCCTGGTAGTCTGACACTCTTTCAGCATGACACTTTCTGTCTCAAGTTGCTGCTGAACAGTTTCACTCTTTTGTTTTTTGGCCCTGAGCTTCTTCCTGCTGGTGTGTCTCCTGGCACAAGACTTTAAGCAGTGTTGTAGTACTACAGATCAGTCTTGGTATCAAGGTCAGTCTCAAGAACACATTTTGAAAGTCTCGTTTCGAAATCGTCTGCATTTTTACTTGTCTTGGTCTCAGACAGAGGACTCAGGATTTTATTCCAGAAGCAGTCAAAACCACAACTGTGATAACCAACTGCGATATCACCAATGTTTCCAATTAATCACCTAATAACATCTAGCTTGTGCCACTAAACTTTCACAATGAACTGAAAATACTTTTACACTTCAGACAGAAAAGTTTCACTTTTACTTTCTGGCAGACAGAAGTTGAGGAGAAAATTACATTGAAAGTGGATGAGAAACGGTTCAGAAAGATGTAACAGTCTACTGTACAGTACAGTACAGTAGAGGTCAGGTCGAGGTTTAACCACAAAACCACGAGCCAACAGCTGCAAAGTTCTTCCGCTGTAAAAAATGATATTTTTAGATACTGCAGTTACTGTGTCCAGGGGTGGTTGAGGAAATAAACAGTGTAGCAGCTAATCACTTTTATATTTCTAATGTTTACATTACAATTTGAATAAAGAAGATTAAATGTGTAAATAAGACAACATTTATAGAAGATGCAAAGACAGAAAGGTCTGTATCATCCATTACATTAAGATGAAGCTAATTTCCTCATGCCTTCTAGATGATGATTATGATTTCTCCTGACTATTTCTCTCACACCACAAGTTTCACATTTGAGGTTTTAATTGAAATGTCGCAACGACTGTCCTTTCATAGCTTGTCACATACCCCTGAGGATGAGTTGTAAACTGGCCATCTCTTAATGTTTCATTTAGCACCATCATGAAGTAAAAAAAACTAACTTTGATTAAATGTAAAATAAATAATGAATAAATCACTTGAGTTGAAAACACAGATCAGAAGTTATTTCAGACACCCGAAAGAAACAAATGTAGAGAAAGACACCAGCTTGTTACATACAGTTACAGAGAAGGTGCACCTCGCTCTGTGTGTCGGTAATGTTTGTATTGTTATGCAGCTTTGCAGCAGATCAGAGGGAGAGCGAATGAGAATGAGCGGATGAGATGTCCCTGTAGGCTTCACTTCCTCTGTACCTGAAGGATCAAACACAAAGAGTGAACCAAACATCACAGGAACCGTCAGCCACAGTTAGGCTAACAGATTGCCTTGCCCAAACTTATGTCTGTCAAAGTGAGGGGGATAAAGTGTGTGTGCGTGTTAGTGTGTGACGGAGGGAGAGACAGCGAGAGAAAAGAGGTTAGCAGAGAAATTGGTGCAATAAAAACTATTACACTCATACCACATGCAGCTTACCTCAGTCCTTGCTGATGTACCTCTGTTGGTGTATACTGACGCACGCACACACTGGGTCTGACCAGCAAGTATGCTGGGTAATAATATTCTCTAATAGAACTGTATTTTCATCCTGTCAGATCCTGATAGCTTATGATGAAAGCTGCTGAGTCCCACCAGACCAAAGTGGAAATAGTCCAATATCTTGTTATGTTTTAAAAAATTGAACATTGAAAATATGTTCAGTGTCACGCTCCTTCACACTTCACAGCTCATGTTTTTATTTGCATGGATAGGTTACTTTAAGTGGTATTTGCTACAGTTTGTGGGAGAAATGGCAACAGCAGAGCACAAATAGTCCTGTAACAAAATAAAATTTGAAGGTTCAATAATAAGTTCTCTATGCAACAGACATAATTGGATTCAGTAGAAGCAGTGACTGCTTTATGGAGTAGCTAATGAGGATCCAAATGAACAAACCAATACACTAATTGAATTTCTGTGACATATACTGTAGATTAGTTGTTAAAATGACAGACAGCATTGTTAAGACACAAGCGTACTCATCCACTAGCTCAGGTAGATATAATATGCTGAAGGCTATCAGGTGGCTTTTAACCTCTTAGTTCCACAGATGGCACCCAGACAATCAGGTGTGCACTGAGTCGGTTGGCCGCAATAATAGCTCCCCGCTGAACAGCAGCTGCTTGACATCAGTCACGATTGGCTAAGGTGGGAGTTGATGCTTGTGATTGGTTGATGGTGGTTAGATACAGACTGCTGATGCTAGCCCGCCTGGTTGCCTGGATACAGCCATCCCTCACTGTGTTAGTGGCCTTGGCAAAGTGACGGACAGCATAAGTGCTCTGTAGAGGAATTTGTCAATCTGTTGATTCTGCCGAGAATCTCTTCATCTGTCTTTGTAATGGATCTCTATCGTTCTCTGAGTCGCTTCATCTCTCTAGTTCTCATTCCTTTTTTCACTAAATGCATTTGTCATTGTATTAACCTATAAGTCTGAAGAGCATTTGCAGTACAATATGTAGACAAATACAAAAGCAAATGTTCAAGTCCAAGGACAGTCTGTCAGTCTGTCACTTGAATCCAGGACAAGGTATCTTGTTTTATTTTGTTGTAATTTGATATGGATATTCATGGTCCTCAGAGCATGATTCCTAATGTTTTTGTCACCTCATGACCTGTATTATAGTCCCATCATCAGTTCACACCTAATGTACACACTGCAACAGATTATCTAATATAATAATAGCAGAATTTCTATTATGTTTGCTGTGGATATATTGGTTCACAGAGGATGAACCTGAGCTTTCAAAATCTTTCGTACCTTATTTTGCAGCAGTTCTAAACTCACTGTATCTAATCTCATATGTCCAAAAACTTAGCTGCTTCTGTTTGTTAGGACCGAAAGCAGAAAGGTAGACACAGTAGCCCTTTTGGATCCGTGGCCACTAACCGCGCTATGTGGTTTCTTCTTCAGCGCTGCATGCTCTGGCCACACTCCAACTGACTCTGTGCCCAGCAGACTGCCTGCTAATTTGTTTCTCTTGGTGGACAGACAGAGGACTCAAGGACTGCACATTCTCCTGGACACTGTGTGTGCTTGTGCGTGTGATAGAGGCATAGACCTTTAGTCAGAGGTGGCTCATTTTTGTCTCTCTGGGAGCTTGGCCACAGATTTCTACCATCCCGTGAGTGTCTTCTGCCATGCACGGCGTTAATCGTGCACACACAGACACACATGTATAATACATGTACAAAAATACACACCCTGTTTGACTTTGACAAACATAAGATAGCATTCTAACCTTTGCAGTCGTGTGTGTTTCTGTGGAGGCAGCAAGGCAATGTGAAAGTGAGATAAAAATATAAAAAGGAAGACCACAGAGAGGTAAACATTTGAGAACAAGGGCAGGAAACAGACAGAGAAAGAGAGATTTATGCCAGAGCTCTGCAGTCATTTATCTGTGGACACACAAAGTAGATTAACTCATTAAACGTAATGTGCTCAGTGGTCAGTTGAGTGGCCAGCGGAGCATAAACAGACCTACAAATGGTTCTCCACAACTGGACAGTAGTTAAATGGGACCATTACGATGTCCCTTAACCTGCTTTATCGCATGCTGTGAGTTGGACAGCAGCAAAAGCATCGAGGATCTATGTGTATTTCCCCCTATGAAATTGTTTGACCTCACCTACGTGCACTGCAATGTACTCTTTACAGACATGACTGAATGACTTCCCGTCAGCTCCCGGTGTTCACGTCACCTCAGCTATCTCAGCCCCTCCCTCCATGATTATCTCTCAAGGCCAGTGACATGCTCCTGTTGAACCCTTGCCTCAGTTGCCTTGACAACTGTTCTCTCACCGGGTGGGGTACCTCTCACTTTCTCAGTGATGGTGCGATAAGTGCTACAATTATGTAAATTCTGCCCAACCAAAGTGTTTTTGCAGTTTAAACATAGCTAGCTGAAAAGCTTTCAGCTCTTAAGTCCTGTGCTGACAGTCCATCCTGCAATGTCCTTTGTTAATGGTTTCTGTTTTTCACAAATGATTTTGAAGGAAGGAGAGGAAAGGAAACTATCCATTTAAGTAGATAAATGGATAGATGCAGTATTAGATAATCGCTTTTATATATGATATGGAGCAATGCACCTAATATCCAAAGAGATGGAGACCAGATACTCTGTAGTGAGCACTGAATTAAGAATTCATGATTCAGACACTTCTCAATTATCATGATTGTCTGTCATCACTGACACTTAATCTTTTAAATGATCAAATGCAAGACATTGAGTTGTGGGATTGTTAAGTCCAGGCCATAGACACTACTGTCTTATTCCACTGTGGGATTTTATGAAACACTGTGTAGTGCACACCGAGAACTGGGACACTCAGATAAAGTGGCTAAAAGTAGTACATTAGGTAGATATGATTAGATGCTACTGCCTGATGTTGTAATAAAACCATGTCATATGTTAGCTATGAGCAGTCTGACTGTTGCAGTTTTAGTCCACTAATAATGGTAAATATATAATAATATAATCATGCAGAATGAATAAGATCTGTCTTGATTTGATCAGGACGTCCCAAGCCATTAAATAAATCTGGTTATGCTAAGCTATTTGCGTTTTGTTTAGCAGATTTATCTTAACAATATGACATTTCTTCTGTTGACTCTGTTAAACCACACAAAACTGTAGGTGTACTTTGCTGCATATTGCCTAAGCCTTGTTCTTTAATTTATTTATCCATGTTTTTATCCTCAGTCACCCTCTGCTCTTTCATATCATCTGTTTACAACCATTCCACAATCCTTTTAGTGGTGCCTTAGATATGGTTATGTGCATATGCATGTGTGCATTTTGAGACAACCTTTGTCCTTGCTTTTAATAACAACTCTGTCCCTAAGAGACAGACTCTCAGGGGCTGCCACAGTTACACAAGCAGCGTTGTAGCAGAGTTTGGCTATGGCGCGAGTGCTACTGCTGTTACGAGGCTTAAAGTGTATCCCTGGAGAGCTGCATCTTGGATCCTGGCCTGTGAATGTGTTGCTATTTCTCTCCCTGTTGTTTCTGTAGTGTCACTACCTTCTGAATCAAAACCATCTGTATGTAATGTATACCTTACTGTATAGTCTTGGATTAAAAAAAATATTATGGAATTGGATTATCATTGAACAGAGGAGAGAAAATGTATTTGAATTGCACCCATATGATAAATTATGAGATATATTGTTCTCAAATCGATGAGCTGTGGAGAGTTTCTGAGTGTGTGTGTTCTATACTTGGAGCAGATCGTGCTGATGTAGATGAAATGGAGTGGGGAATGTACATTAGAGGTGATTGTTCTCCACGGGGAGTGATGCTGCAGCTAAGACCACAAAGGCAATGCCACCTGAAGAGCTCTGTAACTTCAGCTGTGGTGTTTTTAAAGAGAGTCAATGCTTTCATTTTGGTGTTTCGTTTGACTCAGCAGTTTTCTGAGAAACTGGTCTGAAGGTAATTTTCATTCTCGTGCATGTGCCTTGTTGAGAAAATGTCTATACCATCCTCAAGAGCCCTTAGACAGCAAGAGCATCATTGAGTATGTGGCCACCTCGATGGCCACTTGGTAGCCTGATTGCCCAATACAAAGGGATAACACACATGTACTCTAGTTAAATCTTACTGTATAACTCGTTTTAACACGCAACTAAACCCACAAACAATGAGTGGAAATACAGATCTACCTGTGGATGAAGGATGATTCAGTGGGACCGTGTTTGTCAGCGTATGAATGTGTGTTTGCTCGCATGTTGGTAGATGCTTGGTTGAAAGGGCTCTTTTGAACTTTGGGGCAGTGTTGGTCTTTTGTTGTTTGTCTGTCAGTCGCCCACGCTCTCTACACCCCCTCTCTCACTCGCCCAGCATCCACCCCATCCTCTCATCCCCTCCCTCCTCATCTCCCCTCCTCCAACCACAGCTACAGGCTCTTTTATCTACCCTCTATTGGAGGAGGGATGGAGGATGTGTGTGTGTGTATCTCTGTGTTTGTTTTTCTGGGTGTGTGTGTGTGTGACAGTAGGTGTTCAACGCCACACATGCAAACATTTCATCAGTAGCAATTTGACCTTTCACCTTGTGTGCTGTTGCTATTCATTGTGTGACTGGCTCATCATGTTCACATTAGCAATGTGAACACCAACTGCTGCTGCTGCTGCTGCTGCTGCTGCTTTTAAATGGGAGATGCACATGTGCACACACACATACACACCATGACATGCTCTGAAGCAGGGAAATCAATTTTGCCATTTTGCCTCTGTTGTCCTAACTGGCATTAGAATGACATTAGAATACTGATAACCACAGTATCAGCTGCAGAGGTGCCAAGTGATAAGGTCATTTTAGACAGTACACTGCGGGAGCTCGAGATGTGTCACACACATTGTCCTGGAGTTTTGTAATTAAAAAAGTGAAGAAAGCAGAGGTTGAGACAGAATTTTAGTGCTGAAATTATTTGATGATCAATCGATTAGCTGATTGATAAGTCATTCACCCAAAAATGCCCAACATTGGTGGACTTTCGCTTCTTAAATGCAAGTAATGGTTCTTTTTCTGTTTATATCACATAATTGACAGTGTATGTGTAATGTCACCCACAGGTGCCTGAAGGCCCTGAGGCGGGCCAAATGATGCCTGGGTGCTCAAACAAGCCATCTGTAACAGCACCTAACTGTCAATCAAAGCAGCCACACTGTTAATTAAGCATAACTTTAATATAATTTAAACAGGTGAGTTAAAAAAGAGTTAAAGAGTTAAAAAAATAAAAATAAAAATCAGACTTAGTACAGTTGTCATGAATGGGGAAATTAGCTATAGAAACCAAAACAGTTTTTTGTATTGTCGTCTTATGGAGACTGACTCATTCTGTAGCCAGCCTCAAGTGGCCGTTCAAGGAACTGCAGTTTTTGGCACTTAGGGTGCCAAAAGGCAGCATAGGGTTCACTTCACAGCAATGGTGGTTACTACTGGGAGAAAACAACAATTTGAAGACATTACCTTGGGGTCTGGGTACTTGTAAGGGTTTTTACAAAATGCCCTTTTTTATAAACGAATTTATTAGTTAATCACCAGATTAATCAACAATAATAATAATTTGTACTAAATACTAGTTACTAGTTCCAAGGCTGAACATTCATAAATGGCTAAAATGAAAGTAAAGGCTGTGCTCTGTTCTTTGTTAGTTGTATAATTAGACGTGAAATCGGCGTAAGGATTTCCTTGTTAAGGACAAACAGGACATAATAGAATTCTCTACATTGACATCGAACTGTATCCATGGTAATAGAGGCACCCATTACCACACAAGTGCATTTAGCAATTTGCACACACATATACGTACCACACACAAAAACACACATGCAACACCCCCACAGAGCCTCATTAGGAACTGCATAGGAGGGGCTACACCCTCCTCCTTCATGAACTGAACAGAGGAAAAATGAGATGAGAGGTGGGTGGAGACAGACAGAGAGCATGTCACTTCAAAAACAAAGCACTGGGGTGATTTGCTGTGATTGCACATGAAAGGGATACTTTTAGTGGTAAATACACGTGAAATGAAACGCCACCCGAGCAGAGACTTTGTAGATTATTTGTAGATTTATAAGTGCATATAATTTATTATTTGATTGTAGAATGTCAGAAGTCATTGAAGGGATACATGACCTTCATCTCCTCTTTTAGTTGGTTGATAAATTGACTTGAATCTCCAGCTGTCCTTTCTCTTTCTCAGCATTGTTATCTTCTGTCTCTCAGCAGATGCCTTGTTTGTCACTCGCTCTGTTTTCTGGCCTCGATCCACCTCATGCTGGCCCCAGGGCCAAAGTCCACTCAGTTGTAATCACTCCTCTTTAGCCTGCCAGCCCACACAGGACCTTTGCACTGTCACTGCTACTGTTGATACTATAAAAACACTGCAGCAGTTTTGTCTCTTTTGCAGGATGGTTCATAGTCAGACAGACAGCTGGCAGAAGTGTTATGTAGGAAATGTCTGGTAAGGAGACTAATATAATTCTGAACTGAACTTGCCCTCAGATAAAGTTACAAGTGCTTATTGCCTGAAGTCTGTGTTTGCCTGAAGCACCATACAGGCAAAGACAAGAAATGGATGACTATTTCTTTTAAAGATTCCTGGCTGTGACACAAGAGCTGAATGTTACAAATACGTACACACTTGTAAAATGACTCATTTTGATACATTTTTAATAATAATTAATCACGTTGGGTCACTGAAAGAACATACACAGAATATCTGCTTAAAATACACTCAGGTGCAGACAGGCTTGGATATTCACAACATGTTGCACAATCAAACACCTGATGAATGACTAAAAGCAAATGAAGACCCAGCAGTGACCCTGTGAGAAAAGTGCAGCTTTTCTCTGTAAAATATTAAGACACTTGAAGTAGACTTTACCTCCCTATTTGTACAAAGAGAGTAAAAAAGAACAGGCTGTCCACTTATATAATTGTCAATGTGTTGTTAGTAATTGCCAAAACACTGTCATTTAATTAATTAACTAAATTTAAGTTAATTTCTGTTCATCAATAATCAAAATATATCCTCAGCAAATCTGAAAAATTAAATAAAAGAGACTAACAAGTACACAGACAAGCTATGCGCTAACTATGTAATTAATTAACTTGGCTAAGTGTAATTAATTACTTCTTGTTGTGCACCAGAGATCACCAACTAAAAGGGTGAATTTACAAAGGTCAGATTCTGCACAGCCAGCTGCAGGCTTGATACCTGTAGATCCAGCAGCGCCTCTGCAGCCACATCCATCACAATAAAGGTGTTTGTGCTGAGCGCAACGCTGCTCTGTGGCATTTTAGGGTCCTTAAAGGACAGTTGAAGCCTGCTTTAATGAATAAGCCATCAGCTAGACTGGGGCTTCCAGCAGCCACAAGGGCCTTCCCTGTCACATCCATCATCTGCTGGGAGGGGGTGCGCTTGACACAAAGGGAAGGAGAGGGGTACAGGTGTGGGATGGTTTGTTTGAAGGTCTTAGGTCCTGCTAGCAGGAACAGTGGCGATTAGAACAAGGTTTAACCTCTTTTTTTTTTTTGGTATTTCTGAAATGTGAATTTAGGAAAAACAATGAAATAACAACAAAGGAGAAAGAGATGAGCAAAATATGGGAATAGGATTGTGAGTAGTGGGCGGGAAGATGGTGGTGTGGGGGTGAGAGGGTGAGGTTGTTCCAGTCCAGAGGGGTTTGAGAGACACAAAGAGCCGCGACTCCCATAGGACTCTCCTCCATCAGCCCACCCTGCTTTTATTACTGGCCTGATTAAACTCACCCGCCAGCCAGTAATGTAGCTATAATATATGATCTCTCTCTCCTTTTCTCTCTCTCTCTCTCTCTCTCTCTCTCTCTCTCTCTCCACTCCCTCCCAAATCACTCACACACGACACACACACACACACGCTTCTCACAGGTATTCTTAGATGCATAAGGACACACCCCTGTGGTTTGTCACATGACTAGCTCCCATGGTAACAGAGACAAAGACTTATTAGCATACTTGATAAGTACTGTATACTTGTCTATATTTTCACTGAATGAGTGTGCCTCACATTTTTCACCATTTAATCTGAAAATCAATTCTACCATTTTCACACACAAACTGCATTCCTACAGTATATGAACCACCAATCAATATTTGTGAACATCAGCTACTAAACAGAATCCCTTGAGTCTGCTGTGTTTGGTCTTCAGAGGACATTTTGTGGAGTTTAGTGTTTTTTCCTGTTTAATAAGTTTATTATACATATGATACAAATATAATCTGCAGTTGTTTTTCTTTCTTCCACATCTGTAATATTTTCTAAAACACAGCCAGTGATTGAAGGCCAAATGGGAAGGAGAGGATTTTTTGTGTGTGTGTGTGTATACACACACACACTCCCAGTGGGGCCTTCAGTATAAAAGGGTTTTCATGTTAGTGTGCCAATAAGTGCCTGGAGTGTTGGCTCCACTATGTAAAGGGTCACTCTCCGCCTAAAGGTTAGAATATTGCCAAATCCGTTGTCTGTCTGTGGGAGTCTAGACGAGGGAAGTGAGTCCCCTCTCAGCTGTTTCCGAGGTTCTTCTGAGCAAAGACGTTTCATTCCCACAACTGTGCAGTGGCAGCGCAGAGCTATGAATATATGTAACTATTATGAAGACACTCTTATACATGCTCAGTGGTGCTTGTCTTGGAAAGTAATAGTTGTGCTGCACAAAGAGCCGCTCTGTGTTGGCTGACTTTTCTTGTTAGATGCTGAGATGGACGTAAACATAAAGCCCCATCTACTAAAATGCTCCTCTGAGGTATATTGGGAACATGCATGCAGCTTAATTTGTGTTCTGGGAAGCTAGGCCTGCAATATTGTTTTATTTGGCCATCTATCATGAACTAGGGCTTTTTCAGTCTCATTTCACAGTCAGTTGGCGTGTACTGCTCTTTTCTTCTGCTCAGTGAGATGTGCAGCCTGGCCTAATCAGCGATCAGAGTATTGATTTCCAGGCACACGGGGAAAAAAAGGGGCTGTTGCTTGCCATGCAATACAAAGGTACTGAGTAGGCCTAATCAACACCTATTGATTATTTTATGCTGACCACTTCCTTCTGGTGTGCAGTTTTCTGTTCAGCATGTCTGGTATGTAATGTGTGTCTGTTTTCCTCTGTCGCTGTGGCGATAAAATGCTGTCCTGGAACATTTGTCTTAACACAGAAATAAATTGGGAGTAAATGAATGACAGTGAGGCTGCATTTTATCAAATAATCAACACAGACAGATTCAATCATGTAGCTATCATAGAGCCATATCAAGACATGAGTGCACACACACACACACACACACACACACAAACGTAACACCTGCTCATTCGCATGCATGCACACAGTCACACAGTGATGTGAAAGCAATTGGCTGCAGCAGAGGAGAGGCCAACTCCCGGAGTTGGTTGCTAATGGCTACAGGATCCAGGGGAGCGGAGAGAGATGTCGATAATGACAATGTCACTCCCAGCCAACCAGCTTTCAAAAATGGGACAGGACACACACTTACAACACAAGTCTATTGGTGCATTTATAGTACCCGCTGACACACACACACACTCACACACACCCTAAAATGGAAGAGCAATTTTCTTCCAACCAGGTGGTTTTGTGTTATTATAGCAGCCAGAAATCGACGCTGCTCCAGAGGGCCATTTTGGCTCCAGGTCTAATGTTTGAATAAAGGATTTTTTTTTCTATTTTACACTGCAGGTACCATAATCAGCATATGATGTCCCTAACTATTAATTTAAATTTCAAGGTCAGCAATCAATTACTTCTTTTGTTTTCTGTTAACACAATACTTGTTATTGCTTTAGCTTTTAATGATTTTGCCACCATATTTTTTCAGTTTTATTGTATTAGCAAGGAGAGTCTGTCCTTTCCATTAAGCCTGCTCTGAACATCCAGTGTATGGTTGGGTGCTTTAGCTCTAAGACAGTTAATTTCCTTGTTCCATCCATCAGCAGTGTCAAGTGTTTCCAAGTGTAAATGAGGCGGCAGCAAGCATCAAACTGTTTCTTTTTCAACATCTAATCATAATCAGAGTGTCATTAGCTACCTTATTTTAACTTTTATCATTCACATCGACCAGAGAACTTCTCTGTCTTACGACATGTTGTGTCTTTCCAGTGTAACAGCCGACCAGTGGAGCAGGCAAAGTTACAATGGAGCTGATGTAGATGATGTAAGGTCATGCAAAACCTACAGGACAGTCTCTCTGCTCTGCTGTTCAAAATGTGCTTTAATTCTGAATACTGAATGAATCCTATTGTCACCAAGTGAACTGCACATAAATTAAGTGAGACGTATTTATTTGAACTTGTAATATATGTTGAAAGTTAAAATGGCTGTCTTTGTCAGGGGCTGAAGAATAATGAAAAACATACAATGGAAACAAAAGATAACCCACAGTATTCTTTGTTCCTTTTGGAAAGAGGACACAATTTTATGTTGACAATCCCCTCCTTCTGACAGTACATTACTGCTGCATGTAGCACAATGCAGCTGCAGACAGGACCCTGATGACTTCCTCTGTGGCCTCACAGTGCAGACGAGACCCTCATATTTTCCGTATGAATGCAGTAAGTCTAGGATGCCGCCCTTATTCCTTCCACTTGGTTGCATTTAGTATCAACTGAACAAGCTCGGTGAAGAGGAAAGAGAGAGAGAGAGAGAGAGGTGAGAGAGGAAACATACGTTCTGCCTCAGAAGGAGCTCAGGAAGGAGAGATGAAGAGACTCTGTGGCACAAAGGAAAAGAGTCACTAAAGCAAGAGATTAGAGGGTCCTCCCTCTCCTCTCCAGCAGAGCGGTAAAATAAGACATCAACGGCACAGTCAAGCATTTCTGACGCTCTCTTTTCTCCACAGACGAGATGATGATTAATATCAATCATGTTTGCCTAACGCTGAGAGCAGAACATAAACCTTATTGTTACCTTAATGAGCCATGACCATGT
Source organism: Protonibea diacanthus (assembly GCA_028641955.1). NCBI lineage: Eukaryota > Metazoa > Chordata > Actinopteri > Sciaenidae > Protonibea > Protonibea diacanthus. The sequence continues at coordinate 13,290,820 of CM053979.1, forward strand.
AGACCAGCCCTGACTAATGGGGTTAAGCTGTTGGTTGGCAATCCTGAAAAGAGATAGGAGACTCTGTACTGTATCTATTCATAGAGTTCACACTGTACAACTCTTTTAGTTGCCTCTGCTTTGATCCTCCAGTGATTTTGATCCTCTACTGTGGAGAATAAAAGCTATGGAGGAATACAGTTAAATTTGTATTTAAATTCATCGTAAATTAAGTTAAACAGCTTATAAAAGCATACAATACAGTAAAGAATAGATGCATAGGGAAACTCAAGAAAATAGACAAACTCCCCCCAGGCACTGGACATGTGTTGCGAATTCACACCATGCAGATGACCTGGTGCCCTCCACCCCTCGCTCAGCCTCTTTTCTGTCTCCCTCATCTCCCTCCTCTTCTCTCTCTGGCACTCCTCATCTCCTTCCTACACGTCCTTCCACCTCTTGCACACCTCCCCTATTTCTTAATTAGGTTTCGCTTCATATAACCTTCGTTTTTCCAGCTCAGTGAATCAGTGAATCGTCTTCCCAAGAGCAGCCTGGTATGTTGCCACACTGAGCTGTGTGCTGCCATATTGTCCAGTCACAGTCATAGCAGGCTCATACATATGCAAATGTGACTGTACTATGAAGCTGAAGTTCTTGCAGTGACATCCTAGTATATGGAAGAATACATCTAACCTCTAATATCATGACAAGAACCTAAAAAAACATTCATTGCACTGTAAAATAAATGTTTTGGGCTTCATCAGATAGTGACAGCTTGAGACAGACAGGAAAGAGAAAGTGCATGACAGGCAGCAAAAGCCAAACCCGGGCCGCTGCAGTAATGACAGTAATCCAAACATGCAGGCATCAGATGTTTCAGAGGAGATGACTATCAATGTTGTGACATCCTCTAATCCTCTAAACACATGGATGTACTTTGTGTGTAGTACACTTAAGCGTACAGGTTCCCTAATGATAATGAAGGAAATCCAAATGAAACACACACACACACATTTTGAGGTTGTATAACTACCACAATGGACTGCTGGTTTGTGCATGTGTGTTATAAAATGACTCAGCAAGTCAGACTGTAGTATTAATTCAGCTGTGGCTTGATGTCTTTAGACAGGTAGATTATCTTTAGATTAGGTAATCTATTCAGATCATTTGTTGTGTTTCTAAATACAAATTTAACTTCAGAAATTTAAAGCCATTGGCTGCTGTAGTTGGATTGAATTTTCAAACAACAGGGGAAATAATTGTGTCCGCCAAAGCGTGGTTTTGAATTAAACGATATTGCACTCTAGTCTACGCTTTTAGATAAAATGTTAAATTCTATCGTGGCGGAGAGTCTCAGTGGAGTTATCATACAATCACCCAACAGGCTCCACAGTGGCTGTTCTGTTGGAAAGAACCTGATCTCTTAAGATTAGATTTGCTTCAATTAATGTTTTATAAGGGATTTGTGCAGTGCATGAGTTTGCATACTGAGACATTGATACTCGTCCACATCCTTTATTGGACTGCTGCCTCAGGAATAAAGTCTGCATTATCCGAGCCATGGCAGACTGTGTATAGAAACGTGATATTGGCAATAAATATCACATTAAAAAGGCTAGCATTGAAATTGGATTGGAATGAGAATACTGTATAATAACACATGCTAATCAAAACAGTTTCCTCAGATTAGACAGTGTGCTTCAGTTAATAATAACCCCGCAGGAGACTTCACTGACAGACAAATGTATTTCTAAATATTCTCAAATATCTTAAAGGGCTTAAGATGTCTGACAAAGTTTGAGAGACGTGATTGAAGCTGAAGTCCAGACGAACATTTCTCCTGATGAGATGAATCAAGCAGCTTTTCATTCACACTGTTATCAGTCTGCCTTTTCCTTCCACCTGTCTACCTATAGAGAGATGCAGGGAGTCAGTGAGACTCTCAGAGAAACTATCCTCATCTTCAAGGCTCTGTGTGGTGCTAGGAGGAGAGAGAGATATCGGGCCTAAACTTTCCCTCGCTCTGACCGTCAGAGATAACACTTCACAGCAGCAGCTTAGTAAAATAAGAAGAGGCTGGAAAGAAGGGAGGGATAGAGCTGCCCTCTGAAGGATAAAGAGCAGGAGTAATTAACTTTCCCATCAACCCCCTGGTCAATAATACTGCTTTCTGTTGACTTCCTGTTTGTCGGATTGGAAGAATTTGTGGCCTACTTCTCCTTTCTGTCCACCTCATCTAACTTCTTCCCTCGTCTCCCTTATTCCCATTTAACTTCGGCCGTGCTTTCGACCGTGCCCATTTAGCCCTCCACTGAACTCCAAATCAAGTCAACACAATGCTTTTTTCTGTGGTGTGCTTCCCCAAATGTGTGTGTCTCTGTGTTTTGCAGTCAACTGTGGTGTGCACATGTGGGCTTACGAGGGACACGGGAACTATAAGGGCTTTAATACAAACATGTTGAAAAAAGGGTAGCTGACACGGCAGATTTTACATGTCATAAGTCCTCACATACATTACACCACAAACACTCTTTGTTTCTTCTTCTAGTTTTCAGGAAAAGCTTCGGACAAAACAATAAGCCTGTGAAAAAGCAAACATGACCCACTTCCTTTTTGTTCTCGGGAACTTTGCCTATTAGTGTACTTCCATCTATGCATTGTTTAAGGACTCACTTAACTTATTGATACACAGTGAATTTTTCTAGCTTTTATTCCTTCGTAGTCATTTATTTAGAGAGATAAACAAGCTGAAATCATTTTCTGTATACAATATGTATACACACAAAACCTATGAGCTGAAGTTCCCACTCTCTTTATGGTTCTGCATAGTACATTAACTGGTCAACTTACTATTTAACTTCCAACTATAAAGGAAAGGATCTCTGTCTGTCTGTGTATGTATGACAGTCCTTTGCATGTCTTGAGAAGTGTTAATCAGAGCTACTTCACACTTGGTGGGTGTGACGACCCAAGGCAGTATGATGTTGAGTATGAAGTTGAACGGATGAGCAGCAATACTGGATTCAAGCAATCTGAACACCTTACCCAGAACCGGCACTGCAGTGGTATTGACAATACCAGGCTTTTTTCACAGTATAATAGGAAAAGTGTTAATAGAGGCGGCTATAGCTCAGGAGGTAGAGCAGGTCGTCCACTAATCAGCCAATTGGTGGTTCGATCCTCTAGCCTTCATGTTGTAGTGTCCATGAGCAAAATACTGAAGCCTGAATTGCTCCCGATCCCGCACCATCTGTGTGTGAACGTGTATGAATAGTTCCTAATAAATGATGATCAGTTGGCACCTTGCATGGCAGCCAACGCCATAAGTGTATGAATGTGTGTGTGTGTGTGAATGGTGAATGAGATTATGTAGTGTAAAAGTGCCCCAATGAGCCAACATGCACAATTCTAGGACCCTGAAATTGAAGCAGCTAAATGAAATTCAGCGTTAATTTTGTTATTTATGTGTTTTCCTACAGGGACATGTCAAAATGTCTTCTGTGAAAAAGATCTATTACAGCCCATTTCTCGTGTGATTTCAGTACCTTGGACAGATCCCCTGTATTTAAGCACCACACCAACACTTTACAATACTGTAACGTATTCTGCAGTGTTTACCACATACCATGAATTATTTTTATTTTCATTTGAAAAATCACATAACTAATACTACATAACAACATAATATATAAGAGAACCACACCTCAGTAATATACAGTATGTATTCCACCTTAACTAGATTATCATATATGTATCATATGATTGATTTTCCAGTTCTTATAGTTCCTTTCTTCATATCATGTAATCAGTTTACCAAGCTGACCCAATTGCTTCCGGCTGATTTGTGGTGTTTTAAAATAATGTATCACGAATGTTGGAGCATCTTTTCTCCAGTAAGTTGAATTTTATTGTTCTGTGGGCATTAATGCACACGCTTCCATTCACAGATTGATTACATTACATGGCAGTAATTCAGTCTATCCTATGCAGTTTCAATTACAGTATGCTTATCTAATAAATAGATAAATATAAATAAATAAAGCTTTTGGACTCTCCACACATTAATAAGCTTTTAAAGATATTTAACTATTAAATCGACACAAAGAGAATGTGGTATCTTTGTTAAACATGAGTTTTTCTCCCTCTCTGTCTCTCTGTCTTTCTCTCCCTGTAAGACTCTCCATACCATTCTCCGGTCTTTTTGGGGTGCTGTGTGTTTTCTGTCTGGTCCCCAGGATAATCTCACACCCCATCTGGCCTCTTGCTTTTGCTCTCTCTCTCTCTCATGAAGCATTGACTTGGCTGCTGCTAATATACCCATCAAATGTGCCTCACACTCTCTGTCTCTCAATCTCTTTATTCTTGTCACACACACACATGCAAGACAGAGATATTAACACTTCTCTGAATGTGCTGAATGTGAATCTCTCCATCATATAATTTTCATTAGTCTACGCCAGTGTAGTATTTTTTTTTTTTGGAGCTGCTTAGCTTGCAGTCTGGCAATATAAATAGTACACAATGGATTGGGAGCTGTAGTAGTTCCTCATCCTGCCTCCGGTCCTCCCTGGCTGGTAGTCTAGCCCAGTGAGTGTGCATCTTAATGCTCCCCTGGCCTCGATGAGAGAGATGATTGGTAGAATTAATTGTGGCTGGAGGGCCGAATGGGAATAAGAGGAAGGGGGAAAAAAAGGCGAGATGGAGTTGGGAGGGGGGGGTGTTATCTGTCTGGTTTTAGTGTTGTGTTTCCTTCCTTTAAGCCTGGCATAAGAGGATGTTGAAGTAGTTTTTATGCACTCACTCTTTTTTGTCTCTCTAGATTAATATTAGCCCACAGTTAACTCAATCCTATTTTCTTTTATAGCTCAGTTTGCCCCTGTCTTCATTTGTGATTTACACCTGTGTGCTTGGAGGGAGGAGATAAGTGAGGCTAATACAGCGACAATCATAATGTAATGGCCTCCACAGCTCCCCCGACAGCAATGCTAACAGAATATAGTTTAGATCCTGCCGCATCATTAAATGAGATAAATGGACCTTAAAAATAGGGACATAGACTTTGTGTGTGTGTTTGAGTGTGTGGACTTGTTTCTGTACTGGTGTTTTGTGTTTTAGTGAAGAGATAGATGCTGTGTCCTCTCCCCTCTCTCCAGGCTCCGGTGTAATGACAGATGATATCTGAGCTCCTAACACAGAGGAAACCATTGCTCTTCTTCTTCTCAGCCCTTTTTCACCATTCTTGTCTTTCCCAATTTAACAGCAATAGATTTTCAGCATGACACAGGTGATAGAGACGAAGAATAATAAAAGGAAAGTGAATTATAACAGCAGAAAGAAAGGCTTTTCTCTATTTTTGTTTTACAGAAAAACAAAAACAGTCGTGAGCCGTGAGGGAGAGTGTTTGTGTCGGTTGCTGTTCTCGCTCAGTGTCAGCAAATTGGAGGGTATCCATGAAGGATTTATGTGCTGGTTTTATGGGGTCTTGTCATAGAATGCCTGTATGGGAATATAAGAAGTTGGGGGTGGGGTGTGTGTGAAGGGTTTCAGGGGGTTAGAGTAGGGTTCTGGGGAAGCTGTCTCATTATTTATTTATACAATCTACAGAAGAAGGGGTTAGCAGAGAGAGAGGGGGGTGGTTTCTACAAGCCGCCATGGGAATATTGTGGGTCAAGAGTTGTTTTTCTAGCTACCAGCACAATTCTTTGTCTGAAAAAGTGAAGCCAATGAATGAACACACTATCCTGCAGTCTCTCTACTCTTCTCGTAGCATGCTGTACCCAAGTATGTCTCGTTATCCTGAATCCAAAACCCCTTGGTACCCTTGATACATGGCTGTTAAGGCATCTCCTACTTGTTTAGAGACCAGTGATTTAGTTGTTGGTGCTAATAGACAAAGAAATAAATTCTTGGATTTCATGGCTGAGCTGATTAATGTATAAGTTGACACAAAATGAATCAACAACGATCCATTTATTGTGTTAAAATACCAAACAAACACTTGTTTTAATTATCATATCAAGACAAAATATATTAATATCAATACCTGACTTTGGGCTCTGGAAACAACAAAGCAATAGACTATTATGTTATACTGATAACTGGATCACAATTGATTAAGCTACTAATTATTAACTAATGTATAATTTAGTCTATAAAATGTTACAATTAAAGACAAATTAGATATAATCAGCATCAATCACAATTGTGTCACAATTATTTTGTGTGATGAACACTCACAAACCCAGTTTAGTGAAATATAGTGATATATCATGAACAAAATCAGTTAATTTAAAGCTAAAAACCAGAATTAACAATTGATTAAATAATTAACTAGTTTGGGAGTGAGAAAAATGCTGCTGGCGCTGACTTTATGGTTTATGGGCATGATTTACAGTCGTTAAATGTTCCTAAATCTAATCAAGCCACATATTGATTTTTCTGCCGCTTTGGATAAATTAGATCCTTCATCTAGTAGTTATGTCGCCATGAGAAAAATGCAGCCTTGGTTGTATGACACTTGTCCTCACAAATACTGTAAAGACATGTTCATTTTGTTCTCTGAAGGAAAAATAGGAATAGTCTTTATTGTTCACACTTGAAGTGTCAGTGCTAAAGTACTGTACACACACACATACAAAGCTGAGGCATATATCCCCACACAGCCCTACAGGGACAGAACCATTATTCCCTACTGAGGAGCTCCATCATCATCTCTTTGGCTTGGCCTCACACACACACAGACACACACACAGACACACACACACACACACCAAATGCCAGGGCATACATGGCTGCAAGAGACAGAAAAGCCCTGTGTGCCTCAGTGTCTGTATGTGAGTGTACAGGTACTGATCCCTCTGGAGAAATGAGTCCAAGACCTGACAGTGAGAATTAATATCTTGATATATTTTATCAGTGAAACAGTGTTGCTGCACTGTAACAAAAAAAAAAAAAAAAAAAAAAAGCAACATCTGGGGCTGGTTAAAGGTTAATGCACAATTGCATAATTAACAGCAAGGCCGCTTTGATTGACAGGTAGGTGCCATGACTGATGGCTTGTTTGAGCACACAGGCGTCATTCCATTCAGTCAGTCCATTCTTGTGAAAAAAACACATTACAAATGTTTTAGGATGGTTTATGATATGAATGCATTAAGTCAACAAAATGATGATTAATGAATTAACGTTTCCACATTTATACGTTTATTCCTGGAGCTGAATTTATTTGTAGCTTTTCTGTCCCTTCATGGGAAAGAACTTCAACTGTGTGACAACAGTTGAAGTTCTTTCCCATGAAGTCCAAACTTTTATCTATCTTGAAATCTCTTTGGTGAGCACTGTTGGACTCCAGAAAGCCATCTCTACTATCATCCACCTAGACTGATAATGAGAACCCATACTGTGTAGTCGAAAGAGAAGCTGTCAGATTTACATGAGCACCGACTCAAGTGATTTAATTAAAGATGCGGTAAATGCCTTAGTACTTGCAGGATACAGAATGTTTTTGTAATTAAGTTGTATTGCATTTTCACAGTGGTACAGTTCATTGGAGGAGGCAGGTAGAGAGTTGAGACGATGTAATTATGAGATGTTAATGTTCATGTTGGTTGAAGGTAAAGTGTGGCAGGTTGAGGAGATGTTAGGAGAGATGTCTGTTGGTGAAGTTTCAGTCAAACACAGCTGTGAGCTGTGAACTGCCTCTGACTGTGGCTTTTGTTCTTAACACATCACACACACATAAAGATGTGAACCAAAGGACGCGTGGAAATACACATACACACCTCCACTGATGTGTTCAGTAGTACATAAGGTCAGCAGGAAACAAAGAGACGGGGGTGCAAGGTAATTTCATACCCCCTTCTGTACCTGCAAAGTGCCCTTGCATGTATGCTTTCATCCACCACAGCTCCACTCCACCAACACAGTCACTCTGTTAGTCAGCATCCAAGTTAGAAGATGGTGATTTCACAAAATATATACACATGTATTCCTCCAAAACATCTCTGCATATGTAATTTACTGCCTGACAATCTATAATGATTTCAGAACTGAAACAAATTAATAACATGTCATCTTCTGTCATGAAATTACAGGTAATGCTGTTGACATTTTCCTGTTTTGTCATGAGCTCCACATGGAGAAAGTTAATGTTAAATTGTTTTCCCAGATGAAGTGATATCAGGTGCTTCAGATAGTTTCAACAAAGCTTTTGAATTTGTTGTCTGATTGACAGTAATTTCTTGGACATATTAAACATTAATGTTTAATGTATAAACATATCAACGATGAGAAACGATCTATAGTTCACTAACTGCTCCTCGTCTTTTCCCTCCTGTTACTCTTCATCTCTATCCTTCTGTGCTCTTTCATACAAAGTGTTCATTAGCTGCGTAACCTTTTACTTTGAATTACAGCTCAGCTCACTTTGCTGCTTGCCTGCAGGCCAAACTAAAGGAGCACGTTGGCCCATTAGTCATTCTGTAATGGCATACTGACTGGCCAGGTTCTTAGTCATTCAGCTAACCTGCTAGCCAGCCGATCGGTCAGCAATTCAAGCATGCATCCCTCTCTCCAATCCATCTGCAGCAGCCAGCCAGTCGGACTGTCGGTGTCAGGCCTGAAAGAGTTGTGACTGCAGCTGAACTGTGCAATTGTGGAAGTGCGAGGCAGATTGGAGACCATCTGCTTCCTTTTCTTTCACTTCTTTCAGCAGGTTCATCCTCTCCTCTTCCTCTCTTGGACTCTTTATTAAGTGTTTTTTTGGGGAGCTTTGACATGCAAATGACCTACTGAACCAAGTAGAGCAATATCTTTATAGTATATACATGATTTTGTTTCCTTTATTTATTTCTTGTTTCCTTTATTCAGACTCTAGTCTGTCCTTAACACTGAATATATACCCCCTTCAGTGTACTACAAGAGCTCTTGATGTTTCCTTGTCCTTGTTCTTGATCTGAGAAGAAGTCACTGTTGATGCTAAATTAAAGTTATAACTACATCTATAATGCGGCCCCATTTTTCAGTAGTTGTCATTACTGTAATGATCTTGTTTTGGATGTTTACGAGCACTACTTGGATACACTCATAGAACTGGAGCGGACATAGAGTCAAACAGCTGTAGGAACTTTTCCTCTCTCTTGCTCCTCTTTGCTCCTTCTGCAGTATAATTTAGGTCTCCAGAACACAGTTTAATTAACTTATAATTGATTATCTTCACGGTTGTGGAGGCAGTTTCTCATTTATTTTCCTTGTAAAGCTGTTGGACTTTAAAGGTGCTGTTGAACAGTTTCTCCACCTTTTCATCGCAGACATATACACCCCTGCTGCGGTGAGCATTGATATTGACAGGCTGCTGCCTGGGGCATCTCTTTCTTATTGCTGTGTTGAATAGAAAGCCTTTCCATCTACGAGTTGCCGCCTAGGCTCACTTTATATAACAGCAAATGTTTGTGTTGTGGTATCACTATTGGATTTGACATCATATCCACTTCATCCAGCAAAAACCCACATCTCTCTTTGTTCTGCTTGGTCTTCATTTGACATTTAGATACTGTGACACACCAGGTCTGAGTGATGAGAAGGTCAACTGTTCCCTGGAAGAATAATGTGAGACACACTGAAGATTAATTATTGTTTGATAGTTAATAAATGTATGTGATCTTCTAGGAAAGACCTGGTTGTCATTGTTTTATTGTTGCTTCGGTACAATCTAAGTTTTATCCAAGTAAAGAGCTGCTGACATGAACTGAACTGTTCACTGTCATGCTCACACATACACTACGTATGTGTGAGCATGCCACAGATTCAGCATGTGTCTTTGTGTGTACAGTATGTGGGCTCGGCGGGTTGCTGGCCAATGGCCACATTTTAAACTCTGCCAGGTGTCAGGTAGCCTGCTGTGAATGAGGCAGAGAATGATTTGAGACAGAGCATCGATGCTGATTAAATTGGCTGGTCCTGAAAAAGACATGCAGGGATTAGTCAGACAGAGAGAGAGAAGGAAGGAAGCTGCTGATCTAATTGTAACACTGAATGGATGTGTGTTTGGCTCGGTACAGACAAGCCTACAGGAATACACTTTTGGACGGCTAGCTGAGTTGGATACCTAGTAGGTGATGAAAACATAAGCTACTGTATATCCCCCACTGTGTTAACTGATTGTAGGCAACATCATCCAAAGTTATGAGGTTTGTTCTGGTAGCCTCTGTAAAGTAAAAATAAATGTGTTCTCAGTTTGTCAGACCAAAGAAGAAAGTGTCATTAACCACTAGTAGTTCCCTGTGAACATGCCCTTTCAACAACTTCATCTCTTCATGTTTGGGGAATTTAAATAGAGTAACAAGCTTTTCATCCAGTGAAGGTGCATTTGCGGGCAGCCAATGGCAGAGCTATCTAGCAAAGGTTGTAGCATCTGAGTGTCACCAAGTGTAATAACTCTCAAACGGAGAACCACACATGCTAACGTGATGAAAGTTTTTATAGTGTTACAGTGCTAGGGGCGTGGGCTTATGCTCCGGGTGGCCTCAGTGCGTCATTGAGCCATGATTTAGGACCGCCCAAAATATCCTGGACTGAAAACTGGTGAAAAACTGTTTTCCCTTTAACTCCACGTTTCAGTTGGACACAGTTCACTTCCATCTTTTTTCATTTTTACCAACTATTTTCCAGCATGTTTAATGTGTTTGTCTCTGAATTTCCTTCACATGGAGTTGAATGATTAAGATCATGTTTTTCAGGCACGATTACAAATTAAACTTAATTCTGCTGTAAGCTACAATAAATCTACACAGATAGATTTTTCTTTGACATTAACATTTTGAGAACACTCACACAAAACTGTAAAAAGTAGCAGGAAAGTCTAAATCATTCACCCATTTAGCATTTTAGCTAATTCTCACCTGTACTTGTTGTCTCATCTATTATCACTTAACCTGGTGTATTTTTCACATAAAAGCTTATAAAAGTCTATAAAATGTAGAAGGGATTTAAAAGAAGTTGCTGACTCTGCGAGCTTTAGCTCCTCAGGCAGGTCGTTCCAAAAGCGAGGGGCCCTGGTGGCAAAACCACGGTCACCTTTAGAATTAAGCCTCGACTTTAGAACAGCCAGAAGGGCCCCACCTGAGGACCTAAGGCTGTGGGCTGGCTTAAGGTGTCAGCATGTCCGCTATGTAACATGAAGCCAGACCCTGGCCTGTTTTAAAGGTAATCAGTAAAATCTTAAAATCAATTCTGAAACGAACAGGAAGAAAACCAGTAAAAAGCCTAGCTGCTGCATTTTGGACTAGTAGGAGGTGAGAGAGTGCCTGTTAGTTTATGCCATCTGTTAATGAGAGGAGGGAGTTACAGCAGTCAAGCCTAGAGAAAATGAGTGCATGGATGACTTTTGTGAGACGATTGGTTAAATTCTGGAGATTTCTGAAGGAACCATGACTGAACAACTTAACAACTTTTCTGATCTGTGCTTCAAAGCTGAGATCTGAATTGAACATTTCACCCAAAGTGAGCTTCACACTGGCAGAATAGGTCATTTTGCATGGAGCTGGTGTAGTTTGCAGGATTGAACAACATGATTTTAGATTTGAAGTTATTGAGTTGCAGGAAACTGTGTGCCATCCAACAGTTCACATCACTAAGACAGTGTCATACAGCATCTGGAGATCTTCCAGGTACATGTTAGTGACTAGTAAAGTTTTGGCTTCTTGCTTCTTGAGGTGTTCATAATCAAAAACTCCTTGGGTCAACAGTGCTTTATATACAGTATTACATATTTGTGTCCTTCAGCAAGCAGCTAATCACCTTCTTTTTGTTCTTTTCTTCTTGTTTTTCCTCCAGTCACAGATGAAGACACTGTGAAGAGATACTACGCTAAGTTTGAGGAAAGGTTTTTCCAGACCTGCGAGAAGGAGCTCCTGAAGATCAACACATTCTACTCAGGTATTTATTTATTCAAGTATATGAAGTCAAAGTCAAATAAGGAAGGTAGTTTCAAATCAAATAACTGAAACAGTTAACGTGTGATTACTGGGCTGGAATCATCTGTACTAATATGAAGCAATAACAACATAATTTAATTAAAAAAAACATTCTCCACGGTTGAATCTGCTCTGCAATAATGCTTCCTTGCTTAAATTAAGTTATATTATTATCGCCCTAACAATTTAACATACAGTGTATAATAATATCAAACACTGTCAGGTATTGTCTGTGTTCATTTTTAGATATTAGAGTTTTTTACTCCGTAATAAGCTGCCTGTTTCAGTGCCAAATGACATTGCATCTAATCTCTGCTACTGGTCGTCATGTTTAGGCGAGCAGGCCTGTCTGTGTGTATTTCAGGGAGCGGGGGGGGGGGGGGGGGTATGCGTGTGCCGTGTAACATGAGATGAAAGCCATAATATATTCTGGTATTCTGGTACCAGAAGGTTGCCTTCTGGTTTTGAGCTTCAACTCAGGGGGGGGAAGTAGGAGGTATCCAGAGATGGGTAGTGCTTCCTCTAGAGGCTGTTTGTGAAACTGCAGGTCAGCTGAAGGCCAAGGTTGAGTGGCAAGATTGTTTCAGCTCATAATGACTGGAAACAACATGATGGCAGATGGAGGGCTAAAGTAATAGATATAAATCACTGCAGAGCTTGTTAGTAGGAGGTAGATTTACCGAGGTAATGAAGAGAGTTTGTCTTTTCTCTAATAACAGTGCATGTCTTTTCTGTAGAGGCAGGACAGAACAGTGAGTAACACAATCCTCCTATTTAATCTAATCTATTTAGCACCTGTAAGCAGCACATAAACATGTATAACAGCTGTATTAGAGTTAAAATACATATATATATATTGTTAATCAGATATTAGGACATTTTTAGTGTTAAATGTGCAGTATTTCTCAACAATAATAACTTCTCATTTAAAGACATATTTTATATTATTACAACAGCGTTTAACTATATTATCATCTATTATCTGTTTCTGCACCAGGCTCGAGTTATAGTTATCTCTATCTGCTTACAGATATATATTGCAATCTTGTTGGCATGCTGTGTAAAATGTTAACAAAATATGATGATGTGCAAAACATTTAAACCACATTTGAGTGAAAATAACGACAACTTATCAAATGTTGAAAATGAGCAATGTTAATTGTTTTGGGAAAAACGATATGCCTGTTTTAAATTTGATGCCAGCAACACGTTTCAAAAAAGTTAGGATAGTGACAACAAAAGATTGGACAACCTGTTCAAAGTAAATAGGTTGTAGAGGGTCAGAGTTATGAGCCTCTAATTTTTTTGGTGCTGTCATATGTTAATAATATGTTATTGTCCACCTGTATGAATAAGAACAGGACACAGAATAGAACAAAACAAACACTTCGATGTCACTTCTGATATTCTCAGTGCTCCATGTCACACGTGTAAATCTGTTGATGGCAGAGTCGCATCACATCACTATTACAGTGAGTGAGTCAGTGAGCCGCCTTTTCAGCAGACCTGAGGTGTGAGGTTAGCTAAATGCTGTGTATGAAAACATCAGCGTCTCCCTCCTGCTCTCAGGCGTCTTATTTATCCTCCACACACAGAAGGGTCAAGCAAGAAATTGCAGAGTTGTGTCCGACAGGCGGCTTTATCCGAGGCCAGTTACCGTGTGTGAAGTGTGTGTGTGTGGTGTGTATTAGTTTGAAAAAGCGGGTTAGATTGTGAGAGCGGTGGATAGATGGAGATAAAACGTGTGCTGACTTTACATAAGACACCTGCCTCCACAGAAGCTCTTTCCATCTGTATTCCCTCTGAAAGGGGTCCTTGACCTCTCATAGTCATTCTGCTGCAATGCGCTGAAACACAGCCTGTTGGACAACACTTTCATCTTCAGAGAGACATTTTTGCAGACCACCGTTTTAATAAAATATCCTTTCTTGTTCCTGAAAGCTGAGGAACAACTTTAAACTTCTGCACTAAACTCATCCCAGTGGAAATCTGAACCACCAACACCTGTCTGTTTAAGGTTCATTAACTCCAAACAGATGAACAGTCCAGGCGTGTCCTCTGTTGTGAAGTGCCACTCTCACCCCAGACCTCAGATTTAATCTGAACCTACTTGTGGCAGGGTCGTGACTTTCTCACATTTTCTGCTGATGTCATGTGTTCATCCAAGCATTGTTATGATGGACTGAACGAGTCGAGGAGAGGGATTACCGTGAGTTTAGCTGTCAAGGAAAAGCTGTGGCATTCCGGTGAGGTAGTGTGATATCTGGAGAATGTGTGTGTGTGTTCAAGCAACAGAGCGTGAAAGTCACCAGCGAGCCCTCCACATTATCACGCCTCCTTTTCCCAGTTTAAACTAGAGGCACAGACACTGTCAGGCTGCCTGGCAGTGGACTTCAAACCAAATCACTGTTCTTATTGTGACTCCAGGTCTGTTCATTTAATGGTTTCCACACCAACTGGAAGAACTTGCAAGTCACAGCAGCAGAGTAGACATGACTTGCAAATTTCTCAAAACAAGAAGTATACACACATTATGCTAAAGCTAGTTAACCTAAAAATCCACGTCCATCAACAAATCATGACATTGTCAATGAGGTAAAAGCAGCCGTGTATCGGGGTGATGAGGGAGGAAGTGCATAGCTATTCTGCACACTCAGCTGGCACAAACTGACCATGTTGCCTGTATGAAAATGGCAAATTTCATTAGAAAAGACTACTTGTTTTAGTCTGTGTGACAGTGACTTGGTTAAGTAGACTGATGGCCTCATAAAATCTCAAACTGCCAACAAGTTTGTACTTCTATTTTTAGTAGATTATTCATAAGAATAGAATGAAGGATGAGAAAGAAAAAACGTGGGCTGCATTATTCAACAAATAAACCTGGTATGACTTCTGAGGGGTTAAAAAAGAAAAAAGCAGGGAAGAATTGAGGCTAATCTTTTTTAAGAAAAGTGCAAAAAAAAAGTAAATGAAATGCGGGTTGCTGCCCAGGCTCTGTGTGATCTCCTCCCCTCCTCTCCATCTCCCTCTCTGGGTATATTAACCTATCTTTGACCCAGATAATGGTTCCTCCCTCTGCAGCATTTACATGTCAGCTCAGCCTAATAGTCTCCATGCTTCTGCTTCCTGGAACTGACAGCAGGAGAGCAGAGGAGACGAGGTGTATAGGAGAGTTTTGTCTTTTTTTGCTGCTTTCACCTTCTCTTTGTCCTCTGTTGAGATCACTGGTGTCAGACTGTAGCAGCTAGTTGACGTCTCTTACCTGTAGTCAAGCAAAAACCAACTGAAGGGTCTGATTTCTTCTCTCCCTGAGTCTAAGACTCACAAGTCTTAATTATGCTTATTAAAGGTTTATCTAGTTAATTTAACTTTCAATGTTTAATATTTGATGTTACTAATTTATAAGCCTCATTTTTCTGTCATGTTTTACCAACAATACACAGGAGACCAGCAGTCAACATGAAGTCATCGGGTCAGAAAACATAAGGTATAACTATTATCCTCTCTCCACCTGTAGAAAAGCTTGCTGAAGCCCAGAGACGTTCCGCCACGCTGCAGAATGAGCTGCAATCGTCGCTGGACGCTCAGCGCGAGAGCAACGCTCCACCTGGCTTGCGAAGGCGCAAGACGATGTTCCACCTGTCGCAGGAGGAGCGCTGCAAACACCACAACATCAAGGACCTGAAGCTAGCCTTCAGCGAGTTCTACCTCAGCCTCATCCTGCTCCAGAACTACCAGGTTTCAGCACGCACAGTCACACATTGTCACACTCATGGCAGCCAAGATTGAAAAGCTTAATGTTTGCTTTATGTTTCTTGCAGAATAAAAAAATAAACCACCAACACCTGTCTGTTGAAGGTTTGTCTGGTATGGATATGTAACAGTTGTTTCCTTGCTGCCGTCCACAGAATCTGAACTTCACTGGTTTCCGTAAAATCCTGAAGAAACATGATAAAATCCTGGATACTTCTCGCGGGGCCGACTGGCGTGTGGCTCACGTGGAGGTGGCACCTTTCTACACCTGCAAGAAGATCACACAGCTCATCTCCGAGACAGAGGTGCCTGCTCATATACATACCGTGATACAAAAGATGTTGGTGGAAAACAAGACACATACTGTACATAAAATCATTGCTGTTCATTTGTGTGTGTTTAGACCATTGTCACCAACGAGCTGGAGGGAGGAGATCGTCAGAAGGCCATGAAGAGGTTGAGAGTTCCTCCACTGGGGGCAGCTCAGGTCAGAAGTACAGCTGGTTACACTGGAAGTCTCTTAGTGATATGATGATTTCAAACCTTTGGAGCTAACGAATGCCTTCTTGTAACCTGTAAGACAGTTTTATGAGATCAACCATTTGTTGTCTTTAGTTTATCTTTTGATTTATTTTTAAAGTATGTAAAATAGAATATATAAAATAGACAATTAAATGTGTACAAATATCATATTTTTGACTCACCCCCACCGAAATTCAAACTCTTACTCTACATAAATTACCTGGATGCAAAATTGGTTGCCCTGCCTGAGAATATCAAACCCAGATTTATCATTTATCTTCATATGTTGAGTTTATAGTGTTTTGTTGGTGGTAAACAAAAGGTGAGAGGTTTGTCATGAGAGAAATAAAGAGAGAGAAGGGAAGATGGGAAGAGGCAAGGAGAGAAACCATGAGAGCCTCCAGTATTGATTTTATAAGTGCTTCTCTGCCGTTGAACAGACAGGATATCTTTCAGAAACAATCGAGGCTCGTGGCACTTTACCCCCCTATGTTATATCTACTCTTATTACTGCATTAATTACTGTCATGTCTGACTTGAATTGTGCTATGTGACTATTGATCTCTCCATTTCCCCTGCAGGCATGTATATAATAAATATATTCAAGCACATAAAAGGAGTCAGAGTGCCTTTGTATGGAGAAGTTGTAGTTACAAGAAGTTTTGTATGCAGCATCTGTGAGCTTGTTAATATATAGAGTGGTTAGCTGTCTTATTAATTAATATTATTACATTATTGATGTTTTTATTGTTTCCTCTCTGCCTGTTTCAGCCTGCTTTGGCCTGGACAACCTTTCGTGTTGGTCTCTACTGTGGCTTCTTTATCATTCTTGCCATTTCCTTCATTCTCACTGGTAAGTCACATTTTTCAATGTGTTTGACTCTGCACAATTCATAATGTCACTGTGAGACAACCAGAAGTTCTGGTCGATTGTTTAAGATTAATAGGGAGCATGTTTGACAGGTTTTGTTGTTGTTCTCCTTCAGATTTCTTATGTTTTAACAAGCAAAATATCCACTTTGGTTTTATCAGGTGCCGTGTTCATCTCTCATCACTTTGAGAACATGTGGCCACTGGTGCGGATCTATCGGGGTGGTTTCCTGTTAATCCAGTTCCTCTTCCTGTTGGGCATCAACACATACGGATGGAGACAGGCCGGAGTCAACCATGTCCTCATCTTCGAGATCAATCCCCGAAACAACCTCTCACACCAACACCTGTTTGAGGTCAGAAAGGAAAACAAATGGAAACAATTATGAAGAAAATAAACTTCTTATCTGTAATGAAGAAAACAGCAAACTGATATGGATACTTATAATTAACTTAATTAGCTATAAACGAGGTTGTTTATTGGATTTCGGGTAATCCAGAGAAGAAATACATGACTCTGTAAATTAAGAAGATTTCATTAAATACATACCTAATGTCCACAGGGTTTTATTCATACAGAACACAACATAACTTGCACTGAACTGAATTATTCATATTACCTTGTTAATTGTGGTTATGTGTCAGATGTGCTTTCTTTTAATGCCTGTCTCCTCTGTTTCTCTCTGTGCTGCTGGCTGCAGATCGCTGGTTTCCTGGGCGTGTTGTGGTGTCTCAGCATCCTCTCCTGTCTCTACTCAGAGTACACCTACATCCCCATGCAGATCAACCCGCTCATCCTCTATGGCTTCATGTTGCTCTTCCTCATAAACCCCTTCAAGACCTGCTACTACAAATCACGTTTCTGGCTCCTCAAGCTGCTGGTCAGTCCACTCATTTATTTATAAGTTTGAAAGAGTTACAATGATGCCACTTGAACCTTTGCGCCACCGATCACACTCGCTCTGAAAATATGTCTGACTGTGTGTGTTTTATAAGAACAATGTAATTCGAACTGGATAAATGAGCCCAACAGTCAAGGTTCATGGATACACAAAGACAAATGTTGACAACTGTGAGTCAGCAGTAAGTAATGCTTTAGAGGACTGCCATAACACAATGAAACGTGAGACAGTGTGAACCTGAGCTGAGGATTGAATATGATTTAAAGAAACTTTACTTGCAGCACAGAGTGCCAGAGCCAGGTTTTAATGTGGAGTTTGTAGTTATTTGTATCAAGGAGAATGATGGTTATTTTTATGCATCAAACTCCAGTAATTATGCTGATCTTAACTCAAATTAACCAAAATTATATTTTCAAAGTCTAAAGCCCCAAAACACTGACATCAAACTGTATAAAAACTGTATAACTATACAAATGTTTGTGTCCAAAAAAAACTACTGCCACGTTTAGAAGCATAAAATGCAAAATTGAATTTGTGCTTTTGCAGGATTTCATATATACTGTTTGCTGTACAAGTGAAGTGAAGACAAACTCATAACTGACTGAAGTTTAAGGGGGAAAACATCCAAAGAAAACTGCTAAAATCGTGTTCAGCTGTGTTTCGCTGCTATATTGTGCTGCTGACACAATTTACATATGTCGTGTGTGTGTGTGCATGTGTGGGAGGGTGTGTCTGTGTGCACATCTCTGTCTCACATTATGAATACATGTACTATTCAGATAGCTATCTCAAGTCTCATGTTTACAAAACCCTCCTATGTTATTCTGTTCTTTATCTAAGCCGAGCTACATGGCTGCAGAAGAGAGGGTGGGGTGTGTGCGTTTGTGTGTGCGTGTGAATGTGAGTGTGTGTGTGAATGTGAGTGTGTGCGTGTCTGCGTGTATGTGTGTGTGTGCGTGTGTGTGTGTGTGTGTGTGTGTGTGGAGGGGGGGTGTAGCGAGACAGAGGGCAGCGGGTTGAGGGATAATAGAATGCAGCCTCGTCCCAGGGGAGGTGGAGGTTGTGACTGTGCAATCATTACAGGCATAGATCTATCAGTATGCTGATGCCCTGAGCTCCTCTGTCCCTCCTCCTCTTCCTCGTCTTCCTCCTCCAACCCTCTTCCCTGCCTGCCTGCCTGCCTGCTTCTCCCCCAGCAGCAGCAGCAGCAACAGCAGCAGCAGACCCCCTCCTCATATTCTTGTCCTTTCCTTCACAGCTCCCCACAGTCCTCAGAAACGCTCCCTCAGCCCTCCTCCGCTGGTAATCATCAGCCTTGGTCTTGATTGGTCGTGAGCAATCATAACAATCTACACAGAATTAGAGCTGATATGTTTAACATGATTGTCACACATGTCGCCTCATGGAATAAGAAATATGTGATTAAGGATGTTTGGGGTAAAAAATTTTGTGTTATTGGAAAAAACAACTTGTTAACTGTACCCATACCTTTTGTGTCTAATTTCTTCTGACAATAAACTCCAGACAAAAGACAAAGATTTCATTATATAACACAAACTGTGGCGGTAGCACCTGGATCACAAGTGTTTGCTCAAGAAATGAAAACCTAACCACATCACTGCAGCAGGCTTAGCCTTGAGACGTCCACACAGATAGAGCGGATATGAGCGAGATGGCCACTCGATCAATACAGACTTTGATTGGCAGGTTGAGAGAAATATGTAAAAGAAAAGATCAATATTCTCTGACATTTGCAGCGGAGGGCAGAGTGTGTGTGTGCGGGGTTTGTGTCTTAAAGTGAACATGGAGAGCGGCACACAGTCACTCCTGAATGTCAGATGTGGCCTGAGGGGCGTAAATGGAAAGAGTGGAGCGGGGTTGTATCATTTTACAAAGCATGTTCAATAACTGAGCTCCTGCCAAAAGTCATATCCCAAATAGCATGCCCATAGAAGCCAAAGCATGCCACAAAAACACTGTCAGGTCGTTTGATGTGTTTGTCTCATACACCAGTGAGTGGTGACACGCAAACAAACGAATGCATGCGCACAGACACAAAGCGTGACTCATTAAGGTGTCCTGTGGCGTGCTGATAAGGTAGTCTGGAGGCTCAGTCCCTTTGTGTGTTACAGATCATTAATGGAGGTTGTTCTCTGCTTTGCACTTCTCTACTGAAGTGCTGCGGCAATTACACACTAATTAATTGTTGGCTAATTTAGCCCCAGTGTTGAAAGTGTATACAGACAATCAGGATTCACTGAAGTTAATTTTGTCACATTGAGGTCAGCCTCAAGGTGTTTTCTGAAATGCACCAAACATGTTTTGTATAAATGCTGTGTGTTTCTTAGACGAATTTAGACATTCTTACAAATTAAGAGCTTTAACTTTAACTAATTACTTTTCTTTTTCACCTTCTCTCCACGCCACACGTGTTTGTCTCATCTGTTTCAGTTTCGTGTGTTCACTGCACCGTTTCACCGCGTGGAGTTTGCAGACTTCTGGCTTGCTGATCAGCTCAACTCGCTGGTGTTTGTCCTGATGGACCTGGAGTATCTGATCTGCTTCTACATCTTTGAGCTGCAGTGGAGCAACAGCAAGGGCCTGCTGCCCAAATTTAAAGGTAGAACATTAATGTTCAGAACACTCATGTCCTCTGCACCTCGGTCTGTTCACAAAGGGAAAATAACACTTTGGTGTATGGGATGGGAATGTTAACACCCTGTTTCAGAGAAAATTACCTGAAAATAGTTAAAGATTGCAAAAGAGATAAAACATCCTTTCAAAAAGGTAAAAAAAATAAAAAAGTAAAAGAAAAAATACTTGCCTATCAACAGCTCAATTAACAATAATGCGCTTCAACCTCAAATGTTTTTATATCTTTTAAAAATGTTGTGTTTTGTTACTTCTTTACTTGAAAACTGCACTTTTCTGTATATACATGTTGTATAGCTATATGTATATATATATATGCTATATATATGTAAAGTTTTGTACCTGTTCTCACGGGGTTGCTGTATGGGAAATGAAGGAAAAGTTAAGGAAAATACACTAACTGAAGTAGCTATACATAGATAACGCATGTGGAAACATCAAAAACACAATTAAAAAACACCTAGACTGCAGTGAACATTACAGATAGATGGTATAGACAATAGATATTTGAATTTATGTTTTTTTTGTTGTTAATCAGTGTTTATTCTTCAGCTGCATGGCCTCATAATATGGCGATAAAGACACAAATCTTTTGGTTGTAAATGTGACAGACTAAGTTAACAGTGTGCCAGACGGTTGAGCCGTCCTGTCAGGGAACGTGATGTGAACAAGGTTTTAATTGCTGTCCGTCCACTCGACCAACAGTGACACCTCGGCCTCCATGCAGCCAATTAACACAGAGCTAATGGAACGGAAATGTTTGGCCACTCAAGGTCGGCATGTGACTCACATAATGATGAGCTGGTCCGTCCGAAGGGGAATGTGTGGGGAGGGGATTACCACTTAATTATGCTCTATTTTATTCTGTTTTAGACCCCAATGACTACGTATGCCACAGCTACTCGTACGGCCTGCGCGCCATCATCCAGTGTCTGCCTGCCTGGCTGCGCTTCATCCAATGCCTGAGGCGTTACCGTGACACTAAGAGGGCCTTCCCTCACCTGGTGAATGCTGGGAAATATTCTACCACCTTCTTTGTCGTCACCTTCGCTGCGCTCTACGCCACACACAGAGGTAGGACATACAAATATGTGTCAAATCTATTTCATGTGTCTTGTAACACAGGTAGAAGGTTTGAACTGAGCTGAGTAAACGTGTGAAAGTGCATCCTCTGTCAGTTGTCATGCTGTAAAATGAAGCTCAGAATCACGAGAGACGAGACAGAAGTCAGTCTACAAACCACAACAACAATATTTGTGTGTTGGCGCTTCAGGAGTATGTCAACACGCAGGCTTTTGAGGCTTTGTATTAAGCCGTGCTCAGAAAGCAGAGGTGACCTTGAGTGCAAATGCTAGAAGTTGGCCTTCCTTGTCAGCGCCTACAGCTTTATAATGGAAATGGGAATGACTTTGTCAAACACAGCCACGGATAAACAAGGTTCTGCTCTCACAATATAGCCTTCAATATAGGAGCAGGAAAGGAAAATAGAAAACACAGAGAACGAAAGAGAAATACTCCAGAAACAAGGTTGGAAGGAGAAAAATAAGAGAGAGCGGTTACCATTAAAAGTCAAGTCACTCTCCGTCTGACAGCTTCACAATTAGCCTGTAATTATTCTGATTCAGAAGCCATATCACAAAGGAGTCCATGTTCAAAGACACAGCGCCCAGGCAATAAAGGCATCCCTGCAGCATGGATCCTTTGTATTTCAGCACTCCGTCACAGATATTTGTCCACAGATTTCAAAACAGTGTTTTCTGCCACTCGTATATTTAAACTCTTTTCAGCTGCCAGGTTATATATTTATTTGCCACTAAAATGCCAGCTATGAAACTTCATCCTCAACCTTTCAAACGGCTAAATGTTATTTCATGGCTTGACTTTGTTCTTTTCTGATATGAATTTGAATCAATATGCTCGCTTCCTAAGCTGACCGCCAATGATCTGATATTGAATGAATGAGGCAGACCAGCAGACATAAAGACAGACAGACAGACCTTTTTTCTTCCATGGCTCAGTAGGAAAGGCGTCCATTAAACCTCCTTCCTCCTCTGGTCTGAAGCCTGTAGACTAATGGCCTTTCTTCATGTGTTATTCTGTATGAAGATGTCTTTCATCCAGCATGATAATGGAGGCCGAGACCAGTCGCTGGTTAAGGGGAGGAGCAGGGTGGGAAGACAGACGGCTGCTCACATACACACATAGATCAGTGAATGGATGGTTGAGGAAATTGCCTGTTGCCTGATATTTGATGTATCTTCTGCAGAAATTATTGTTCTGGTAAATCCTTAAGCCTTTGAGGAACAAATGTGGGCATCATTGTCTGAATGCCCTGCATCCAAATGTTGAAATTAAGTGTAAACAGACTCTAAAATAAACGTAGAAACACAGATATGAAGTGTTAATGTAGGCAGGACAGATGATGACTGCATTACCCAGCATCTGCCTGAAAAGACAGCAGGGCGGTGTCATGTTCGCACCGTTGGGTCCAGCTGTAAAAGGTGGCTGGAGTGTCAGTCAGTATCTGGCAGAGCTCCCAGCGTTGGTCTGTGGATGTGTCACCTTCATTGCTAACCTGCTCACAGCTCTGATGCTGACCTCACTGCCTCACTTATTCCTGGAACTGCACACATTTACCTCCGGGAAAGAGAAATACTTAAACCATAAATGCAACAAATAAATCACAGGCTTGTCTGTAGAGGACTGAGTCATATTCAGTGCCCAGTTCTTCCGTTTGCAAATCTAAATCTGAAATATTACGAGCTACAGTCTGTAGAAAGAAAGTTTTTGGCTGAGTCGAGTCGATGTGGGATTTGAGGGTTGAGTAAACTTTAATGTGGTGTATCAATCAGAGCAGATGTCTACCCTGAGAGAGACGTTCAGTTCAGTGCTGTGAAGAACTGATTGGACACCATCATGAAACTGTGATCTCCAGAGAGAGGAACCAGAGAAATGATGGAGGATTTCCTGGTTTAGGCAGAATTCCCAAACCTTGTAAGATACAGTGATGCCGGACAATAAAGCAGATTACTTTACTCAGGATCAATACAGGCTCAGTTTTATGTACAGTGGCTTGAGACTTATTGCTGGTTTAGATGCGGTGGAGTTACAGGCCTAATGCTAATTTAAACCCTTGGGATTTATCTCAGGCAGGAGAAGAGGATGTTGCACGGTGAGCAGGAACGACAGAAGTCTCTGATAGACAGAAAAGAAATAAAACAAAATGAATTACATGTTTGTCTAGTCGCTGTTTTAAAGGCATCTCTCCATCTGTGACATAAACATCAAATCTCCTAAAAGCCAGTTAAAATAACCCTGACCAACGAAGAACATTAGCCCTGCTGGTTTCGGTGAGAGGCTGATCCGGGTGGTAAGAGGAGGAAATAAATCGAGTCAAGCTGCAGCCAAGGATCAGCAAATTTAGAGCTGATAGAGCACAGAGGGAGGTAAAAAAGGAGAGGAGAGGAGAGGAGAGGAGAGGAGAGGAGAGGAGAGGAGAGGAGAGGAAAGGAAAGGAAAGGAAAGGAAAGGAAAGGAAAGGAAAGGAAAGGAGTAATTACCAGCCCGGGGCTGAACACATGTCTGCTGGACTCTGCTGGAATAGAGATGAGCTCAGAGCTGACAGCTTTTATAACTTCATTTCATGTACTGACCCCTCGTTCATTACAAGAGAGGAATTGCAGCACACTAACAGATACACCCTCACTCAGACACACACGTTAACCAATGAAGGTAAAAGACACGTCAAATCTCTCTCTGCCTGCTTGAACTCTAATTCACCCCTACTCCTCCTCCTACTACAGCTAATATTTACATCTGGAGTCAGACCTAGGCTGAGCGAACCGTCTGATAAAGCTGCATTCTTTGTGTACGGGAACAATGGGTCTCACGATAGAACGTTTTTGTTTTTTTTTGTAAACTTGTCGCTCATTTCTGTGTTTGAATAAGATTTACAGGTGGAGGAGTCTTAATTGCTTTGTTGAGGGATTGTGTTGCCATGGCAACATATGAGAAATTACATGTGAAATGTGGGCCTGTTGTATAAAACAAGACAGCTTGAAGTGCTCTGGCTCTAGCGTTTAACCTCATGGGTGCCTGTGGACAACAATAGCAACTGTGTGTGTGTGGGTGTGTGCGTGTGTGTGTGTGTGTGTGTGTGTGTGTGTGTGTGTGTGTGTGTGTGTCTGACATACTACTAGCAATTGAGTGTGTGTGACAGGAGCCAGTGACCACTGCTAGTCCCTACTGAGCATCCAATCAATGTTCATCTCACCATGCTTAACCTTTTAATGGTCCAGTGGCTAACCAGTCCAGTGGAGAAAAAGAACTCAGCCCTAACAGACAGTGAAGGGTTAAATACTTCAACATTTTACAAGCTGAGAAAATCACATCAGTGGATATTCTCCAGTGAAAAGAGTCCATTGTCCAGGACTACGTTTAATCTACGGCTGGGAAATCTCAGTGTGGCCGTAGGGACTACTTCCATCCCATCGCTCAGCTGAAGAAGCAAACAGCACAATGGACCCAGCAGTTAACAGAGAAGCACAGCAGTAATTCTCTGGTAGTAATGTCCCCCCGCTCTGCTCCCCGGCGTCTCGTTGGCTGGTAGCAGGAGGCAGGAGTGACTGTGACAAATGGGAGCAAGCCAGGTCTGTGTCTGGTGGCTGCTGTCTGTGTGAGTCACTGTGTTAGGCCACCAGGTGCTGATTTATATATCGGCGCCCACTGAGGAACAAGCAAATCACATCCACAGTGATGCTGCAGAGACACACAGACGCTGCTCAGCACAGCTAATCACACTCGGACATACAGCTGTAAACGAACTTAGAGCCTGTTAAATACTCATCAGCTGTGCTCAGGTCGACAAATTATAATTATTATTATCATTGCAGCCGACGTGCACTAAGAGCAATCTGCAGACATATCGGTACATATGAACATTTACTCAGCCTTTGTTTGGACAGTTGAAGCAGGGAACACTCTTACTCTACATGCTGCAGAGACAGTAAGTTCAAAACATCATACAGCACTGTGTACACAGGTTAAACCACATAAATTCAATAACATACTGATGTGCATGTAAATGTTTCTGCTTATCAATGTACATCAGTTTCAATTTTGTTCATGGTTCACACACACACACACCCATATGTGCATATACAGTATTGTAGATGCATAGTTTAATACAAATTGGCCCATTAGTATTAGCATTACTTCATACGAATACACTCAGACACTGAGTATTTATTAAATCAAATCAACATGAGCTTGTCTCATACATTGGACACATTATTTCAGTTACTTGATGTAACAGTAGTAATATCCTCTCCTCCATAAAGAGGCAGCAGAGTAGCATTTGTACAGACCACCTTGTAATGCAAAATATAAGTTGTATTAATGCCTAGCGTGTCATTTGATGTTTGGTCTTCTTCCGTTTGGTAAAAAAAATGTTCTGATGTAACTGGAAATTAAACTCCTAACTTAATAGTTGGCAGCGATTTAGCATTGCAAGTGTATTCATGACAGGAGGGCTCCCTCTAGTGGCCAAAGTATTGTTGCAAAAGTTTGACTGGACTCACTTGAGGAAGGTCAAAGCTTCATTTAAAGAAATCTTTGAACAGATCTTTGTAAAACTAATTTAAACACGACTGTTTAAACTGTCTCGTCTGTAATCAGCTGTGTTTGTGTGTTTATTCTAGAGCAAGGACACACGGACGCCGACATGTTCTTCTACCTGCTGATCGTGTTCTCCAGTATCAGCTCCCTGTACACTCTGATCTGGGATCTGCGCATGGACTGGGGCCTGTTTGACCGTGGAGCCGGAGAAAACACCTTCCTCAGGGAAGAAATTGTTTACCCACACAAGGTAGAGTCTGATAGGACACCCATACACGTGACACACACACACACACACACACACACACACACACACACACACTCAGACTGTTACCCTCATCCTGTCTCCTCTGTGTCCAGGCCTATTACTACTGTGCCATTTTAGAAGATGTCATCCTGCGTTTCGCCTGGACGATCCAGATCTCTCTGACCACAATGACCAAGATCCACTCTGTGGGCGACATCGTAGCCACCGTGCTGGCTCCCCTTGAGGTGTTCAGGTGGGTCTCAGTTACATGAGAACTTCTTGTTGTACACCATATCATATTACATCTCCCTAGACATTATGGTATCTTCCAGGCTCCCCCCCGTATCCATTAACTCCCACACATTGATTTCTAATACAGTTTCACCCCCGCATCAGGCTCATCCTTCTCACCTTCTCTCTGCAGGCGTTTTGTGTGGAACTTCTTCCGTCTGGAGAACGAGCACCTGAACAACTGTGGTGAGTTTCGTGCTGTGAGGGATATCTCTGTGGCGCCACTCAATGCGGACGACCAGACGCTGCTGGAGCAGATGATGGACCAGGAGGACGGCGTCCGGAACCGCTCGGGCAAGAAGACCTGGAAGAGGTCCTATAGTCTGTCGCTACGACGCCCCCTACTGTCGTCCTCACAGTAAGACATAACACACACTACAGACTCACACACTATAAACACAGAGGAGGTTAAAACCAGTACAAGCTACTGGAGACAGGAAATCTCTCTCATGTGTTCTAATATTAAAGGTCCAGTGTGTAACATTTAATTACAAAATAAATATAAAAATAAAAATATAATATTCATAACTATGTTTTTATTTGTGTATAATCACCTGAAAATAAGAATCTGTATGTTTATATCACCTTGGAATGAGACTAATATCTACAGATGGAGCATGTCCTCTTCCACGGAGGCCGCCATGTTTCTACAGCAGCTCAGAAAGGACAAACCAAACACTAGCTCTACGTAGAACCATTCTCGTCTCGCGACCACTCTAGTTTTTCCTTCATGCTTGAATCGAGAGGGAGAGGTGAAGGGTTTTCAGACGGTTGCAATCTGTAACTTCACCACTAGATGCCAATAAATTTTACACACTGGACCTTTAAACAGTCAAAGACAGTGATGAAGTTTGGTTTACTGACAACATTATAT
This sequence comes from Protonibea diacanthus, assembly GCA_028641955.1. Taxonomy (NCBI): domain Eukaryota; kingdom Metazoa; phylum Chordata; class Actinopteri; family Sciaenidae; genus Protonibea; species Protonibea diacanthus. The sequence goes on from CM053979.1 coordinate 13,318,501, forward strand.
TTATATATTTATAAAATCAGGACTTATTTACATTGTTTCCAAATAAAATCACCCAAATAAAACCATATCACATAAGACAATTCATTTATTTATTTAGAACATGAGCAAACACGAACATATAAGCTGAAATGATATTATGTCTTTTTTTTTTCTCTTTTCTAGATCGAAAAAGGACACAAAGGTGCTAATCGAAGACACGGATGATGAAGCTTTCAGCTGAGTCCACAACGTCAGCATGTGCACACACAAACACATACACGCACACACACACACACACACACACACACACACACACACACACACACACACACAGACATACTATACTTATAAGGACCTCATTCACTAACACCCAACCTCAACCTTTCTCCTGTAGTTATAACCGTAGTAACCTTTTATCTTTAAAGCAGTGAGGACCTCAGGCCGCCCTCACTTGGGACAATTTACCTCATCTTTACATTCATGTGAGTATTTTTGGTCTTTATAAGTATAGAAAAAAACACACACACGATACACACTGTAATGCAGAAACACATAAAGATAAACCTGCTGAAGCACAAGCATAGTGTAATATTGCTACAGTTGAGGAGAGAGCTAATGCCACATAGACACAGATGGACGGACGTCAAGGGAAATCTTCTGCACATAACTGGAAACACAGACCACACTGCCCTGGGATTATCCTCTTCTTTTTTTTTTTTTTAAAAAAAAGGGACTTTTTTTTAGTATGTGTTGTTTATTTTGAAATATTTGTGTTCCTTCAGATTTTTTCTTTTCCTGCTTTTATTTTGGAGGAGCTGCACATATCGGCTACGGATGACTGTTTACACGCCTTTTTAAACTACACTAGGATCAACAGGGAGAAGACAAGCCAATCAAAAGACTAAATATGAATCAATAGAAGCCTGAGGAAGGACTCGACACACAATCACAGCATATCAAAACAAATCAACTGGTTTCAACTTGTTGATACTTTTTATACTCCGCATCTTTTTTTTTTTGTGTTTTGTTTCGGTTGAGTTGTAACAATCACAGCCCTGGAGGCACTTGCAGGAAAAGTGCATTTAATACACAAAACATGGGGGGGAAAAAACAACTTGTAAAACAAAAAAGGGATGTTTTGATTCAAACATTTCTAGTCTGTGAAGTTGCTTTGTAATATATTTCATATATTTTGATGTGCATTATTACTCTATTGTAGTTGTTAAGTACTTCTACATGTTGTTTATACTAGTGAGACTAGTTTGAGCATCCACGCGATGATTGTTAATGTATTTTATAATGTTTGGGATGTTTTTTCTCGGTTGTGCCACGTTTTTAAATAAGCTCATAGTTAGACCTCGATTTACCCCCCAACCTCAAATTAGTGCAAATCTGACTTGTGAATTCTTGTGTCACGTCATCTTAAAGTGCCCGATTAGCTCCAGTATATGTATGTGCATTGCTGTTCTTTGCATTAACTACCAAAGCGTTATTTTTATGAATGTGTATGCGGCTACAGTAACTCTGTCCATCCAACCTGCACAAAGCTTACAAAGATACGTATGTTATGGGGCTGTTTTATACTGATGTGATTCACCGTGTCAGATGTTCACTCGAATCGTTAGCGAGTTAAAATGCCCGTGGTTCTCAAACTGGGAGCGGGACCAGAGGGGGGAAAAGGTGGAGTGTGTTTAAAACTCAATGAAGCATTTACAATAACCAGACAAGAGTGCTCTGATGTTAAAGAGCCACAACAGCCAGACAGTGAAACGACCTGTCAACTACAAGACAGACTGTTGTTGTGTCTGCATGTAAAAACTTCATGTTCAAGATAATGTCAATGAAATTCAAATTGGCTTGTTTTGTTGCTAGTTTTCCCAAAATGAACTTTCACTTTTCAAAGACGGGCTTGACAGGAGAAGTTTGAGAACCACCTAGTTTGTTGTGACACACTTCACCTGACACGAGACCCCCCTGACAAAAGCTCAGACTGGGTGTTTTTGTACCCAGTTGGGCTTCTTTTTATACTCAAACATAAAGCTCGACTATAGCCCAGTGAACCAGCCTCTTTTGGTTTCAAATAAACTTTTATGATAATTAGGCAAGTTTGAAGCTCTGATTGAGCTCCTCTGTGGCAGTCAGATATTCAGCATCTATAACTTGTGGCTTGCTTCACCGCTCCTGTTCAGCTCCGGGGCCCTGACCTGAATCAGTCAGGCTTCACCACATTCATCGTTGCCGTCATCGGATATGTTTCTTCACCTCTTATATTTAACGTTGCCTCATTTCTATTTGCACTTTTTAAAAAGTGATTTCAAGCGTTGTGACTTGTTAGATCAAATTCAATCTACTGATCTTTGGTAATTGGTAAAAATGTGCTGTACATTTGACATCCACCATTTGCCTCCTCGGCTTATTTTCATACCACCAGCTCAAACTTAAACAGCTGCTGGATATAATTTCAACACGTGTTGCTGCTGCTGCCGTTAAAGGGCCCCCCTTGGCTTTCTGAGAAAGGAAGTTGGCTGGTGTGCTTGTTTCATTTTCCCTTCCTGTTTGAACCTCTTCGCTCTACTCTCTGCTCTGCTGTTCCTCCCTGTGGCTATACACTGCGTCACCACCAGCCAGTCATAAGACAAATCCAGGAAAACCTACAAAACAAACACGTTACAGAAAGTCCTGTTTCTTCTACTTCTGTTTTTCCCGTAGTGGCTAAAAGACTGAAAAGCTTCTGTGTGCAACGAGGTTACTGTGAACTGGAGGGTAGAAAGTTAAAAAAAAAAAAAAAAAAAAAAAAAAGTGTTGTACCTTAAAATGTAGAAGATGGGTAGCTTCCCTATCCATTTAAACACACTGGACACGTGTGTATACAAGCATAAAACATGACAGACACACACATTTCCTCTCTCTCTCTCATGTCGGAGAGCACAATACTACAGCAGATAGTTTTGTAAAAAGGCTCTGTTGTCTTGCCTGCATGCTGCTTTTGTTCTACATTGTACATAGATCTTAATTTATTCGACATGATGTGTATATTAGCAATCATTGTAGCCACCGTGACAATGATTGATTTCATATTTTGCCATTTTTGCTCCCGAGACAGGCAGTATTTTATAGGCGATGAGGAGCGTTTCTTTGATTGGTCACAATCCTGCACTCTTTTTCATGTGTAAATCTGTTGACAATGTGTTTGTATAAAAAAAAAAAAAAAAATGGAAGAAAAATCCATAGAACTGGAGAATGTGATTGGTTGTATCTTGTTGGTGATTCCTTCTGTTTTTTCAAGGCTTTCATCATCTCCGGGGGTTTACGTCCAGGGCTCACGGAGGAGGAGGAGGAGGAGGAGGAGGAGGAGGAGATGGGTGGGAGGGGGATTTAAAAAAAAAAAAAAAAAAAAAACAGGCGTCAGATTTCTGTGTCCTGAAGCTGTAATACTGTTTGTACATTTGTGAAAGTGCATGAAGATATCGTGGACGTTACATCTGTTGTTGTAAACCGCCCTGCTGACAGAAGCACTTTGACATACTGTACAGGAACAGACCCCGGTCCACTGAGGACACACACACACCATAACAAGATACCGTCAAACCGATCCCAGATCTGCCTCTCGAGCGTCTCAGATCTCGGATCCCCTTTATTTGCTCGCTGGAAGCATTTTTTTTTTTTAATGTGAGAAAAACAAACAAACGTCGTAGTGGTCAGTGTCTGTTCAGTATGTGTAACCCACTGACGAAAACAAAAACAGGGTTCTTTTGTACAGTTTGTGTTTGATGAGATGACGCTGATAGGCCCTGACATCCCATTTTTCTCATGGGTAAACATTTTGTTTTCACTGCTTGCTGATATACCCCCCCTCCCATGATGTTAAAGTGCTTGATATGTGTGCATCCCTCCCCTCCTTCCCTCCCTGCCTCCCTCTCGATGTTGTTCGTGCCCTCTCTCTAATCTAGCTAAACGTGATAGTATCTGTAGTTTGGTAGATGAATGTTCTAATTTGATAAGATGCAAAATAATAATAATAATAATGATAGAATAAATACGTTGTGGCTAAATGTGATTTTAAGAGACATAAAGAAGGAAAATGTCTTAGAGTCTGAACCATCCTTCCCCCTGAGTCCCTTTTACAAAGTAGTTTGTACATGTCAAGTGTATAACACTGTTCTATGATGGTTTTCCTGATGGTATTTGTATTTCTGTAAACACTTTGGTGATCCTGTCATATCTGGGTTTTATAAACCACGATTATTTTTAAAACTCGCTCTGACTCTCGACTCTTTTTTTTTTTCCACAACTGGACCAATCTTTCAGGTTTGAGTCAGTTAGGTCTTGTTGACGTCTCCGGCGTTCATGGTGAAGACGCTTCGCTGGAGATGTTTTGATGCAGTTCTGTGAATATAAATAAATGCACATTAACACCTTTTACGTCGAGCCCCTCGAGTCACTTCCTGCCGTCGATGTTTCCTCTTCTGCAGACATTCTGTTGTTATCACTCATTTGTGGTTTTGATCATTGAATTTGTGTTTGCAGTGCACTTTGAAGTAGATTAGGACCACATATACCTTCAGAGATCAGCTGATCATCACTCACCCTCCCTACAAACAGGGAACTCTGCAGCCTGGTGGTGAAAAGCGGCATTGCAGGTCTTGACATGACTTAGGTTTATCAACCATGTCCAAAAAAAGCTCAAGGAACTGGCAGCGATGAGGGATTTGATGTTTTTTTTCCCCCCCTTCTTTGTTCCCGATGGGCAAACTGAGTCTGATGTCGTTGTGTTCGGCGTGCCAGTTAAAGGACGAATTCATCATCCTAAAAGGCTGAAAATCTTATTTCTTGGCAGAGAGCAGGTGCCCATGAAATCAAAGGACAACACAGTTAACTTTGTGACAGATCACCATCAAACAAACCCCAATAACTCCACAGAAACCAGAACAAGCTCCTTCCTCCTTTTAAAAATATAACCAAGTGTGTCAGTTGAGCTTGAAAGACCATTAACACAACAGTCTCACCACAAGGTCAGGTCGGTCATATGCTATGCTCTCCCTCAGCAGATAAATAAATCTAAACTAAGCCAAAATACACATGAAGTCCTTGAAGCGCTGTAAACATGAACATCTACGACTGAAGTGGACTGAGGAGGATCATGTGATATGACTGAGAGCTCCAGAACTGTGTAGTGAGTGTTTTCACTTCTCTGAATAAGAGGAAAACTTGCACAGGTAAACGCAACGCAGCACAAAGTTACAGCGCTCCTCATATTTAGTTTAGGGCTGCTAACGATGCTAATTTTAATGATCAATTATCTGCTGATTGAAAACAAATGTCAAACTTTGTAAAGCTGAAGGCGACTTCTTCATTTGTCTTGTTTGGTTTGATCAGCAGTCCAAAGATAATCAGTTTACAGAGATCAAACACATTCTTACATTGTTTGAAAAATTAATGAAAGAAATAATTTTTTGTCCTATCGACTAATCGACCAACTTTTTTGTTCACACTGTGTTAAAAGATGTTTCAACTCTGCAGTCATTTTACTTTTCACATGCAGCCACTGTTGTGATGCAGTTTGTACGTTAAACTTACCCTCAAGCCAACAAACAAACAACCTGCCAGTCAACATCTAAGAAGGTCACAACTAGGTTGTTTATTTTGTGATAACTGATACAGGATAAATGTTATACATTCTATTTTAACACTGATATTTTGCTTTTATTTTCAATGTCAGTATGCAAAAAAAAAAAAAAAAAAAAAGACAATACAAAGTAAACATTTAGTATCATGAACATGATACATAATTTGACTGCTTCATCCATATTAAACCAATTAATTTTAAGGACGCCTTGTTGCCCCCGGTGATATCTTGTTTAGCTACAACACAAAAAAGGGAAAAAATACAAAAAAAACAAAAAACAAAATGCAAACATCAAGAGTTGGCTGACAGCAAACACTGAAAATAACCACATGATCTTAAGATGTATCAATCAACTCGCGTAGATGCATATATAAAAATACAGGATCCCTGTCGTATATATGCACATACAGTAATAATGCAATTACTAGAGTTGTAGAGCCTGTACTGGGCATACAAACAGACAAAATGAAGAGAGCAGGATACACATACATACACACGTTTTACCATTATCTCTCCATATAAACACGCATAAATCAACCAACAAACAGAAGGCTCTCTGGCTTTAGAAGCTAAAAACTACACTTGACTTTAAAAAAAGAAAGAAAGAAACAGACATTCACATTTCTGAAACAAATTTCATGATCTCATAACTTCTCACCTGATCAAACGATTCTGTCCATCAGTTTTAACTTTTAGTGCCACCAGAGAAGCTAAAATGATGATGAGGATGATGAGGATAATGATGATGATGCTCCATTTGTGCCGTCGTGTCCAACCCGTCCCGTCAGTCAGCGCCGAGTTCACTCTCATTGATTACTTCACGGTCTGTGTTGGTCCCTTTTCTCCACATCGTCACTCACCGTGCACTCATTCACTGACTCCACTGTCCACTGGGTGTAAAACAGTCCAGAGTCCTGCACTGCGTTTCTGCCAGTTTCTTCATCCATGAGTGGAAGTGAATGAGTGAACATGTCGTGGAGGAAGGTGGAGAAGTGGGACTGCAGCTGTTTATGTCTGTGTTTAGTGTATGAATGTCCTGTACGTCCATGCATTTACCTGTGTGCGTGTGCGCTGTATGTCCGTCTCTCTGCGGGTCTCTACGGTGAGGCGGGGGCTTTGCTACCGCTGTAATGGACTTGGTATCTGTTCACCGTTTGCCCTTTCACCTCGGTCGACAGGCAGGTCGTCTTGCAGGGGATCATGTCCTCTTCCTCCTCTCCCATTAGCCAGTTCTGCACGGAGCGTTCAGCCGTGGCCGTGACATGATTGGCCTGCCAGCCCTGGTGCCACTTGTCAAAGCGTTCGTGCTGGCTCGCTGCCACTCTGTGCTGCGACTGCAGAGGGAGAGGGAAAAAAAAAAAAACTGTCAAGAGCGTTGTCCAGACAGGATTTAACAAGCAGAAAAGGCAAAGTTTGATTATCTCGACACACACACTCACACAGATTTTCCACACCGTGTCTCAGAAAAAAAAAAAAAAAAAAAATGCGCCACACAACAGTGAATGAATGACCCACCTTCCTGGCCTTGACCAGCGCTCCTCTGCGGTACATGTAATCCTCAGAGTTCATGACAAACACCATCTTGTGAGTGTTCAGTTTAAATCGACAGTCCAGACTCCCGGCGTTCTCCACGCCCAGCTGGCGGTGCCACTCTCTCCTGCAGCGCATCGCCTCCACCTGCCGCACCTGCCAGCGACGGAAACGACGCAGGTTCCTACGAGGAGAGACATTTGTGAATACGACAACAGCTGAATGACGTGCTTGAACAGATATTTTACTTTTCCAGGCTCTTAGTCAAATTCCAAAATTTTAACAGGATTTTTCCTGGCTCAAAACGAGGCAAAGACGGACAACTCGGGACAACAGGACAAGAACATCTGCTGAATCTACCTGTGGATGATGCTCTGTCTAAACTGATTTGGTACGAGAATTAAATAAATAAATAAAGCAGTGGCCTAGAACGTCCTCTGAAATAGGAATTATAAATTAGAATAATCTAATGTAGTAAACAAACATTGTAGCAATGTCAGAAATGTTCGTTCAACTTTATTATTTAACTCATTAAGTGCCATCTTTTATATAATAAGAATTTCTGCACGCTGTGAGCGGTGAAAATGCTACACAGAAATTCAGTCTTTATTTTGGGGTTTATGTGTTGGATGTTCTGTATTTAAAAAGTATTAAAAGTATATGAAAAACTATTGGAAAAGATCTGAAATCTGCTATTTATACAAGTGGCTATAAGATTTGTATATGCACATCTTAAAATGACAAGCCTTGACGCCTTAAAGTCAGACATTAATAAAATAATAAATATTGTTTTTACCTTGGCAGAAAAACTGGTTTGAAGAAGTAGCCCTCTGCTTGTGAACACAGACTGGACTCTGTTCCTACAAACTGCTCCATGTAGCTCGACAGGCACTGTCGTGAGAAGAGAGCAAACACATTAATAACGGAGCCGTTAAGACTAATAAATGATATCTGTTTCAGTGTGTGAAATGCAAACATTTGAATTGTTTCTGGATGAGTGTTTACCTGAACATCTAACGGATCATCGGCCTGGGCCTCCTCGGTGTCCAGCAGCTCGATGGTCATCGTCACATGACCCTTGTTTTGGATAAACATCACCTGACGAGAGAAGAAAAGCAAGTAAACCAACTCGAATCATTCAATTTATACAGAGATTCAAGCTGCTGACAGTTAAAGCAGTGAAGCGAATCATATCCAAGTAAAGTGTTCATCTTGCTGTAGTTTAAGTAGTGTCACTTCGATGTTCAAATGAAGACTTAACGCAGAAGCTCAAACTGTAACTACATCAGGAGCACTGCACGTCCTCGGGCAAATTAAGAAACTGATAGAAACAGGAAGCTCTCTGATCATTATGCCTAAAAACACTCCATTATAAATAACCTAGTAATGTGCTCTGCTCTTCTGGGTACATTTAGCATTTGGAGAAATGTTCACTGCATAAACAGCTCATTTCCACCGCGGTTAAAATGGAGGTAGATAATAGAAAATCATTCAGGACGTGTTGCTCACCTTGAAGCAGTTCTCCTCGGCCATGACTCTCTCGGCTTTCCACTGGAAGCTGGTCTCCCAGGCCGCTCTGACGCACTGCGAGGACAGGTTTCCCCCCGCTGCCCCTCGCTTCCTCTCAGCCAGGTAAAGATCAACCACCTGCAGACACACCTCGTCGCTCACGAGGTGCTGCAGCTGAAAGCGCGGATCAGAATAAGACGACGTTTAAAATGCTGCACGCGCCTTCATCGTCTGATCCTCAGCGCGACCGTGACCTTTCTGCTTACCTGCCGAATGATGTTGTGGATGACCTTGTCGATGGTGAAGCCAATGTAGGCGTGGATGGTGAACATCTCTCTCAGTGTGTCTTCGTACTGCGTGGAGTCCAGGTTGCCATCGAGCAGGCTGCGCACCATATCCAGGAAGGCTGGGTAGTACTCCTCTAACTCCACCTCACCTGTGGAAGCAAACGTGTCAGTGTGGATCTGCTGTGACAGGAAGCGTCTACGCCTCCAGCATGAATAAAATATTTAAGTTTAAAGGCCGTTTTCAACTAAAAGCAGCACAAAAAGTTGGTCAGTGTCCGTATCATTAATTCAAACCGTTGCCTGACATGCCTGAAAAACCAATCAGTAACCATTTTGATAGTTAATTAATCATCCAAGTCATCAAAAACACTAAACGTGATGCTTTAATGTTCTCAAATGTGAGAATTTGCTGTTTTTAATCATCAGTTTTGGAGTTTTGGACTGTTTGTCGGACTAAACAGAACATTCAATGAAGTCAGCCCATGCGCAGCAACATTGAGGTGGCATTTTTCCCTGTATATTCATCATTATTATGACAATAATGATGAATATACTCTAATAAAAGAAGCGTGTGGTTCGGTGTTATGAACTAGCCAATCTGGCAGTAGACAGCTGGTTTACCGGGAGTTCAGTGAGCTACAATAAAAAGGAATAATCCATGATAATGGATCAGACTTTTCACAGCGCACAAATACATTTTTACAAATTGATTCTACAAATCACCTCAGGACACTAAAAACAGATACTGTGCTACACCTCATAAAATACCAGCTCAACAAAGACACAATAATACATTACTGTTCTATCCAGAGTCCGTCCAATAAAAGCCCACTGAGCAGTGTATTATTTTGTTCCTTTTTAAAGTCTTCGACACCATCTGGAACATATTTCAAACAAGCCTTTCCTGTCATTATGAAGTATGAGTGACTCAGCACTGTGAATCCTGGCAACATTTAGATGAATCCGTTAGAGTCAGATTGACTTTCAGATCCACTGCTCATTAATTAAAAGTAATTAACTCATCTCCCTGATGTGGTAATAGGAATATTACAACTCTTGATCGTAGTTCAAGGATCCAAAACAAAACACAACCTCCTGCACTTCCTTATTTGTCTTGAGTGAGATTGACAACTGGTTGAACCAGCTCAAATGAAACACTTTAAACTGGAATATTCTGGGATTTGCAGAATCAGTCGACAGCTGAACTTACTGGGCTGTTTGAGGCGGAGCTCCATGGCGAGGTCGCATGCTTTTTCTCTCCTTCCCTCGGCCATCAGCAGCCTCTCCCTACTCTGCTCAGCTCGGTGCTCCAGCAGCTGACGTTCAGCCTGTCGGTAAACCCTCAGCAGCCGTGAACACAGGGTCTGGTGCAGCCGCAGGAAGAAATACCAGTTGTTGTTGACGAAGAAAAGGTTGTAGACGCCATCCAGGTCCTTCTGGTGCTCTGCTTCAGGGTCACGCAGATCCACCTTCTCGCCGGTTGCACCTGAACCCGTCTCCATAGGTGTCAATCCAGGGGTGGATGAGGCGGTACCTGCAGGCTGGCTCATGCTACTGGAGGTGGTGGAGGCCTCCGTGTCTGCAGGTTGGGATGGGCTGCAGCGCCTCCTTCTGGACTCCCCGTTGAGCTGCTGCTGGGGCTGGGATTGGGCCTGGGACTGTGATTGGGCAGGCTGGGGTTGAGGCTGACTACCTGTGGCTGCTGCTGCTGCTGCTCCTGATGCATTATTAGAATTACCATTTCCTCCTGCTGCCGCTGCTGCCACCACTGGCGCTCCACCTCCTCCTCCTCCTCCTCCTCCTCCTCTCTCTGCTCCCTCCTCAGGCTCAGCCTCCTCATCTGTCCATTCTTCAGTATCACTGAGCTCGCCACGGCGGGAGAAGAACAGGTCGGGGACAAAGTGCTGGATGATGCGCTTGATGTGGTCCTTGTCGTCCTTGTGGATGGTGGGCTGACGTTTGACGTGGTAGATGATGAGCGAAGCGGCGTCCTCCAGGATCTGTTTGTCTTCATACGTAAAGACCATGTGAGGCTCGCTGGATGTGGCGGACCCAGAGCCATTACGGTTCTGCTGGCCGACTCCACCCTCTTCTGTGCTCTGCTCCTGACGCTGTGATACACAGAAAAATCCAGATTAATTTAACGGATTAATACTGTGACAAATTATCGATTTAAATATATTTCATTGATTTAAAAAAAAAAATCTGCTGCAGCAAACAATATCAACTGAAGGTCCATTTAAAGGAACTAAAAACTTTCTATGACCGATTCTTGTGATTTAGTCTTTTCTGAGATCGTTACTTTAACTTCAGAAATCATCTGTTAAACATTTTTAAGTCAACCTGGATGGAAAGCCCTAAAGAAACTGAGAATCGACCTCTTGATGCAAATAATAATGATAAGAACAACTTATAGCACCTTTAAAAAACAGAGTTTACAAGGTGCTTTACAGAGCAGCTGCCCCTAATAAAAGCAGCACAATGAAGAAAAGATGATAAAGCAACAATACAAAGAGAATAAAGAACAATAAACCATAAAGAGATGAAAGGATAAAAAGGAGATAAAGGAGTAAAATATAAAAGATAGCATGATAAAAGACCTGGAGGCGATGGTTTCATCAATTCCTTCATTTCTAATGTCAAGGAAAAAAAAAGTATCCAACTCAACTACACAAGTAAAGCAGAAAAAATGAGAAAAGATGTTTCTTAAATGAATCATGGGTGTCAACATTCACAGTTAAAACAGGTTGTTAGGTTGTTCTTTAAACCTTTAAAATATAATGAGTATTTTATTGTGTCCAAACTTCAATGTGGCTCTGCAACCAGGCCCAAAGGTATACGGACAAGTATGTGACACCCGGCCCCTTATCTTTTCGTATTATTACAGCTCTGGTGTCAGGATGGCAGATAGGAAGGAAGTTTTTACCTCATCATAGACACTTTCAATCTCATTGAGAAGACTCTTCGACCGCAGGGCTTTCATGTCGTTCTGTTTGAAGTTGACTCCTTGGTGGTCGAGGGACTTCAGGTAAGCCTTCTCGTACTGCTCCCTCCATATCTTATTGAAACCCTGCTGGGCCTCTCTCCACTCCTCCTCCTTGGCTTTCAACCTGCACAGAAAGACGCACTTTAAAATGTCGATACTACACAAAGTCAGTGAAGTTTCTTGGCAGTTTGGTTGTAGGGCTATGTGAGAATCTCTAGAAAGAAACATGTCAGTTTTTCAGATTTTATCCTTTATGTGGAGGCTTGCCACGTGTCAAATACACATCTCAGTGCCTACATAACCAATCACTGCCTGTTGATAGGAGGATCTTACTCATACGTTCGGCAAATGAACATTTCTATCATACTGCCACTTAGTTAAACCTCCCTGCTGGTAATTGAAATTAAATGAGCTGTTAAACTGCAAGCAACAATCTTATTTCCATTTTCCAAACGTTGATACAAAAAAGATTGGAGCGATCTATCAAAATATCTAATTGACCATAATAGCAATGCTGAATTTTTTCCATCAGATGTTTAGTGGTGAAGAAATAAAACGACAGTCCTGACCTCTTCAGAACCACAGGCACAGCGGTAGCAGGACTCCTCTTCAGTCCCTCGATGATCTCAGGGGCTTTGTCACCATAGATACGATACACAGCGCGACGCTGGATGACCTCAGAGGTGCCGCCCAGGCAGTCGTCTAATCTGAATCGGTCCTGGTCCTCAGGTGAAAGACGGGAGAGCTTCTTCTGGACACTCTCTAGCACCCTGATGGTGGCCAGATTTGTCTCCAGAACCACATCCAACTATAAGTGGAGAGTTACAGACAAAGAGTGTGTTAAACCTTACCATCGCATCTTTTACAAGAACAAGGACACAAGAAAAAATCAAAACATATATTGAGTAAGTGGTGATGTTTATACAAAACTCCCGGCACCACAGGAAGCAGAAATATAATTGTTGTTGGGATGTTCGTACCTCAAATCTTTCATCCTCGCAGCGATGCAGCTGTTCCTCGTAAGGAGTCTTCTTCGAGCTGACAAAGGTGGAGTCCTCTGACCAGGAGGGGAAAGACACCCAGGTGTCGTTCAACACCTACACGCATACAGACACAAAGAAAAAAAATGTATCATAATCAATGGGAAAGCCCTCGCTTTAGGAATATCCTTCATAATGACACGTTTTTCTATCTTTTACTACAATTTACACTAGAAAACTAGAGACGCGCAGACTGATTCAGGGGGGGGGGGCCAAGAGTAAGCAAATCAAAGAAGTTTGTGAGTAAACACTAAAATAATTAGAGAATTAAGGTGGATTAAAATGGTAAAATAAAAAATGAGTTACAGGAAAGCTACACTAAAAGTAAAAGTTACAAAAATATTTGTGTATATTTTAGCTTTTAGAGAGAAAGTAAATTGAAAAATCTGCCAAAATCTGTGTGAGAAACATAATATAGCAACAAAGGCGGGAAGAAGAAGACTGTTAGTGAGTGGACGTAAACTAGGAGTGTTGCAATATTGATGATAATCACAATATTTAAATATAAAATCTTGATATTGCGACAATAATTATTTATACAAATAACCCGGTGCCTCTTAAATCAGTTTTGTTTCCACTTTGTGGTTCACAGTCCAACATTGTAGGTGGTGGTACTTTAACACTGTTGCCGGTGTCAGTTGAGTGTAATTTATTTGCAAAAAAAGATGTTAGACATACAAAAGTTGATAGCTTGATCATTTGTTTTAAATGTCAACTGGATACCACGATGATAATATTGTTATCATGAATTCTTTTGGCTGCAATAATCGTGTAGTAAAAATCTGATTATCATGACTTAAACGTTTAAGAAAACTCTTCTTTTCCAGTGTTTTATGGAGGAGGTTAATCTATTCAACAGACCTCATGTTTCACAAACAAACACAATGCTTCACTGAGTGTAAACAGAAACTTTGTTTACAAGAAAACTTTAAGCGGTGCACTGATCTTGTGACTCGTAATTTATTCAGCTCCAACTCTTCAGGAAAATGGAAGTAGGCGTACCTCCTTGCATAGGGCAGTGCGTCCGCTGCATTTAGGTTGCTGGTAGGTCTTGGGCAGTGCTCTGTAGCTGGACCCCAGGCGCTTGCAGGAGGCATAATCCACCTCCCGGCCCCCTCCCCCCTCCATGTAGCGATCCGACAGCCCTGACACAGCATGAGAGAGCTCTTTGTCCCCCAGAAATGACTTGAACTGTGTGTACAGTTCGGGAAACTTCCTGAAGGAGATGAATGAAATCACAAATGACAGTTAAATCAGGAGGAGAACAGCTGACCAAAAAAAATGTGTCACCCATCAGGATATTTCAATTAGAGTGTTATCTGAATAAATGCTCAATACATAATGTTCATATCAGTACAACTGCATATACCTTTATAAACTTCTCCTGAAAGCCTTTAATAAATGTCAATATTTATAACTGTTTTAGCAACTTCCTGTAGTAATAGTGTCTCTTCAACAAGATCAGACTGCCGTCTACATGCAGCTACTGTATCCATTCACCCATGCATTCGTGTGTCTGATTTCATTCACACATTTATTCAGTCTAATCATCTTTCCATCCACTCACCCCAGGAAAGGAGTGACGAGCTGTAGCAGCTCCGCTCCCGAAACTACTTCCTGGTTAAACAAGGCGATGCAGCGCAGGAAGTTCTCGTACACTTCCTGGCTTTTAAACAGGCGACGAACCTGAAAGACGTGATGGTTGGCAGGGAAATCAGATCAATTACAAGATCAAATCAACAGAAAAATAAACCCGATAAAAACGCAGTATAAACCGAGGAAGAGGAAATCTTGTTGCCATGGAGAACGATGCCTCACCTTATCAAAGAAGGAGAATTCTCTTAAGACTCCGTGTTTGCCAACTGAAGCAAAGGACTGATCTTTGGTACAGGAATACTTCATTTTTTTCTAAGAAACAAACAAAAACAATTAGTGCCTTTATAAAATTAGTTATTAGTTAAATCATTGTAGTTGTAGCTTTTGATTTTGTTTCTAAGAGATCAAGGACATATATAACATATACATACTCCAGTACATCGCCTGAGGCAGTTATTCTAAATTGAGAATTTACCTTGAGAAGTGGGGACATGTGCTGCAGTAGGATGGGCCTGGGCCTCTTCTTGTTCTGCTTGGTTATTGTGTCATCTTCCTCTGGCCTTTTCAGTGTCTCTTTCCCCCCTGTCAGTGAGCTCCCTGTGAACTACAGGTAGAGGAAGCACATGAGAAAGTGTCACAAAGTGTCAGAGACGAGTGTTACAAGTCCCCAAGCTGACATATTAAAATGGCTTTTGTTTTGTGACCAAAAGACCAAAAGCTAAAGATTTTAATCTAATTTCATACAAGACTGAAAAACCCGCCGCAAATACCGACATTAAAGAACAAAAAAATGTTGTTGTACACACACAAATGTACATGTTTGCTTAAAAAAAAGAAGACTTAAACGTGATTAATCAAATAGCTGACAATAAAGTTCTGTCGATAAACTGAGTGATTAATCTACTAAATTGTTTGCATTGGACATGTAAAATAAAAAATGTCATTAGCTGTGATATGTGTTTAAATAAATGCTGAAACGCTGAAAAGAAGCCAAAATTTTGGCCGATAATGCTGTTTTTTTTTTGTTTTTTTTTAGCTGACAGGTCACTAATCATCTGTGCAACAATCGTTTTTTAAATTTATTTATTTCTCTTTTGAAATTGCAATATTCTGTCCACTTGCATCTGCTTTACTCACCAATGATCTCTTGGCATCAGGTAAGAATTGTCCAAACTCAGCCAGCAGGTCTTCTTGCCCCTTGAAAAGACTGGCAACTTTAGAAAAAACTTCATCTTCAGTCATCCCACTGCTGCCTCGGCTGCCTCGACTCTCCTTCACCTCCAACTGCTCCTTCTGAGGAGGGAAACAGGGGAAATTCGTGGTCAGAGTTGAGGACTCAAACTTCATTAAAAAAAAAAAAAAAGCAGAGTTAAACTGAAATTATCTAGCTTGGCTACAGATGGTGAGTAGTCTTGGTGCAGGAGACACAAACACTGCTGCTGTCCTCTAAAAAAAAAATAATAATAAAACAGACCGCTGTGGAAATTTGATAGTGGACAATAACACCTTAATTTATTTGATTCATTTAAAATACAATAAAGCCATTTAGGAATGACTCAGATTCTCACCGGTAATGTGAGACCTTTACTTTGCTAAAAGAACAGCCAAAATCTTTGAGCAAAGAAAAACTCTGTGACTGAAAAAAGAACCTACAAAAGCTACTTAAATCACTACATTTTATCTCAGTACCTGATACGTGTGAAGAATCTCTAGGAAGGCTCTGTAGATCTCTGGGTGGTCGAGGAAACGGTTTTTGATCTTGTTTACGTAGCTGATGGCACTGTCAAACTCTACGGGGCTTGTCTCTGAGGCCGGCGGGGACACAGAAGATGTGGTTGCCTGATTCTGGCTCTCTCTGCTAGTCAGAGGAAGTGAAAGCCTGCTGGGAGGTTCTGGAGGTCCTGCTGGCGTTGAGGAAGATGGGGGGTCTGATGAGGCCGCCTTGACTTCGGTGGTCTGGGCAGGTCCAGCTTCAATTTGGGCGGCAGAGGCACTACCTGAGGTCGTGGTCACTGCTGAGGTGGTGAGACTTTTCCCCTGTTGGCCTGGGGATACCTGGACAGGTGAAAGACGGTAGGAGATGAGCTGGATGGTTGGAGGTGCTTACACTGAGGCAAGTGAGTTATTAAGATTTTGGTTACAAACAATGCCAGTACATGCTAGTCCAAAAAAACAGAACACTAAAGGTCTTGTATGTGACAGACTGTATATTAAATAGTAAAATGTGATTTAGAGAATTTATAGTTCATTGTGATTTTGTGTCATCACTGACATGAGTCCTGCATCTGTAATTTGGACATTTTTCTTGAAACTCTACAATACTCAATCAAATTTTATGAGGTGGAACAGGATGGAAACGAAGAGAAACTACAGTAACCAAAAGAACTTTATGAATGTTGAATGAATATAATGTCCTTTCATAGACATGATTTCAGGATTTCTTTGTGGCACTATATATTACATACATTTCACACTAAGAATTCAGACGCTCAAATAAAATGGCTGACAGTAAATGCAGTGCGCTACAGACTAAACCGTTAAATTTCTAATTTGGGAGAAAAACATTAAGCATAGATCATCTACCTTACTTTATTATTATCACTCTTGAATTTAATGAAAGGTTAAGTCCAGGATGACATTTTAAATCTCTGATATGTCCAAAGGAAAATCAATACAGGAGCAGAGGCTTCTTCAACACAAAAACATACTTTCAAGCCAGTGACAAATGCTAAAATCAACACAGCTGTCAAGAATTGTCTTAATTCAAATCTCGAAAAACACTCAGTATGTTTGTATGGCATACACCTCCCCTGGCCATCACATTCCTTGGAGAAGCTGTCCACCTCCCAAACAAGAAAACATGATTGGCATTTAGTTCTTGACATAAAAAAAACAAAGATTTTTTTCCCTCATAGAGGAATGTTCTTTAGACAGCAAAGGCACATTAAAATCCTTTATTTAGTCTGGCATGTTTGCACTTTCTGTGACTATTTTTTCACCTTAGAGGACGTGCTGCATGTGAAACCGATGAACCTAAAACTGGTTTCTGCATTCTTTAAGATTAGTTTTTTTTGTCAGCCAGAACTGAAAATATTTAGATTAAGATATGACATTTTACTCATACCAAATATGAACTGAATTGAAACTGATTGTTGGATTAGTATTAGTATTATTAAATCACAGTGTACTACAATACTACAAACTTATTCTGTATCTGTATCTTGTTTATATCAAATTGCTGTAGACTTTCATTTCTTCATGTATCAAATTGCCTAAGAGAGATACCCACACACCACAATGCATTTTTATACACATTACATACACTCAGTTGCCAGTTTATTAGGTACACTTAGCTAAACTAATGCAGTCTAATTCAATAGTCCTGCAATAAAATCCTACTTCATGAAGTCATAACGTTCAGTCTTTAATCAAACTGTTCTAAACTGGTGTTGATTAAACATTACAGTCATTAGTTTTAGCTAGGTGTACCTAATAAACTGGCAACTGAGTGTACATGTACCACTTAGAATAGCATTTGGATCATAATCAAAAGTTAAAATGTTTCTCCAAACTAAAAAGGAAAGGATGACTCTCCAGTGGTTAAAAAAGAAAAAAGAATAATCACTTGTGTTGATCATTTCTGTGGACTGTATTAAAAACTAATTAAAGCACCCAAATGAAACATGTTCTTCTTAATAATTCAAAAGTTTGGTGACCTTAAACATAGAGGACATCTGAGCACACTACAACTTTGTAATGAAAGTCACTAGTTTTCTAAAATAAAGAGCATCTCACCTGCGTGGAGAAAGGAGACTGGAGGAAAGCCACCCCATTCTTGGGGACCTCTATCCGATACCCCGGTGGTAGGAAGGCATTGAAGCCCAAGACTAGGTCTGGGTGTCCATGGAAGAGTTGAGACACGCGGTTTATCACACCCGGTGTGTCGATGCTATGCAAGAAAAAAAAAAGGCAGACAGAGACATACTTGTGAATGTTGTTGTTGTGAATGACATGAAAATAAAGATTAACTTCCTGTCTCTGCTCATACGCTGCATGAAGATGACAAGCTAATTAAAAAGGGCGAATACAGACTGCTGGTTAATTAGAAGATGATGTGCAATTTCTTACTTATTGATAAATGACATAATGTGTGTGTATTTATGTTTCACAACGTAATCATCTCATTAAAAAAAATGCATTGCTACAAAAACTAGTAGTTTCTTACCTCTGTGACTTGAACTCCTTCATGATGTCGAGAAACTTGTTGTATATGCCAGGATCATTTGCAAATCGGATTTTGACTTGGTCCAGATATGACAAGGCATCTTCAACCTAAACCACAGAGAGAGAGAGAGAGAAACAAATCATCATTGCAGCACAAAGTACAATCAAGTCTCACCTGGACGTGTTGAGAAGCTTTCTGGTAAACATCCTGTGTGTGTCCTCAGCTCTTATAAACAAGACAATAGCTTGTCTACACAGCAGTGCTAGATTGTGTCTCATTAATAATATATTAACAAGTACTACTATCAAAATTAAAGTGGGGCCACTAACAAACAAAACATTTACAATGCAGCGTTTCCTCGACACTATGTGTGGACTTGAAGTTGTGTAAATAGGACATGTTTGCCCTCTTCATTCTCAACCGGAGTGCTATATCAACAAATGCACTAGTTAGCTGTACAAGAAACCGCTAAATAAATAAATAAATAAATAAATGGGCGAATAGAAGAAACCCCAAACAGCTTTTGTTCACCGGAGCCAAGCTCTCTTTATTCACTGCATCGCAGCTAGGTTAGGTTACGGTAAAATATGTGTCCATACAAAGCATTGTCACAAACATCTATACACAGACAGAGAGAGACAGAGGGGTTGTTGTAGCTAACGTTAGCCAGTCAACTGACGATAATAACTCCGCCAACACTTACAACACCTTTCCCCACATACACATTTATACAATACGTTTAGTCACGGCTGGTCACAAGCCAATGGTGTCGTGTTGGCAAAAAAAAAAAAACAACAACTAAAAAACAAAAAAACAAAAAACAGGATGATAATATTCAAACAGTGCGATAACAAAGAAATGTGTAACGAAGCTGCTAATCAACTGAAATAGCCGTTGTTGGCTAGCTCTGGCTGACGTCCTCCACTTTGTTCAGGGTGGCTGAAAAAACGAACAAGGAGGAACTTCCCACAACCGAGGTTTGAGTTAACGTCTGCTCACAGCGGCTGCTATCGACACCGTAAATAAGAAACTACCACTAACTGTGTCACTCGACTGTCACACGGATATTCATTAACGAAAAACAGCTTCCACGTCTAACCCCAAATGTCAACGTTCGGCTGTTTAGCAATGAATTACTTTTAATAGGCCAGCGAGCTAACTAACGTTAGCCAGCCGATCCTTTCACTACTCTCGACGTGAAGGGGAGACAGAGAAAAGCCCTCAAATGCAATGCAATGATCCGACGAACAAAATGGTTCTGACTCTGAGGGACTTTTCCCTTGTCGTGTCCGTTGTCTTCTTACCTTCAGCTTCTGGAAGTGCTGCTGCTGCACTTGCTTTTGTGTTATAACGTAAGGCTTGTCTTGAATTTGGTTTATTTGCTTCGCCGTGCTGTGTGCCTGAATCTTCGCCATTATCCCGGCGACAGGAGGCTTGAAAGAGCCACTACCACCAACTTGAGAGGGAAGCTTTCGGTGTTACCTCCAGTTGTTGGCTAGCCGACAAACCTTCCTCTCGGTCGGGAAGCCAGCCTGCCAGCAAGCAAAACCCTACTTTGCCTAGCTGGACAGTCTCCGGGCACCAAGCGCAAAAAGGACGGAAAATCCAGCAGAGTGGAGGGTGATGACAGACAAGCTGCTACTCGCCGCGACTTTGATTAAACATCACCATCGAAATAAACAAGCTCAGGCAAGAAGCGTCGGAAAATAAGCTTAGGGACAATGGTTGCCGTTTATCGTATTTAAAATAACTATCGCCTGTCTCTTTAAATTCGGCGGCAGCGGTCTATCTTGGCGTCCGGAAGCCAGAGTAGGAGTGAAAAATTGAAAAAAAGAGAAAGAGGAGTGAAAAATTGTACTGCGCAGCCGCAACCATGGGAGGAGCTGAGCTCACAAGAATCAGATTGCTCCACTCCCCCTTCACTGCTACAAAGGAACAATGTTACTCCATGCAAAACGATAGCCACATAGTTCACACTGTACCCACAAGTACAAGATCAACGACAGAGTCGGGCACCGACTGCGAGACAGATCAATACCGGGTTTAATGATAGATATCTGCAGCTCATTCAGCGGATATATTTATTTTTTTATTTGTGTGTGTGTGTGTGGGCAAAGATTCAGGAGCAAGAGGCGGTTTTCCAACAACTTTATTGTGTTTTTCAATGCATTTCAAAGACGTCAGGAACAAATAATGGATTTAAAATGATTTATTAGTGACTCACTTTCACGTGGTAAAACAATAAGAGGAGTAAGGAGCATGAAAAATGTTGACAAAATGAATAGTGTGATATAGTTGTAGACATTTGTGCATTTTCATAGCATGGCTATTCTGCCACTTAAAAAGGTGCTGTAAGAGATCTCCTTTATTATTTTTTTAACCTATACGATGTCCCCTAAGATGTTTTGGCTGCAACTTTCCATCTCTGTAGCCACTGTTGGTAGGTCAGTCCTCCTTTGCTGACCTCAGGTAAGACATGCTGGGCGGGCTTCTCCCACCTAAATGTACAAACAGAGAAAAGTTAACCAGCAAACCAGACTGAAGGTGTGAGTGCACATAATATTAATACTCTTAGATCTGTATGGAATCAAAGCAGCAAAGGTTTAAACTGTTCATGGACAATAACAGGTCTTAACGTTTAATATTTACAATCACAAATAATTGAAAAAATTACATAAAATAAATTGGTCCTCAGTGCAATTCACCATGTGTTCACAGTCAGTCAGTCACATAGTCATCCACAGAGTGGATATTCAAAGCAGACGGTGAGTGTTAACTTGTCACATTCGCTTTCATTTTCACTTGCAGATGTGGTTTTAGTTCACATTGTTTGACAGCAGACTAATGTAAAACCTGCCTCTAACCCTGTCTCGAAGATGTGTTAATGGGGGTTGTCTGCAGATCTCAGCAATGAAGCTAGCTGGTAAAATGTTAGCTGATAAGACTGAAAATAGACTTGAAGTGAAAAAAATGTCAACATTTCTATCACTATACAAACACTTGCTGTGGTGCATCCACTGTTTTACCCCAGGTTATCTACATCAGCAATGTGCCTCACCAGTAAGAGATGGCAGTTTTGACCTGGGCCCCATAGGAAAGGCCTTGAGCACAGCGATGAGTGAGGCCTCTGACTCTCGGTACCAGAGATTTCAGAAGCTTCTGATCCTCCTCCACGACTCTGGACAGCAGAGCTAAGAGCATAGTGTTGACAAACAGAAGTTGTTGTTACTAAAACTGACATAAATTCTTCTTGTTTTTGCTCAGGAAATTAGTCACATACATTATGTGTGCACACAGTACTTCTTATTTTGGTATTTTAAGCATGTCAAAAGTGTCACTCTTGATGAGTTTCCCTGATTACCTTTCTGATCAGATGCATGCAGCAACTCGGCTTCCTTCTGTATTTTCTGCCGAGTAGTAGAGTGAAGCTGCAGTAACTGACGGAGAAAACGCAACTCGAGCTGCTGGGAACAAGTCTGGGAACACAACTCCTCTGGAGCCTGAAGTGTAGGAAGATGGAGAAAAATTAGTTCGTCAGAAAAAGAGTCAAAGTAGATGAACTTTGATATTTTTATCAGCTCTGCTGGTGAGATGACTGGGGTCATTGAGCTATTGCAGTGACAGTCAGCACTATAACAACACAATTCAGCTCTTCAAATTCATATTACTGCTCCTACCTACATTATTTCACAGGATTAATGGTTACACGATTATAACTAGTCGTTACTGAATTGCTTTTAAATGAAAACATTAACCGCTGAATTATGAATCAAACCCAGGAACTGACAAGCATATATAGTGTTTCTCTGGGCAAGATGATAAAGATGAAGGAGGTCTCACTTTTGTAAGAACAGACTGACATTATATGGCCAGACTCACCCTGTACAGTGGGAACGCCAAGCTCTGACGCAAGCTGCTGAAGGTCAGGGACTCCAGGCGATGGATGGATAACCACGATGCAGGGACTCTTTGCATTCTGTAACAAGAAAGAAAAAATGTCACTTCTCTATTTTCGGTTAGCACTTGATCAAAACTGATTTAAAATGTCTTCTCTTGATTTTTAGACCTATGCTGCTGGAGCCAGCAGGGTGTAATCACTGATGAAGCAGGATTATTTCTTGACAGATTTTTACTGTTCTGTTTTTGATCATGAAATTCAATAAAACTCAACAGAGAGGGAAAAGAGTTGCAGTGTGTGTAACCCTTATTGCCAAGTACATATTTTACTGGCAGTAAAATACTTGGATGTATAATGCTCAGTTTGGGTGTTAATTTATGGCCCTTTTCTAAACTGTGTGTCAAAATTAAAACTTCACTAGTTACTGCACCATCTTGACTGAGTTTTACTCCTTCAGCCAGGCAACTTGTCCTTACCCTTCAACAGTCCTACGGTCCAGAGCAAGAAGTGAAACTGTTCCCAACTGCCTGGCCTCTTTGGAAATGGAGTTCCTCAGATTGTTGGCTGCAGTGGTGACATCTTCAAACTGTGGCACCAGTTTACCCTGGACAAATTCCTGTAACTAAAACAAGCCAGAGGGATAAAAAGCTTCAAGAGATGTTCAAAATATACTGTTTATTGGTAAAAGTCTTTCTGTTTGAAAGAGACCAAAAGCTTTCTTTCACCACAGAATGAAACAAAAAAGAAAATGGAGAACATCCACACCTCTGTGTGCAGACGGATCAGCTCCGTCTTAGCTGTAGAGTTCCCCTTAATCAGACCTCTGATATGCTCCTGTCTGAGACCCTGGAGAGACATAGAAGTTCATAAAAGGTATGGCAAAGACAGTTGACGGAACACGCAACCAAATCCGCCAGACCACATTTTCTTAAATAACTACTGATATATTTTTCAGAT
This sequence comes from Protonibea diacanthus, assembly GCA_028641955.1. Taxonomy (NCBI): domain Eukaryota; kingdom Metazoa; phylum Chordata; class Actinopteri; family Sciaenidae; genus Protonibea; species Protonibea diacanthus. The sequence goes on from CM053979.1 coordinate 13,342,134, forward strand.
TTGACGCTGTGAAAGGTAATGACAGGTCTCATATCGTCAGTTCACTCTCACCACTAGTTGCCTGAAGTCAAGGATGCTCTGCCACTGGCTGCGGAGTTTTCTAAGCGCCTCCTGTCGGCTTCTGGCATGCTGGTCAAGTTGGATGCATCGATCTCTGATATGATCCCTGGCTGCCGCCTGCATCACACACTGGAGTTCCACCTCCAGAGCTGACCTGCAAGCAACAAAGAAAAAACAAAATGAATTCTTTAAAACATTTTAAAGTTTTGCAGATTCTGAGATCAAATCAACCTCTGAAGTGACTATTAGTTGATCTTTGTGTTTGCAACAGATGTATTACAAATGCACACAAATAAAAACACTAACGACAAGCAAAGACTGAGACCAGAGTGAGAAAATGTCTAAAAGAGTTTGTTCTGTCTTCAGTTAAAACTACTTCAACAATGAGCTCCTACTATAAAGGAATTCTGCACCATTATGCCTAGGACAATAAACTTGTGGGAAACCTATCAATAAACTCTACAGTGTCGGCTTACAGTGCCAAGGTATCATTGTGGAGCTCATCTGCAATGCAAGAAACCTCCAGCTCAGCTTCCTTCTTACGGGCCTGCAACTGGCTCCGGAGCTGCTGGACTCTGGAGCGAGTCTGGGCCAGTTCCACTAAACTCCGCTCCACCTCTTCCCAGGCAGCCTGGAACAACAAACACAACAAATGTCAGGAAATACATGTTTTCTTCGACTATAAACTTCATGAATATTAAATTAGTGCGTATGTGTGTGTTTGTGTTTATCACCTCAAAGAGGCTCTTGACCGATGGCAACTCATTATCCTCATCTGCTGACATATCCAGCAGGTGATTGCTTTCATAGCGGAACCTGCAATTACAAAGTTAGATAAATATTCTGACACTGAAAACTTTTTTACAGTCTTAAAAAGGACATGAGAACATTATAATAACACCCGAGTTTACCGTAGAGCTGTCACATCCTGTGTCACATCCAGAGAGGCGAGTTTCTCCTCTAGCTCCTTCTGCTCTCTGCAGGCCAAATGCTCCAGTGCTGAGAGGACATGGTTTGGAGGATAACCCCTCAACAGGTTCTGATGACATGACAAGTAACAACATGTTAATTCAAGGTGAAAATGGGCACTTCCAAAATATTTAGTGAGATCTGATCAAAATGCACCCACCTCCACAGCACTCAGCCAGTACTGAAACACAGCAGTCCTTTGTTCACGAGTCATACTGAGAAGAAAGCAAAGAGAGAAGCAATTAACAAAAGAAGAAGTTCAAAATATTTTGAAAGACAGTTTTTTTGAACAGTAGATTTCTTAAATACTGTTTCCTTACTGTTTGGCTGCTGTCTTCAGTTCACTCTCTTGTAAAGACTGATAGAAGTGGACCCTGTCGTCACACAGTTCTCTCACTTCACGCTAATAGAGAAAAAATAAAAGCAATGTGATGATTTCCTTCAATCAGCAGCTATATTACAATCTTGGTCTATATTACTAAGAATTGCAGCTAATTAACCAGGATAGTTTCTTTTTTTTCTCTAAACAGCAGAAGAAGATTAAAGCATGTCCACCAGCTGCAGTACTGTGAAATTTCTTTCACAATGGCGTAGCATAAGATAACACATTGCTGTTTACACCATACAAGATGGAACTGTGTCTCCGAAATTACTCCTTCATTCATTACTCTCTAGGCAACACTTGTGTTATACTCATTAGTTTACTCTACAGTGAGCGGTAAATTGAGATTTCAGACACTCGTCCATTGAATAGTCATTACTGACAGATGTAGAACTGCAGAGCACTGGACTGTGGGTTTGTTAGCAGGAAATAGTGCACACATCATGAGCACTCCTTTTGTTCTATTGTGAGAAAATAAAAATGACGGAGGATAAATATAATGCACTATATATTAAATAGGGAGTGATTGCGGACACGACCAGTGTGTACATGTACAAATGGATCACACAACACACTGACACTGTATATAGCAGATGAAGTGCACTCTAAACTCTACTGGGTAAAAATACAGACCAGACAGGTCATAGGCAGCTCTTACCAGGACCTGTGCCTCTGCTGCAGCTTTTGCATTGAGGATGTCACCATCACTGCTGCTGGCGGGCTTATTATCAAACAGTACTTCAATCTCTGCTTTCCTGCAATATACAATAAACAATATAGTTATCTAATGTATGATGATTAGTACATATGTGCGTAAATGGTACCACTTCATTTATTTTTGTTTTACTTGAAAGTTGAATATTCTACCTTACCTGGCCATTTGTTCCAGTGTCTGGCAGTGCCCACTGATCTTTTGTGCATCATCAGACAGCTCCTTGCGGTCCAAAACGCAGCGCTGCTTGAAAGCATGTAGGAGCAGCTCTCTGCGTTGGCTGTCCTCCACCTGGGCCCAGGTATGGCTGATGGACTGTTCTGTTAGTAAAATGTCAGAAACACACAGATCACTTTAAATATTGATGAACTATGGAAGCAAAGCAAACAACAGTTCTGAGCTGAAGTAATGTGGTCCGCTCAGCCATTACTGCATGTGATGGACTAACCTTGAGTAGCCAACTGTTCCTCTGTTCCACTGATCTGAGAGTCCAGGTGACTGATCTCTGCTTTCAGCTGCTCGATCTTCCTCTGAAGCTCTCTCTGCTTAGCAGCCTCACTCTGGCCATCAGCCTGCTTCAACTGAGCATCCAAAAACACCAGCAGGTAAAAACTCACTTCATTTTATCAGTGGTTTTTCTCAGTGATATTAACAACACAACATTGTGCATTAGAGCCAGACCAATAGACATTAGAAACAGACATAATACCTATTTTAGAAGATAAAAATTCATCGATTACAGATGTGGATGCTGATATAATGAATTTTTGAGCTGAAATGAAAATCGATCAATAAAGTCTATCTCATCTTATTGCTGAGAGCTGCTTCTTCTGTCTTACTCTGTAATGCTTGCTGAAGAAACTTTGTAGCAACATCAATATATTAACACACGCATTTCTTTCTGCATTATATACCGTGAAAAAACAGTTTTCATATCGAATAACATATATCCCTATGCTAATATCGGTCAGGCCTTCTTATGTATGACAAGTGCAGTCACTAAAGATTAATAAAGTCCCACATCCAGCAGGTAATTATGAAAAAGAAATGAACCAAAAGGTAGGAAAACAACTTGTGTCCTACCTCTTTGTCTTGAAGAACTTTGTACCTTGAAGAGCATAATGTCAAGGAAATTACTGGATAAATACTAAACATGCAGAGGTCATGGTGACTGAGGAAGTTCAGCCAATGCTGAGTGATATCAAATACAGGAAGATGGCATATATAAAATTTATTTTGGGGGTATGATGAAGAAAGAGAGAGTGGAAAAATGTCCCTAGCAATGTTGTATTATTATTGTATGTATTAGGGTGTGGTGACAGAGACTCTGTACATACATAAACATTACACACAGCAATATGTCTTGTACTCTCTCTTCAACCCAAGTGATCTTACAGGAGCAACTGAATAACTAGTATATGTAACTAAGTGTATGTTTCCCTGATGTGATGTGATCCCCATTGTGAAGAAAATGGTGGCCAGAAAGGATACCACTGAAGATTTCCACGCATGATCCTCACGTTCCTGGGAAAAAAAGAAACAATCAAAAATCTGCCCAGTCACTGAGCACAGGGAGGGAGAGACTACAGTTTATTTTAGAGACAAATTCATTCATCAGATGCCATGATGTCCTTTATTTTGACAGACAAATAGGGACTGTGTGAGCTCTGTGATACAAGAAATCAGCAGCTATAGATCAGGAAGACAGTGTAAACACTAACCTCTGCTGAAAAACGTGTTGGATGACATATTTCCATATTGACTTCCCTGTCCCAACACAGAGCCTGGAAAAACAAATGATCTGCATTAGACTTGTTCACTGCTGCAAAGTAAGCATCAATGTACGCTTCAATAGTCACAGTAGGGAATGAATAGCCGATACTCACGTTTTAAAATAGCTGTCATTTGGCAGGCTGTCCGAGGGCAGATTGAACTCCTCTGTCGCCCAGCGTTTCAACTCCTGTACAAGATTTCTCTCCGACATCCTGATAACAAAGTCAACAACTTGGAGTGAGTTAGCTAGCTAGCTAGCTAGCAACACTAACCGTTAGTTAGTATACTTGTCAGCTAGTTAGCATAGCTGAAGCTAATCATAGTCCTTGAACTTACTCTGCTCCTGTGTTAGATACGTCTTCACTATAATACACGTTCGTTAAATTGGTATTAGATTATTATTTTTAAATATCTAAAAATAATCAAACTTTCAACTTCCCGCCCGTTCTGCAGCACTTCCGGTTAGCATATCCGCTGAAACAGCGCCGCCGTTGGTTGTAGCCAGTTGTTGTCGCCAGTTGTTGTCATGGTTACACAGTATTTTCTGTTATTGCATTTTCTACGTAGTTTTGTTAATTGGTAAATCTGTCACAATTAAAAGAAATGCGACTATACATATATAATATATATTTACGTAATGCTTTAGCTGATTCAAATTACAAAACGCTCTCTGCTTGTATCCCTGGTAAAGACTTTTGTTAGTGTGCTGTATACCGACCGGCCTCTTCATTAGGTACAGCTGTACAATCCAGTGTGATCCAATACAACAACTCTGTTATTAATTATAATTTTACAAAGCCTATAAATTAATGTTTCAGTTTTTGTTGACACAGTAAGAAAGATATTAATTTACTATTAACTATATATTAACTATTATGTTCACCATTGAGGTTGTAGTTTGCAGTAGTGTTAAACTGAATTGCATTATACTGAGAGGTGTTTCTAATATTTTGGCCACCCCATTTTACATACACGAGGGCCAAAATATTAGAAACACCTTTCAATATAATGCACTCCTGTTCAATAACAACACCCACTAAGACCTCAATAATAAATCCAAAGTAGAATTATTACCTCTGAATCTGTCTCCTCTGGGATTACTTTTGTCAACAAAAACAGAAACATTATAAGCTTCATAAATGTAGAATTTATGGCAAAGGGAATTAAACTGCATAATACTGAATTAAATGGTGAAATAAATAAAAAAAAAAAAAAATTGAGCATGTTAAATGTTGCTTCGAGCAAAATCACCACTCAAAAAGTAAAATTCTGCTGACATTCAAAATATTTTTCCATATAGATGAGCTGCATAAACTTTATATAATCATATTTTTAAAATTATAAAAAGATGCAGCAGTACAACACATACCTAACAAAAGTGCAACTTAACTAAATGAGTTACTAAATTACTAAATTCGGGCCATCAGAGTGAACTCCTACGCTACACTATTTTTAGTATTTTAAATGTTGTAGTATTGTATTTTACTTATTCAGTTTATTACTATCGTTTGTGTGGTGCTGTCTTAATGCTGAGCTAACCGGTTCAACTCATCCAACACATTTCATTGTATTGTTTACACTGTGTTAACCTGCATATGACAAATAAACCTGAAAACTGAAATTAAGTCCAAAAAATAAACATCAATAGCATTTGTAGAGAAAAAAACCAGAAAATATTCACTGAGTCAAACACCAGTCCTTCAGTCCCATCTTTTATTCTTCCTTTACTACAAAGAATCAATCATGTAGTATATGTCTAGATGCACAGCATTAGACTTTCTGTCCACAAGAGCAAAACTGCATTATTTCAGCCCACCACCCTCAACCTTAGTACTTTATGGATCACAGTAAACATGGTGCACTGTACTGTAAAGGCCTTAGTAGGTGACTATGTTTATTTTTTAGTCGTAAATGTAATGGCATATTATTAAATAAATAAGACCTGAGTTAAACAAAAACTAAAAAAATTCTCTCTCCGCAATGATGAAAATTGTTTCAATATTTTTAAAGTAAGGCCTACGATTTCTTCTTCTTCAATCCACTTATACATTTTTTTAAAAAGTAAAAAAATGACTACATTCATAAGGAGAGCACAGAAGTCAAAAAGAAGTTTCCAAACAATTGTTAGCATGAAAAAAAAAATTGCTCAGTTGCTCTCACTGTCACTTCCTCTGAAAAAAATGTCACAAGAAGCCTTAGCTTGTTCTGTATGTCCTCAGCACCATGTTGATGAGCGATCCAGTGGCGACGCCAGAATCAACTCAAATTAGAGTTTTAGAGTTTTAAAGTTCTAATATCTGCTTAAAGTTATCGTATCCTGGTGAAGAGATTTAAAACTGATACAGATTCCTGAAACAAAACATGGAGAAACATGGTTATTTGTTTTGTTGATTATGAGGGTGTGTAATTACAGAATGCTGCTCCAAAAAGTGCTTTCTCACCTTTGTTGACCTTGTTTTACTGAATACGTTCCAGAAGCGAAGGGTCTCATCTCCGGCTCCCGTCACTATCGCCTCGCCATCCGGGGACATAGCCTAATATATAAAAATAAATAAATAGATATAATCCATGAATCTGCCAGCTTTCCCATTAACATGACCAACAGCAAGATCACATTCTCATCAGAAAGAAAACTGACCAGGTAGAGCACTCTGTAGGAGTGGCCTGTGAGTTTGGCAACCTGAGTGAGAGCTGGATATTTCCACACCAAGATCTGGTTCTGAGAGTAGCCATGAGTGCTCACCTGCAAAAAGGAGCATTACATTTAATGGGGACTTCACGTAATTAAGTATTAATAAATTAGTTCAGTGTGCTTAAAAAATGCTAAGTAGCACCTTATTCTGAATGTTAATGTGACCTGTTTGTTCAGAATTTTATAGAAGCAATACATTAACTGTGCACAGTGTGTACTTACCAGCTCATTAGCATGTTTGGACCAGGCCAGGTTGCACACCTGAGATCCGGTGTCCATACACTGCAGCGGCTGTGAGGTCAGAGTGTTCCAAAATCGGATACAGCGGTCGGCAGTGCCACCCCCTGAGGCCAGCAGCCCGTGCTGGTGGGGGGACCAGGCAATGGCTTTCACTGCAGCCAGGTGATCCATGTATGTTTGCACTGGGCTCAGTGAGGAATGGTTCCAAACCAGCAGCTGAGATGACAGATAACGACGACATAAATGAATACAATGAGCAAACGTACAAGATAGACGCAGGTTTAAGAATAATAATAACTGTACCTTGTTGTCGTTGCCTCCAGAAGCAAGCAGCTGATGGTCAGTGCTCCACTTTAGGCCACACACTTCCTGTCTGTGTCCCTGCAGCCGTCTCTCTGACTGGAGTGGAGGGGTCCGCACATCTCTTTGAAAAATCATACGATCGCGGCTTCCCGAAGACAGCTGGTCTGCATTCCATGCTAATGCTCCTGCAGACAGAGTAATGCTTAATTTACATTTGGTCACACTCTCAGAAATTGACTATACTAGAATGTTGAGCATTAATTCTACTTAATGCTGATTTTCTAATTTCTATTTTCTAGTTCTTCTGTTGTCATTTAACCCATGTTTAGAGTTTAAACACAGCAAATGTTCTCACCAACTCTAGCTGTGTGTCCTTCCAGGGCAAAGAGTTTCTTTCCAGCTCCAGCATCCCAGATCTGAACATAGCCTTTGTGAGTCCCCACTGCCACCAGGTTACCCTGAAAACATGAATAATACTTATATTAACAAAAGTCCATCAAGACAGCTCCCTGAAGGTAGTCAGCTATGTGTACTTACCCTTTCAGACCACCCAACTGACGTGACAGAGTCTCCCTCGACTGATAAGTCACATAACCTTGTTACCTGGGGAAAAGACAGTACAGATTCACTGTGGCATACCATCTTAATAAATGCTACAGAGAAATATATTTTTACAAATATACATACGAATCAAACAATTCAAATTCATTTTCCAAAATGAGTAAACACTGTGCACTACCTGGCTGGTACAGGCACTCCAAAGGTAAACACAGGTACCCAGCCCGACACTGAGCACGTTGAGAGACGACCAGTCCACCAAGTTGAGGTAAAAGTCATCCTGCAGCTCTGGAGCATCCAGGACTTTAAAAGGGATCTTTGAGATCTTGCGAGTTGGCTTTCTTGGGGAGCGCAACAATTTCTGACTGCAACAGGAAAAGTCGGTCATTATGAAACACAAATACACAAAATGTACAGTTCTGATATTTGCTAAACTTAAAGAGTGTCTCTACCTTTTATTGCTGACAGGTGATAGAGAGTAGGGGGATATGTTGGAGCCATTGTCTGGTGACGACCTTTTGGTGTTGAGTGAATACTGCAAAGAGCACAGACACCATCATATTCTCTACCAGCTTCATTAAATGACATAAACACGAAAGAAAACTGTACACTGAACAGTGATGTTGTACTCTTTGATTTTGTCTTTTACCCCCACTCAAAATTCAGAGAGCGCTTTGTATGTTTGTTTCATATGAAGACGTCTGTTACGTCTGTTCTAACGGCGAATGATCAATTTACTATATAATTCAATATATAAGGAGTATGAAATGTTCGTACAGTGAAGAGACTTCTCTTCTCTGGGGTTGATGGTTGTAGACGCCTGTCTTCTGTCTGGGGGTCCTGGATCTTCTCTATTCCTGCTCCCAGCAGCTCATTCTTCAGCAAAGCAGAGTAGGCCAGCCCGTCTGCTACATGCACAATAATAGAATTTATACATGAGCATAAAACTGAAATCACAGGTGAACATAGGTAAGTACCAGACGCCCCTAAATAACCACTGCAAAACGTATTTACCTTTGATATTATCAGTAGAGGCATCCTTTGTTTTTCTGTTCTGGCTTGGTGACTTCTCATTTTCCTGATATTCAATTCAAGACAACAGAACATTCATATAATATTCAACTTCACCCAAACACACTGTAACATTTAGTACACACATGAATACGCAGACACACTCTTCACACACACAAAATGTTCATACATTAATCCTGTGGAAGTTGATATTCCAGTTTGCCCCCGCTCTGGTTGGTATGAATCTGTCTCCAAGTTTACTGGGTGAAGATAACGGGGAGCCGGTGGGTGTCCGACCACGCAGACTGTGTGTCAGTTTCTGCAAAACCAACAAAATTATCCGTAAGTGTATTTGCTTACAAACTTATGTTAGTTGGGTCACTTTTTTGTTAAATTAATTTATAATCTTACTGATGAGATGTAACATTTACATTATTAAGAAACACTGAAAATGGACGGGAGAAAAGTAGGAAACGACTCACAACAGGGCTCAAGTTGTCATTTTGAATGTTGATTTGGCGGAGGAGGCGATGTTCATATTCTGGATCCATCTTAAACTGAAATCCTGAACTCACAGCCACCGGCTGGAGGTTGGAGACCTGGCCAACACACAGAAAAAAATAAAAATAAACCAGATCAAACCAGTTGAACTGAAATGCTTTTGTTTTTTGTGTTTATAATCTAGAGGGTGTCATAAGGATTAGACAGTTAGCCAGAAGATTATGTAGTATTTCAACAACCTTTCACATGAAAGCACTTTTTAAATCTATCCGTCAAACAGCTTACCTGCTAATCCTGCCTCTTAACTCGCTTTAATATTTGTGTTACTCACTAAATAACCATGGCAGCATGCTTAAACAAACCCAATGCTACATTTGTAGCAAAAACAAATGAACTGGCAGTTAATTATGTTAGGGCACGATTAACTTTGGACCATATTAAAGCAACAAATGACATTTTTAAAGCACCTTTAGCTCGTAGTTAACTCGTTAAAGTCCTCTCTGTAGTCATGCACTGAAAAATAGAGCTAGCGTTGGCTAATTTAGCCAGTGGCTAATCTAGTCATGTTTGCAGTAGACAGCATACATACGACAGCGAGCCAGTCTCTGAGTGTCACCACGCAATCAGGAACAACAATTCTTGGATATTTCGGGTGAAATTAGTCGATATATTTAAAGTTATTCACTGTCAGATGTGTTTTTTTTTTGTTTTTTTTTATGTTTAGCTGAGGTGAAAATGACCTGAGTGTGGCATTGTGGGATTTTTGTCACCCCCGTGACGTATGCGTCTTAAATCACAACACGGAAATGCTACATGTGTTGTTGTTGTTGCTGTTTCTGAGCTAACTGTCACTGATATGTTGTGAGTGAGTAAAGGATGCGGCCTTTACAAGTATTTCACAACCAAGACAACAGTCCAAACTATCATAAAGTGTACCTCACCGCTTACTTTAAAAGTAAAAGTCTTCATATAGGTAGATTTCTAACAGAGGTCTGACAGGAAAATGCAAATAATTCAACTTACATGAAACACGTGGCGTGATCAAACTGAAAAACTGTTAATAAAATACATGTGAATATACTGTATGTTAATGTTCATTGATATGCATGATTTGTCATGACCAAGAATCAAGTCTAGAGGGCGTACAAGATCTATGTTCAAACTCCAGATCCAGCTAAGTCAGGCTGGAGAATCATGCTGTGCATCTATACCAGTAGTTCCCAACCTGTTTCCTTCCTATTCTATCATTAAGTGAAGTGACAGCCCCTGACTAGTGACTGAGGATGCAATAACTGCAGGAAGTTTGTGTCAAATGAGAAATTTGGATCAATTTAGCTTGTGTTCAGGATGGTCTTTGCCATGCCCCTAACCTGAGATCAAACTCTAAACTTCACCACCAGACTTCTGAACTCATAAAATAACAGCTGTCTGAATAATATGCACCAGTGCTGCTGCCAATTGATTTGTGTTTGTATGTGCGTGTGCTATTCTTCTGTATTCTGTCCGCAAAGATGCAATCAAGCTTGACTAGTGCTGCAGTCATAGTATATTTATACTCTGTGCAATATCCCTGTGTACACCTGTGACTTTACTCTATAAATATTTTAGATCTTATCTCTACAGTATGTTCAGATCTATTTATACTGTGATACTTCTCCAATACTTGTATATGCTTGACAGAACCTTGTCACACTAAAACACCTATGCATACTTAGACAGGTTTTTGTTATATTCTGTTTTATAGTTTGCTTTTTGTATTATTCTTTTTAACCATAACATTTTATTGTGCTGTATTCTTTTAGCTGATTTTAATCCTTTATGCATAGGTGCTGTTACACAATTAGTGCTCTTAATGCTGAGCTGACGGGTTCCTCTCAACCAACACATTTCATTGTATTGTTCACCCTGTTGTTAACCTGCATATGACAAATAAATCTGAATGCTGAAACTGAACTGAACTGAAACTTTAAAAATAACAATCTCATTTAGTTTTCTTCACAGAATTTAATAAAATGCTAAGATACAGGCTGATTGTATATTTATATATATAAAAAAGTTGTCCTACACCACTTAAATTAGCAAAAGTCAGAATTTATTATCAATAATCTGAATCAGTAAAGTAGGTAGTAACTAAAGCTGTCAAAATGGAGTAGTGGTATAAAGTCGCATGAAATAAAATGTACAAGTAAAAAAAAAAAGCATCTCAAAATTGTACTTAAGTAAAGTACTTGAGTAAAAGTTATGTTCCACCGTTGTGTGTGTATTTGTCCAAAGTCTTAAACCCAACCTTATTTTAACAGTTGCTTTAGCAGATCTGTGACATCAAGAACAACAGCACGTGTAAAGAATAAATAAATAAGATCACTCCAAGGAAGTGCTCGTTATCTGCAGGATCAAAGTTTCATTCTTTTTTTCCAAAATATCCAAAATCCCAGCAAAACAGAAAACAGTGAAATCTCGACTGTTCTGCATGGAACACTTGATAATCTAATCATGCATGAAACCTGATTTTGGTTCATGAAAGTTCAGATTTATTTTTAGATTTCCTATTTTAGATTATACTGCAGCTGGATTATAACTTCAGAATGTGCGCGTTTGTCTCTGTAGATAATGTTTCAAGGTTGTTTACATGTTTTGATCTCAGCTCAAAACATCGCTGAATGTACTCCCCTGTCACCATCCCGTCCTATACAATAACGCAGTCTCTGAAGTGCACTGCTAATGAGCATATAGCTGCAACAAAAGACTGAGCACTGCGCCTTTAATGCTGGCAAGTGTAGTGATAGTCACACACTGAGCGCACAGAGGGCCCCATGTGAACTTCACTGGGTGCTTTCTGGTGAGTGAGCCAATAGAAATTTACCACATCAGACACACAACATAGCTCTACAAGTGTGAAGGAAACACTCCCCCCTCTCTCTCCCTGTCTGTCTGTCTCTCTTGCAGACACACCCACACAACACTGGCGCCAACAAGCAAATCCACCCCCTACCACCACCACCACCACCACCTCCTCTTAACTGACCTCTAATTATGTCATGCGAAAAAGCTATGTCCTATTGAAAAGCTCTCTTAATCAAATCCAATTAATTCCGCTATTTTCCCTTATTGTCCTCTGCAAGGAACGCGTCTTTCCAATAAGACTGTTAACTCCAGCCGTGGCCCTTTCAGATCTACTGGGGTGCAGGAGCGAAATAATAGATTGCACAATTAATCAATTAGTCATTAGGGACTCTTGTTCTTAATGAGCACTGTAGCTGTGTAGCAGAGGTGAATTTAGTCAACAGCCTGACAGACTGATGTGTTCATTTCTAGACTACAAATGCTAGAATTGGTGACCTACACGGTGATATCACTTTGCTAGTATTGCCAGGCTGCCTGTGATTTCCTCACTTATTAATAGAGTTTTAGTTTGTTTGTTTGGTTGCAAGTTAATTCTCAAGTCTCAAGTCTTTTATCTGTAACCGCTTATTCTCATCAGGGTTATGGTGGGGCTGCAGCCAATCCCAGCTGACTTTGGGCAAGAGGCAAGGTACACCCTGGACAAGTCGCCAGTTCATCACAGGGAACATAGAGACAAACAAACATTCACACTCACATTCACACCTATACGGGCAATTTAGAGTCACCAATTAACCTATTTAGTGCATGTCTTTGGAGTGTGGGAGGAAGCCAGAGTACCCAGAGAGGTTTAAACGAGGAACCTTCTTGCTGTGCCGCCCTCTTTAATTTTAAGATCTTTCAAAGCAGAAGAGAACAGAGTAACGTCTAATATCTCCATTTCTCCAGCTCACATTGGATGATGCTGATGCTGTGATATGTATGTTGTTGTTTTTTGGAATAGGATGTCGTGAATGACTAATAGCTAAGTAAGCATTTAGAATATTTATCACATAAATGATTCATAAGATGAAGACTCAAGTCTCTATATCTCTGTTTCTATGTATGTTTGTTTCTCCCACTTACAGGTGGATATATGAAAGACTTTTGTGGGTCGTGTTTCAGCAGTAGTCACTTCATCTTTGTGTGAGACAGACTGGTGTTTAGATTTATTGGAAGTACAGAGTCAGGAGGATTGAAGGTTTATGTGTCTGTTCCTGTGTGATTCAGGATTTTTGCCATCTTGTGATTTGTTGTTTGACTTCAACAGTATGTGTGGACAGATTTTACATTATTGATTAGGCTATTTCGATGATAGATGGATCAGCCTGGAACACTAAGCTGAAACAATGTTAACATCATATATTAGTACTCATGGACATTTATCCTAATTATGTGTGTCTTTGGCTCTGTACCTTTGGCTTTCCCTGTCAAAATATTCAATATTTTTTACTGGATAAATAATTTTTTGAGGAGTTCGGGACTTAGTAGGTAGGTGAGAAAGAGTAACTTTTTTCTAATTCCCCACCAGAACTTTTTTTTTCCATGTGTTGATCTGCCGCTGCTCTTTTTCCCATGCTTTTCATTGTGCCACTCACTCTGGCTAAACGCATGCTTACCCCGGCCCCTGGCTGTGGCTATAGCCCCGACCCAGCCCCAGCTGAGCAGTGCCAAGCTGTCCAGAAGTTAGTTAGTGTCTGTTCAGGCCCGGCTCTGCCCAGCCCGGCTCGGGTACTAATCCTCGGGCTGTCAGAGGACCCCGCTCTGAACTCATCCTGCAACACAGGAAAACGCTCTAATTGGGGGATTTTCTACATCATTAACTCCGATGAGCAGCCATCCCACCCTCCCTTCCTTCTTCCTCTCTCCCACTTCTCTCTCCCTCTCTCTCTCTCTTTTCCTGCTTAATCTCTTTCTTAATGTTTCTCTTTTTCCTGTCTTCCACACAGACTTCCTCACATTCTTTGTCTCTCCTTTCATCTTTTCTTTTCCAAAGAATTTTTTCCCCTTTTCGTCCATTCAGCGTAATGTTTATTCAGCTCTTTGGGAACATCGCGGCATGTGATCCAACAAATATCAACACGTGAAAGTGTTTAAAATCTCTCTAGATAAACTTGTGCACATGTTTATGTCCATCCATCCACATGCAACTTGTGTGATCCCGGAGATTTGAGCTCAAAAATGGGTTTTCTTTTGTTTTACTTCACAGATCTGTCTAATAACAGCTTGGTTCCATACTAGCCCATTTTATGCTTTTCATAAAATAAGACAAGACATCACAGAACAAAAAATAAGATTTTGAACCTTGGTTCCTTGGTTCAACCTTGGTTCAAAATCTTGGTTCAAATTAGGACATGTCACCTTCGACTTTTGACTCAAAGATGAAAAGAGGCACAGCTTGGGAAATGGGTTAAAAATCTCTTTTCTTATTCTGCAATAGCTGGAATATTTGTCATCCAGATGGTTAGGAGTCTTTGAGGTGGCAGTGGTAAGCATTTATAAAAGATCAAGATCAAGTATTTATTTTTCTGAAAACCAGTTATTTGGCCCTGTGACTCAGAGGTGGTAATTCACAGAGAGGCACAAACCAACACTACAACTTCAGGACATTTTCAACATTTCCCTGTTACATCCAATGGCCTTTCCATATGGTCCATCCCTTTACGTGAGGTCCATCCAGGCGTCCATCTGTCCAAGAAAGTGATTCACACGCTGAGGAGGCCAGCTAGCACGGCGGAACTGGTCCCTCTGTGAACATGTGTTGCAGCGGCTGAGCCTGCCGGCCTGCCTGCCTGTGGGCAATTAGGGAGTTGGGCCCTGCGGTCAGAGGCCCCCCTGGGAAGTCCTGATTGATTGGAGTCTCATCTTCCTAACAGGCTGGCACCCTGCCACCAAACCATGGAAAAGCAGAGAGGATTGGGAGGGGTATACGGGGGAAAGAAAGAGCTCTTATATGACAGAGAAACGGGGCACAAGAGGAAAAGAAAGAAAAATGTCTCTGCCCATGTATGTCAGATGATAACGATTATACTGTAGTAATCTTGGATTGCACTTTAGACTTACTGGGCTAAAAAAAAAAAAAAAAAATACAGTGACAGTGTGGGAATGAGTGCACAGGTCAACATGAAAGCACTGCAATGAGAAAATGGAGATACGTATTCTATCAAACTATATTTATTTTCAGTAGATCTTCATTCTTTCCAGAATAAGGACATTAAAAAGAAAGAAAACATTGATATTACTAGGACAGATATAACTACAACATGTAAGAAACAAAACAGCCATACAAGAAAAATATCCTGTACATTTTCACATAAAAGCTAAAACTTTTTTGTCCGTTATCTAACCTTTGGCTTGTTCTTGGTCCAAAATAACATTTATTTACCAATCTAAATAAACTCTTAATGTGGAAGGTAATCCTCATTTCCTCTATGGTGTGTGAGGTCCTGGCATTGTCCAACAGGGAGTCTAAACATCACTAATCAACAACATTTAAAAAAAAAAAAACTACACAAGGACAAATTACGAGCAGCAGATGTAACTCCAGAACAAGAAATGACTTAATATTGTTGCTGCTGCTGTGAATGCATGACTTGTCAGCACAACCTTCAAATCATATTAAAGTGAAATATCACAACTATACAATGAACAGTTATGGGTTAAAAATGAGCCTCCTTTTTTTTTTTTTTTTTAAAAATGTATAAAAAATTAACAAGGAGTCTGAAATTGCACTTTAAGGTGAGGGATTTTCTCTCCCTCTTGTTCCATAACAAAATCAAAAAAGGGATTATCATATACTGCTAAACATATTCAGTTGTGTGAGATGCTGCCTGTAGAGCCTGGTGCTAAAATATCTTAATACTGGATATAAACCTGCAGCTCAATGTGATGAAACACATCGTGGTTGGGTTTGATTGTCTCTACCTTTAAGACAATTAGAGCTTGACTCTATAACAGACGGTAAAAGACCAATATTGTGTCACTAATGATCAGCTACAATCCGTGTTTTTTTCCTCCTTTGATTGAGAAAGGAAAAAAAAACTTCCATGACAAACTGGTTACAAGGGCCTATTTAGTGCAGCCTGAGACCACATCCCCCCCCACCCACCCTTCAATTTCAGACAAAGAGGATACACTTGGATCAATTGTGCCGAACAAAGACTAAACTATGTGGGGTGACGCATCACACAGGGCTCTTTCTGCTGCCCTGCACGTACATGCAGCCACCCAACACTGAGCTGCCAACAGGTTTTCTCCTCCAACAGCCACTCAAGCAAAAAGAGGGTTACTCCGCTCACTCATCTTTTATATTTCCATCCTACCTTTCCTTTAAAGCATCTCAGCACAAATCAGAAAAAAAAGATTACAATTGTGCAGAATTATTTTTGGTATATTCTCAGCCCTGGTCCACTTAGAAGGTGCCATCACTTCATCTCTTTCCCATTACACAGTTATCTACTTTACAGTTTGTGACCCCATAAATGAGATTCTCCTCTCCCTGTATACTGAGAACCTGATAGTAGGCGTCACTGGTCCTCATCTGACATCTTTCTCCAGTCATACCAGGGTGTCTAAGCTACAGGCTCAAATATCTAAACTGGTTAGCCAGTAAGTAGCAACATAAATCATGCTATAATTGAGAGATTAGCTGAAACCCAGTTACGCAGCTTTTTGTAAACCAACAGATTAGTGAGATGTGCATTCATAGTCACATTCTGAGACGTTGTCTTCACATACTGTAGTTGCTCTCACATTAAACTGAGACTGGACTGAGACTCTGATTAGGTGACCCATGAAAATGCGGCATTTGGATTAGTTAGTAAAAAAAAAAAAAAAACTAGTGAGGAAATGTGGTGAATGTTTAAAATTTTAAATGGCAGAAGTGACAGAAAAGAGACAAAAACAATAATTATCCACAAGTGATTTCATGTTAGCATGCCTTAATTTTCTTTCTGTTAGCTGTTTTTCTGACCCGAGCTGTCAGAAGGGACAAAAAGTCATCTCCGGAAAAGGAAAGCAAAGATGGTTTGTTATTAAAAAGTGGTTGATAAGCAAAAGAAATGTCCTTGTTTCTGGGGTGCAAGTGCCTTCCAGTCCCCAAGAAGACATTTGCTTTTACAGCAGCCAAGGCAACACTAAACACTTTGGAGGGAGATTGGAGGGAGAGCAAATGTCTGGTAATTAGTGGTTCAAGAATTAGCAAGATTGTAGTTCACATGTCCTTGAGATGAGGAAAAGATACTCAGTATCTGTTACCCTGAACCCCCAAAACAACTTCAACATCTCCCTTTCCCAATGTCATTCACATGGACTGGCAGGTTTGTTAGTCACATGGGCTGCCAGGTCTTGTCCATATGTTGGATGTGTTCCTTGGCTTTCATTCTCAGTGCAGCAATACTAGAACTGCGCTGGTCCACGTCCTCCAGAGGGTATTTATCAGGGTATGGTGCCGAACACTGGTAGGGAGGAGGAGCCATACTCTGCAATCCCTGGCTCATGGACGGATGAGGATGAGTGTGAGGATGAGGATGAGGAGTGGAGTTAAGGAAGCTGTGGCTGGGATAGCTGGGCTGGAGACCTTGAGTTGGACCCATGAAGCCCGGGATGCTGTGGACTGGTGTAGTGCTGGACAGGGGAGAGGACAGCCAGGGTTCCAAGGGGAGGGAGTTGGTCATTGGACCCATGCTGGTGTGAACTGGTGCTGAGCGGTTGAAGGACAGCATGGGCGAGTCGTGGAGCTTCATAGTGCTGGCGTCCATTTTTTCCTGACGACGCCATTTAGCTCTGCGGTTCTGGAACCAGACCTGGAGGACGAGAGTCATCACGAAGTGTGTGTGAATATGAGGGACATAATGAGTGCATATTCCAACTTTTTAGATTCCACCCAACTCATTTGGAGAGTTTGTTTGATTGTTTTTCGGACAACAAGCCATGCAAAGATTGTTTAACGTGCGCGTGTTACTATTTTTCCAACAGTCCTGCGCATTGACCACCTCAACCCACCACTCATAGATACACTGCTAAAACTAAATGTAAGTCATTGTTAAATACCAATGAGCACCTCTATATGTTGTTACACTGCAGATATAGTGTGTTTACCATCATATCTGCAGTGCTAACCAAACATTTCTTGAGAAGTTGAGCTTCAAGGTTCATAACTGATCAAGCCCACTTACTAGAAACATTATAGCCACCTCACAGGTCACATGAAGGCAATGAGATGCAGCTTAAAGCTCCTGAAATTTCCAATAAGCAGCCATTATATAAGCAATTAGCTGTCCAATTCCTTGAGAACTTAACTGCTCTCCAGCTGCTTCTCGTAACTTTTAGTTTGGTCATTTTGCTCCTCAGAGAAGCCGCTGACTCCTGTTTAAAGACAGCACCTTCTACAACTCAACATGACGTTGGCATTGTGTGTTTTAACAGATGGAAACACACACCCCCGCTTGCGTAACTATCTAGTACAATCTCATCACCTGAATACTGTCAAGCCAAAGGCTTAACATGTTTACGTTGTCCTCAAGAGTCCCCACACCAACTCTTAGTTAACTGCCAGCTTGTGATGTTGTCTTATTCAGCTACTGTGACAAATAAGTAATGTGCCAAAACAAGAGTAAACAAACACAAACAGACCCTGAATACACATTTATAATGTCAGCTACAGATGGTTTTAGACTCATGTTGTTGCCAATGATGTCGTGCATCCTCCCACCTGAACTCGGACCTCCGGGAGGTTCACCTTCATGGCGAGCTCCTCACGGCTGTACACATCTGGGTAGTGGGATTTCTCAAAGGCACGCTCCAGTTCATGCAGCTGGTAGGTGGTGAAGGTGGTGCGGTTGCGTCTGTGCTTCTTCTTGGGCTGATTATCCTTGCACGGCTCCGGGGATTTGCCTTCATCACTCTCTACACTCTTCCTCAGCTCACTCAGTTCTTCATCACACTTGTTTGTGAATAGACCAGTATCTGTTCAGAAGGCAAGAAAAATCTTTACACAACTTTTCATAGATCTTTTACTAAAAAGTTGTGATTATCAAAAACAGTGTGCTACAAATGTGAGCTAAACTTGAGAAGAAAAGCAAAAGCAGGATGGGAAGTTGATATGAAGAATGTCGTTCTCACTTTCCAGTAGAGCAGACATTAGTTTGACACCTGCAACAATAGGCTACTGTAGGTCAGTGAAGCAAGCAATCCTCTGAACCTCATTGAAGCTCAAAAACATTCCTAATCGGATTTAGAAAGGTTGTTTCCAGTGTTTATCTTCTCCAAAGGTAAACTGTCCTCAAAAAGATGTTTGGAAACAGGAGCATTCCCTTTCTTTTGTAACTGTAAATCACATTCAACTGCAGTGGACTGCAAAACCACACTGTACCTGATTCAGATTAAAGCGGCAGCCATAAAAATATATATTTTTGCTCAAATTCATCTAAAACATGAAAAAAAAAAACACAACCTTAACCTTCAACCTTCACTCTCTACACTAGAGAAAACATACAGCATAACGAAGCCTTTAACACATACAGGAGAAGACCGTTGGCTGAATTAGTCTAACCAGCAAGTAATTGAATTAAACAAAGTACAAAGATGATGATCTGGCAATCAGATCAGTTGCTCTCATAAAGCAGCTATTGTAGTAGGGTTTATGTCTGCCAGGATCTAAATCAGGTACCATACACTATTCAGGTTGTGTAGGAGGACGTGTCAATCACAGAAAGTAGGTTACATTAACTTTTAAACAATTTCCTGGCAGAAGTATTAAAATGCACAATTCAGTTTTGGGTAAGAAGTGAAAATTAGGCATCAAGAAAAAAATAATTTGTTGGGATTTTGCCCACGAATGCCAGCAGAATAATTCTGAATTTGCAAGAAACAATAAATCAAACTACGCTTTATGAATCAACATGAGTTTGATCAGCTGTCAGAAAAAGCCAGTAAGTGGACTTTTGACACAACATTTGATTTTTTTTTTTTTTTTTTGGCTACTTGTGGTTAGGGGAAACAAGCAAAGTGATCAAAGCGTTGACATATCATCACTTTTTAAGCTAGTATGGCTAACAGTTACTTATGTACACATTATCATTCAGTGGAGTTGTGTTTCCAGCCATCTGATGAATGTAAGCCAATATTCACTCCTTTTTAGCTCCACCAACTTATATCTATAACTTATTAAATATCTTGTTGATTAGCTGCTAAATGCTGCACTATTTTCACCATGCCAGTTGCTAACTGTGTCTGTTGTTTGGCAGGATAGTGTACAGTGGATTTTTCTGCGGCCAAAACCTGCTAAAAAGTTATGTAATGCAGAGGGAGGCTGTGTATTCAAGCAGCACAGATAATCTCTGTATGAGTGACCACTGTTGCACATTACTTGAGATGTTGCTATTATAAAAATGTTAATTACAGCTGTTTTAATTTACAAAACTACCATCAGTTTGAATGTCATTCTGAGCTACTATAATCCTTGATAATAATAGTTGGAGTTTGTATTTGAGGCATCATTCTTCGACATATGTTGACCGTCCACTCCGTCATTGCTTCAGTAAGTCAACGGACGGTTTTAAATATAAATGTGAGCATGAGTCTGTGACTGAGATGTGTTGACGGAGATAAAGGAGGGGTCATTGTGGTCTTTCAACTGGCAAATGGGGCAAAAGCAAAGCAGGGTTTTTAGGGGTTCGTTTATCTACCTCTCATTAAGCAACTCTGACAAAGGCCAGGCTCTTACAAAGGCAGAGGTCAGGTCTGGTTCAGTGACCAGCTCTTGTCAGACTATCACAGCCGCTGGTCTGAAGGCTGCCCACTGTTTATCAGCCAGCAGAACATCTCAGCACAGAGAGAGGGGGGAGCGACTGACACCAAACACAGAAAAGTTGCTCATTCAGGGGGAACTGGGCTGACTTCACAGGACAGCTACATACAAAAGAGTGATGTCATCTTTGTTGATGTACGTTAATCAAGAGAAACAAATGTCCTTCTGAATTTGGACCACTCTTAATCATTTTTCTGGACAGGATATATCCATCCATTTCTGACACAAAATCACCAATCACCTGCCAGATCCTGCGTGCGAAGATAGCTTCAGATTAAACGTGATAAATTTGACTGTGAGACAGAACGATAACAATAACACCCGAATGAACTACTGTACAATCTAATCTGCACAGAAGAGAAGATTAGGAGAATTCCACATGGGGATGGGATTGGGCTTGGGGACATAAACCCCATACACCATCTTGTTCTCAATCTCAGCCCACACAGCTCTCACAGTTAGTTAGTGCAACAGTGTGTTTGATGAATCTACACGTGAGTGGCTTTAAATAATTACAAACTGCACTGCAGAAGACGTGGCTGATGTTGGAAACACAGAAGAATGTGACACATTGTCTCTATATTTGAATTAACTGACATGATATGATACTAAAATGATGCTCCATTATTCGGTAAATTACATTTTATTGCTACTGCAGTTTTTAATTTACAGGCCCACAGCTCAGATGTGTCAACATACAAAAAATTTAGTCAGAAACTGTCTCAAGAGTTAGACAAAGAATGAGTGAATCTGTGTTGGTGGCCTAGTAAGATTTATTACGTTTTCTCATAACTTCAGTGTAGCAAAATCATTTCTTTCATATCAAGTTAAAATCTCTGAAACACTGAACGCTGAGCTCATACTATTCCAGTATGCTGTGTAATCAATATTCTCAAGCATCATAAACTTTATTCTCAATAACAAACTCAAACCCTGATACCTGTTGACTACGTGCAGAAAAGCTTTGCCTGGATGTAGGCCAGCATCCTTAGCATCAGCTGCTTGACTCACCGTGGTACTGCTGCTCCGGGCTGCCATTCCTCAGAGAGGAGAGGTGCCCACTGTAGGTCGGATGTGACGAGGGCTCCTGCTGCTTCCCAGGCTCTGCCAGGCCACCTAAGTCCACTTTATGGAGTCTTGGGGCCCCACCAGGGCTGACCATGGGGTCCTGGTCTTTACTGAAACCTAAAATGACATCAATGCTGTGGACGTGGCCCCCCACAGCGATGCCCCCACCTTTCCCCATTTCGTGGAAGTTGCTGGGTGAGAGGCAGCTGTCGTCCACCATGCTCATGGTATCCAGTGATAAATGCATTCGAGTGTCTGGGCACTGTGGTCAGATAAAAAAGGAGTTTATGGTAAGTGACGGACTAAACGTGCACTAGTCGGTCAGAGATTACCTGGTTATCTTAGATGAGTCTCCATCTTATGTTATCATCTATCCCTTACTCACATACTGAGAATGAACACTAATGATTCAACTTAATCCATACTTATTACCTTTTTTTAATGAATGATCCGCACTAATGACCCCCCCAGTGTTGATTATGAATATGAATTAACACATTTTTAAGTTGACATTCAGTTTCCACTTTTTTTTATAGTAATGTTATGTCTGTTTGGATAAAGAAATACAGGTTACATAATCTTTGGATAAAGTCGTGCATGCAAAAAGGTGTAAAGAAATCCAGTACATCACACTTATATAAACTAATATATTGACACTAATAAATAAGAGATAAATAAAGTAAATAAAGTAAGTTGGTGGGTAAAATGATTCTGTATTCTTTTATATGTTATTTGTGTTCTGCTATTTAATAAACATAAATCCATGCAGACATCTACGTGTGAAGTTTTAATAAACCATATTAGTTTCAAATGGCACATTGTTTGTGTGTGTGTGTATGTATGTGTGCATCCTGAGCTCGACCTATCACAAACATAACTATTTTTTGGACCCACATATCTCAGTTTTATCAGGCACTTGCATGACAAATAATTTGACATTAACTTGAAGTTCAGTGTCCCTGAAAAGCCGTGGAATGAGACAGCGGTAGAGCTCACCTTCTGAAAAGCAAATATGTTGAACTGTTAAAGTTGCTGATGCCAGTCCTCCACCTGTTCCTCTCAGCAGCTCGCCCTCCAACTTCACTCTTTCCAGATCTGCAATGTGCGCGGCTCGCAGTCTCTCAGCAGGGTTTGCACACCTTGCATCTCTCACTAAATAATTTCTCTATGTATCAAACAAGTCCTCCAAGACAGAAATACTCCAATAAAGTGCAACTAAATAAAACCACCCAGTGCAACAAACGTTCAGCAAATGAGTTTAGACACCATGCAGTCCGGCTCAGAGAGCAGAGTGGAAGAGGAGTAAGACAGAGAGGGAGAGGTGGATAGAGCAGAGGGGGTAGGAGGTGAAACGAGGGGATTAGGAGAGGGTTATTAATTGGACTCCTTCCCCTTTAAGAGTGATTGGCAGCTGTTTTCTGCTCAAGTAATTGTTTTAAATGTCATTTTGATTCACCCCCACAGGAGGAGGCCCAGGCTAATGAAGCCTGGACAAGACTTTCTTTCATAAATTTATTGTTTTAAAGACAAAAGACCCGCTGAAAGTTTTCACTAAGCTTACTCAGTCACTCCATTATGAGGAACTACGTGGAAAGGAAACATGAGGTACAAACTAGCATCAACATAAAGACAATTCATCTTCATGTAACAAGCTAATGTTTACTTATTCATTTAAACACTCTAATATCTGACAAAACCATAATGTTTATTTCATTTATCAAAGCTGTACGACTTTTCCTGAACTTTCCTAAATGTGATCAGTATAAATATATTTATTTTATAAATGCAAAGCATGTCATGTTGCTACTTACTTAAAAAAAAAGTTATAACGAGATATAACTAATAATTGCAATATTTAGAAAGTAAAACTTTCAGTATGAGGAGGTAAACTAACACCTCAGACTTCTTCATAATTTCTAAATCTTTTTTAAAAACTTTTAATCTTGAGTTGCTAGCTGTTGTAAGTTATTAGCTTTTAAAATTTTATGTAAATTGGAACAATAATTACATCTAGACAGGAAACATATCATAAATATTACTTAGTTTTAATGACAATACTTTCATTCATAAGAAAAATTGTTATTGTTGTTGCTCAGAAGGGAAACGCTGACAAAATGTACTGTACTTCCTTATTCTCTGTTTACTTCCTCTATTCATATGTATTTATATTTATATATTTTTATATATTTATTTTACATAGATGTAGTATTTCCTATGATACGACAGCTCACTCAGTTTGGTAACAATGAACACACTGTATCTAGGTCTGCATTTTTTTATTTCGGTAAATGCTTAAATCTGTTGTTCACATTATCTGTGAGACACTAGATGAGATTTATCAGCGTTGTTGAACGATATAGTTCCTAATCATTATTAACTATACGGGCGGGCTGAAATGGTCACCAGTGGTTTTAATATCAAATCAGTGAGAGCTAATATTTTATGCTGATGTTTATTTTCATAATTCATCATTTACAAATGAACCAGAACAGTCAGTGACTTCCTATAAATTATTCTTAGAGGTAAAACGACTCTAAACCCGACATGTTCAGCTGTAAAGAACACTAGAAAACATGAGAAAGTTAAAGAAGAATTGAACTGAACTAAAACATAAAATGTCTAAAAAAATATATATGAAGTAAAAAAAAAAAAAAGGTAGAGATTGATTTAAAGTGTTGTGGGTGAAGCATATTAAGGTTGTCTCTTTAAGGCTGCTTGATGTTTAAAGGAATCTGGAAACAAAAACCTACAATAAATAAAAAAAAAAAAAGTCATAAGTGACTCTGCATACTTTATTTATTTGTATACTGGAGCACAAAAGTGTCTGCTGGCAGCTTATCAGTGGACTGTGGAGTTAAAAGTTGACCCCGGCTTAGTGTCACAGAAAGCAGCCACAACTCTAAAGATGCTAAAGAGATTTCCTGTGACCTCAAATATATTTAAAGCTAAAGTTAGAGAGACATCGACAGTTCGTTCAGTTTCAGTATTTACTACTGGGAGGAAGTGCAAAGTTTTTTTTGTGTGTGTGTTTTTCATGGTAAAGAGATTTGAAATGATAAATGTCCATAAATAAAATGCAAAATGGCTTCTTCAGGAGTTCATGTATCTCTGTCTGATTAAATTCATCCCCTTAAGATACTGCACACGTCTACTTTAGAGTTTACATTAATTGGGATTGATTAATTCATTCTCTAATACTCTATCAGATTAAAACATGATATGCTTTCAGGTTAAACTCCTAAATATAGTCATATTATTTCTGTCTTGTAATTTAGCCTAAAAACACTCACACAAACAGACATTATCTATCAAATTAGAGTTTATCAAATATAAAATGAATATTTGAGATGGGACGTGGCACGTGGGGTAACTTTCACCAGCTCATGCTATGCATCCAAATTGTTGTTCATACCCACAAGATTTATCTTAAATTAAGGAGAGCCCAAAGTTTACACAGACACCAGATACCAGGCAGAAAACCCTAATAACAATAATATATCATATTTCCAAAATATCAGCAACAGAGGCATTTAGATCATAAATAATCACCTCAAGTTTCAGACCAGAAAATGTAGTATAGTACAATAATAATCCAGTAACAATGCTTCATTCCCATTAGTGTCATCAGTCTGTTTACAAAATGACTCTCACTGCCAACAAGTAATGATCATCTAAGGTGCTCGTTTATCCCCTCATGATTTTGCTAATACAGTTTTGTCCTTCCACTGTTTCTCTGTTATCCTAATTGAGCATAAATTGGTTAAGAAGAAGCAGTGTAGTTATCAAGCTGCTTAGTTTTATCAGATGACAATGTAAGTCCCTCTGATCCTATTAGAGGTAAAAGCAGCTAACGTGTAAATGCGCAGTGTCAGCTTACTGAGGGCAGTGGAGAGACGTGAGGAAGAAGGTAGGGGCTATGGAGAGAGGCGGAAAACGGGGGGGAGAGAAAGAGTGAGGTGGTGGTGGTGGTATAACAGGGATTCAAACAGGAATTCATGTGATTTTCTGTCATGCAAAGTCACACACTCACACACAGAGAATACTCTGCCGTGATTGGCTCTTCTGTTAAAACTGTTTCCAGGTTATTTCCATGATGATGTTAACCCTCTCCCTGCCAGCAGGCACCTGCTTTCACGCAATGTCGACACAATGGGAACGACAGGAAAAACTTCTCACCTTGTCACATAGACACCTCACCTAATGTCAGACTTTGACAAAGAGACAGACGGCTGCTCTTAACCTTATTTCTATAATTGAATTACACCTGACCCCCAGCAAGGTAAGCTTTCACACTGCACACAAAGTGGCAGCATTTTGATCTGTCTTCAGTGATATGATGACTGTCAGCTGCAAGGCTTCTGTTGTCTGTATGATTAACCCCAGCACAGTTTGATATTCAAATATTTGATATAAGATTTTTCAGTATTATATGAGCCCATCATGCAGTCAGCTTATTGTACTTGAAATAAGTGTTTCAAATTGTTTCAATTTGAGGAGCTTTGTCTCCACGGGGACAATTAAACGATGACGAGGACCAATCAAGAGACAAATATGCATGAGAGAGTTTGAAATATCAGAAAATAAAAGCAGCGAGTGACACAGACGATTATGTTAAAAGCTCATTTATTTCCCCTGTTTGGAGATGTAATTCCATGTATGGACAAGCCTGGTCAGTGTTGTTAACCATTCAGTGTGTTAAAACACTGGTCAGTCTATGACGTATGTGGACTATGCTGAGCCTGACCTACTTACTTACTTACTGTACAGTGTGTTCTGGGCTAAACATACTTCACACAGTTCTCAGGGCATTTTTAGTAGCAGGCAAACCTGTTGATTCCTGGCCAGACTATTGATCCAAATGATTACGTTCACTCTTCATATCAACTAAAAAAGAAGAAAAGTGCCCCTGGTGGCAAGTTTAAGTAATCCGTCAGAAAGCAGAAGTGAAGTTACTGAAGTTGCTGGTCTGCTGAAGCAATATATTGTGTGGCAAGACGTTAAAAAAGCAAAATTTACAAGGGAATATCACCAACTATAACGGCTGACAGATAAAGAAGTACTCAAAGGAAGATAAAAGTATCAATACAAAACTGTATCAATCCAAGTAAAAGTCTTTCACTCGGTGTCCTGTTTAAGTAAAAATATACTGAAAGGACCTCTGTGTAATATTTAATGGCATCAAGCAGTGTGGTTTCTGGTTGCACTCTCACTCCAAGCATAAAGAAGAATCTATGGTGGCCATGAAATATGCAAAAATCATGAAGGTATATGTAGAAACACTCCATGAAAGAGCCGCAGTCTGTAACACACACGTATTTTCAGGTGGCTAAACTAATTAAAGCATAGTTATGCATAGTTTAATCAATTTCTGTCATATTCTAAAAGTTACACACTGGACCTTTAAGTGTCGGTTGTTGATTCTCATCTTAGGCCTGAGATCAGGACGTTCCCAACCAAAGCAAAGGTTGATAGGCCCTCTAAGAGGGTGCAAGATATTTAGCAGTTTAGTTCAGGTCCCAAACTGTTTTGGTTTGCTTCTTTTTTTTAAAAAAACAAAAATTCTAATTAATACATTTTTTTTATCCTTTCTATGAAAAATTTCTCATTGTCATATTCAACGTTTGAGGAGAGATTGTGAGTGTATCAAAAGTTAAACCACTTGGCC
This sequence comes from Protonibea diacanthus, assembly GCA_028641955.1. Classification (NCBI taxonomy): domain Eukaryota; kingdom Metazoa; phylum Chordata; class Actinopteri; family Sciaenidae; genus Protonibea; species Protonibea diacanthus. The sequence continues at coordinate 13,369,757 of CM053979.1, forward strand.
CCTCATGATGGAAAATGACATTCATGACAACTGTACTGAGGGTGAATTTCCATTTAACTCACTCAATAAAATTATATTAAGGCTTAAAGTTACACATAATTAACAGTGTGGTCACTTTAATCGGCTTATTAGAGCACCCAGGCATCATTTGGCTCGCCTTAGGTCAGCCAATATTTAGATTAGCCGGGAGGTGGAAGATGCAGCACAGCCAACATGGCTGCGGCATATTTTCTTTAGAAACCTATCGGTGACATTACTTGTACTTTGTCCATTTTTTATGCTGTCACTCGCTTCTTAGAAGACAGATGATCAGGCCACTGGCTCCCAATCTAAGGGTTGGGCCAAGATAAAACTGAGTTTTAAAATCTATAATATAATAACCTTTAATTGTCGGGCTTTGATCACTTATTTGAATGAAAGTATTTGAAAAGTTTAGAGGGTAAATCAGAGCAGTATCAGGCAGTATTAATAGTTTGGCTTTGCTTGAGGACGTCACAGGTGCCAGCCTATCTCAACATTATGGTGGCCAGGATCGAAGGAACTAAATGTTGTCTTCCTAAACAGACAACAGTGTCTCAAGACTAGAATGTGCTGACGGTAACACAAACATGGGTAAAAACATTCTCTTTGATTATTTCCGGGCGTATAGTATTTGTGGTGTTATCTGTAGGGATTTAAAGTCTATCCACCAGCATGAGTTGAGCAGAATGTGAGACAGACTCAGGGACTTTGAGAGTGTCTCTATTTCTTCATGGCCAAGCTTCAATAAATACTACAGGATATGACATGAGAGGCTCCTGAACTCTTTCTTCCCTCCTGACCTCACCATTGATTTCAGCAGTTTCTCCACAACAGGCCCCAAGTAGACACTGGTTTATAAGTTTATTATGTTTTTTAATGTAAAATCTTAATTTGAAAAGAGACACTAGTCTACACTGCCAGATCGAGAACAACATACAATATTTCAAACTGAAATGAAGTAGAATTTGAAGGCGTCATAAAATGGAAATACTCATCATCTGTAAGGGGTGAGTGAAATGTTGACCATACTGACCATTAATGGACAGAAGTCTGGTTGTGCAGGGTGGTGATCTTGCTTTTCGTGACTTATACTTAATTTTTTAAGAAGAACAAAGCACCAGATGAGCATCTGCTCAGATGATACTGTTTTCTCAGAAGAGCGTCTTATGTCTAAGACCTATATTGGCTCAAAGAGCTGAGCTTTACACTTGACCTCAGACCCTCTGAAATGACCACGATCTACTTAAACCTAACCAAGAAAAGTCCCATTAGGTTAGACTGAATCATCCCTGTTCGCACAGCTGCAGAAAGTTGCTGTTTACATGCATGTGCTGGACTCAACACAGTTGTTGTCAGAGAACTAATACAGCTGTACAAAGGCCAAAAAACCAGCCTACACGGTGCAGTCTCTAAGAAGTGGAACATCAAATTGGATATGACAGAAAAGAGTGACTGTGAGATAGAAATACTGACTCTCAGCTTTAATGTGAAGATATTTACATTCACGTTTACCTCCACATTTAAACAACAAACCGTAATCAGATTGTCTGCTCAACTGTTTCTTCAGCAGATGTGCCGCCATCATTGCTTTATGCCTGATAGAGCTCTCTAGAGTTTATTCTTGGTGTGACATTTGAATTTGGAGTTGATCTGAAATGTGCCTTGGATGCAATGTGCATACGAATTCCACTTGAACACCAGAATAAATCTTTAAAAGGCAAATGCAGAAACAAGAACGAATGCAACAACAACAACAAAAACCACCTTAAAAACTAACTAAACTTGAGTGTGACCTGAGTACAGGCCTGGCAACACTGATGTCATAGATGTCAGCTCTCAACCAAATATTACATATGATGTTTTTAAGGTGATTTGTTGTTGTATTAAAAGTGTATTTCCTCTTTTTAAGAACTGCTGAAAGCAACATCTGACAACTGCCAATCCTGCCAATGTCTCTGCTGCAGGAGATTAGCTCTTCACTAAGTATCAGTAGAAAGCACACCTTAGAGGGAATTAAACCCCCTGACAGGACATCTTTAGAGCTCAAGCATTAACCTAGGGGTACCAGAAAAAGCTTTGTCCTTATATCCTCACATTTGAGATACATACATACACATGAACAAACAGCTTTCACCGAATAATGTATATCTCATCCCCATCAAAGAAAACAAATCTTTTATTATCATTTTTTGGTCCTCTTGTAAATCCTGGGGCAGGAAATTGCTGCTCATCCCATTAGAGATCTGCTGGAAAACACACGATTGAACAAATCATGGAGGCCCCTTGCTTGCACTGTATGATAACAAGAGATGGAGGATCAACCCTCAATTTGTGGTCCATCTCCTGGGACGGAGACAAATGCCAGGCTTACATAGACTTAAATCAAATGACATCTTTAATTTGGTCTTGTGACGTGACACCAATCAAAAAAAAAAAAAAAAAAAAGGAGGCTTCATTTTTGTTAGGCTTGAACTGAAAGTGTATTTCATTGCATTTCTATTAAAAAGCAGCTGACGAGTGTATGAGTGATACATATACTTTAATAAATAGAATACATGACTATGTATGAAAAATAAACATCTGCAGGAAAGCAGAAAAAAAATTGGTACCTACAAAAAGCCCAAAAGATCCCAAGAGGACAGGAAGATCACTCCTCTGAAAAAATAATAATCTCAGAATCAATAAAGAGGGAAGAAGATGGAGTATTAAATACCACATTTCCTATAGATTTAGTCTAATGAAACAAATTAAATTTGAATAAATTAAATTGAAGTCCACCCCAAGTATGCTGGGGTGACAAAACTAGATGGGGAAGAAAAATCTGAAAAAATAAAATACATGACAAAGTTCATTAAGTCAAAAAAACATACCGGCCTTTAAAAAGAATTAATGACAAATGACAAACCCTCCATGTTTTGTGCACAGCAAACAGCTGACCATTTTTTGTTTACTGTATACCAGGAATAATATTATACATTTGTCATATTAAGCCCTGAGTCCACGGCATATTGCTGAGCATTAACGCTGGGATACGAGCAGATTTGGTTGATCTGTGATTAAATCCAGGATCAATTTTCTCCTCCTTTGCGTCTTCCTCCTATACACATTTTTCTGACCTGACATTAAGCATCTGTATTCACTCAAAACTATAGATTTCTGATCATACAGGTACAATACAAATGTAGGCCAGATGAATCATATTGTGTTTCGACAACACAAATAATACTTGTTAGTTAGATTCACGCTTCGTTGATTTTTGTCTTTTTTCGTAGGATTTGTGGCTATGCATTGTCCTATCCTGGGTTGATTTTTAAATGTTTGTGAGATATCTTCCCCTTTAAAGTCCAACTGGAACCACATTTAGACTTTGCAGTCAAAAATAATTTGTTTTTTAAATGTAAAAAGTTATTCGGATACGTCCTCCAGGGATCATGAATGTACAAAGTTTCATGGAAATCCATCAAATAACTCTTGAGATGTTTCAGTCTGGATCAAAGTCTGGCCAAAAGACATTGGCATCCACAGAGTAAATAGTGATACTGATCATACTACTGCAGCAAAGTTTAATTCATGTTCATGGCTCCAGCCGTGTAACATTTTCTCGCTGGCATTACATGATGACCAGACTTACATAACAACTATCTTGTCTGATCTGTTATGTTAAAGAACATTTACTCCGCTGCGGACCATCACCATCACCTGTGTGATGCACACCAGCACTGCAGGTGGAGGCAGTAATGTAGATTAGCTGTCCAACAGTTTGTTTCCACTGAGATCCAAAACCAAGATCAGCATCCAGATCCAGACTTGATCCCATCCAGACGCTACGACCCAGGACCTGGGCTGCATTTACCCATCTCTCGCTCAAGTTTCTCCCTCAGTTTGTGGAAAGTGGGTCTCTTGCGTGGCTCCTGCTCCCAGCATATCCTCATCAGGGAGTAAACACCAGGGGGGCATTCCTCTGGAGACTCCATGCGATAGCCCCCCTCCACTCTCTCCTTCACCTCCTTCAGAGACTACATGATCGGGAGAAACAGAAGAGGAAGGAAGGCAGCATCGTGGGCACGAAGAGGGAGAAGTGGAGTGACATTAGTTTGCAGAACAAGATCATTAAGTATTGACACACTGTTGCAATCCTACAAACAGACATCTAAGCACTTGTCTGTGCCTTAATTATTACATATATTTAAAGCACAGATCACACTCTCTCTTTGTAGTTGTCTTTGTATCTTTTGCTCTTTCAGTTTACTTTTTTCTGCCAACAGATAAATTACCAGGCGTAGAGTTTAACTGAGGAGAAAATAAACTTGACCCAAATAAATCAGCGTGTGTATATGTCAATCAAGCTGTAATTAGCAGGTAATCATCTGCAAAACATTTAAAGGGACACCACCTGATGCAGGTACAAAAGACATATGTTACTCAATTGCACCATATGGCCTTTCATAATGCAAGACAGCACGGTACTAAATGACCCTTCGATTAATACTGCCTGATCCTTCTGTCCTTACTGACTGGCCAACCAAGACACAAATCATTTCGACAGTCGGAGAGCAGGGATTACCTTTGAGAGACAAACAGAGCTGCGTTTAAGTAGCATAGTTTCTTCCTATCCGGAGTCTCTCTATAACTGTGTCAACTTGATTCACCTTACATGTGACGTCTTGTTACCACCTACACCCACCTGCTCTGACATCTATTTTTATTGTAGTTCATGTTTACATGAGAAATATCTCTTTTGTGGAACTGCTAACAACTCTGAAGTAACTGTCGCTGTCAGATGTAAAGAGTAAAAAGGATTTCAGGTGTGATTATACTTAAGTCCGTAAGTATTTGGGTAAATGTACATTCCACATGTAAACTATACCTTCCTGTTCCTATCATAAAGTAGATTAACTACTTACTAAGAACCTTAAGATGATTTCTACATGTCCTATCACAATGTACAGTAACAGTAAAGACACTAAACCTCTATCCTCACTGACGCACTATAATGATCTGAGTGACCCGAAGCGGTTTCCTGCTCAGACGCAGTAAGACGATCCAGAGATGACGGTGTAGCGGCAGATCTGACCGCTGGGCTTGGCAGCTTTTCACTGACACACCTACTACGTGATAGAGATGTAAATCCTGACATGACGAAACAAGCTCCTTCCTGTCGGGTTCAGAAGGAACAAAGATCTGTCTGAAGTCTTTTGATTCTTTACATATATATAATAAATAGTATATAAATATATATAAATAGATAATACAATTTTGGGGCGAAATTTTTTCTCATGGCGATGATTCCAGGAAGTTAACTGGTTGCTTTCAAGAAATACTCCACCCCATAAAACTAAAAACTGTTAGCACTTTGGTGTTTTTATGTGGATTAAACAAATGTGATATAACTTGTTAATTAGTGTCGTGGTTTTGATTTTTCTAATTTTCTTTTGTAATGAACCCTCTCCTTGTGTCTGTAACTTTACTTCCTACCATTGTAGGCAGTTTTGATTGTCTGATTAGTTTCACCTGTGTCTTGTTATCCTACCTTCCCTTGTGTATTTAGTCCGTGTGTGTCTTTGTTCTATGTGTTTTGTTTCCAAGACTTGTTTGAACTACTTCTTGGACCTTGGCTTTTTCACAGATTTTGTATTTAGCCTTATTGATTTGTTTGCTTGTTTGGACAGTCCTTGAAATTGAGCCTGCCTGCCATAATTTTTTTATTGCTCTGCAGCAGTTCTGCCTCTGTAGTCTGCTTTTGGGTCCTTGTGCTGTTGTTTAGAACAAATAAGCTTCAACTATAGTTTGAATGCAGGTTTTACTGTAATTGACATGTCTGTAACACAGTTTATATAAACACACACGGAAAAGGAGATGAGTGACTGCTTGATCTAAACAACTGTAGATCACAGATGTATCTTGAAAAAAAGGGGGAAAAAAAGCCACATACCATCTTGGGGTAAGGTTGACGTCCATAAGAGAAGGTCTCCCACAGCAGAACACCGTAGCTCCAAACATCTGACTTCGTGGAGAATTTCTGCATAATGGAAACAAATGCATGCACGTAATAAAAAGCTTAATAAAGGGTTTATCAGTTGTTATAAATCCAGTAAATGGTCCAACTGTCATCGTCAGACAACAAGACAACATATTGTAAGGTAGATATATATCTTGCACCAACCTTTTTGAGTGATGCATCTATAAAACCGGGATAATATTGCAGTGTTTGGTTTATATTATTTTATTTACATAAATGTACAATGATCTGATTGTTAAGAGTGAGAAAACCTTCCAAGAAAGAAGAAGCGGCCACCGTTAAAATGAGCTGGTGGAGTTTTTAATTGCAATGATTATGAAATGATTATGCTCATGAGTACGTCAAAGCCGGGTGCTGCTGAGGCCTCAGAGATAATAATAATCTCTGAGGTTTTGTAGAGTGGCAGAGGCCGCTCACCTCTTTTTTCAGAGCTTCGGGTGCTGTCCATTTGACCGGCAGTTTAGCGTTATCGGACACTTTTGAGTCCACCTTGGTCAGACCAAAGTCGCTGACCTTGGCCATGTTGTCGTCAGAGACCAGCACGTTACGAGCTGCCAAATCTCTGTGAATCAACTTCTTGGACTCCAGGTATTCCATCCCCTCACACACATCACTGACCACATAGACAAACACAAACATTTAAATTTTGTATTCATGACATGTAAGGCAATTTTTACATAAAACTAAAAGTTGAACTCACAGAGCAAAGCTGAGCAGCTGGGCCGAGTTTACGACTGAACGTCCCCTCGTCCTGAGAAAGTTAACAAGGTTTCCCTGCAACACAATCACACACATACAGTACACAAACAATAAATTAATTGAATTAGGTTATATTAGAACATTTCTCAGTTAGTACTATGAGTAATACTACACTCAGACAGGGAGATAATATTTGCAGACATGCTAACCCTGCTGAACAAGTGATTTAATACTTTAAAATGTAATAATATGACTCAGAAACCACGATGAGCTTCTGGATTTTGGCCTAATGTTATTAACCAGGAGAAGAGAGCAGACTCCTTAAAGCTGCTCAGTGTTGGATTGTTAAAAGTTACTTTTAGTGTTTAGCACAGGAGGAAAAAAACGTCTTGGATTAAGGGAATTGCTTCATAAAAACCAAACATCATATTAAATAAGTACACACGAGCAAACACTAGCCTGATGTAAAATAACCAAAGGCGTTAAAAACTACAAAGATTTGAGGGCACACATCTCAAAGAATGCACATGTATGTACAATATGCTCACAAACAAAACCTGCAGTTACCTGAGCGTCTTCCCTCTAAGAACAACCCTAGTAGGTTAGGGTGCAATGGTGAATTTGCAGAAACAAGCAGATATTCATACGTATACATTTATGTATATATATTCATAGCTGGCGGGTCCTTCTGTTTCTACAGAGGGCTCCCTTGCTGCTGTTTAGGAGACACCACATCGAGTAGATACCTCTAACCCACCAATACTCATGTTGACATGTGAAATTATTTTGGTCATAGGGGACACACCAAATGAGTTTCACTTACTATACGTGATTTTATTGTGTGAATTTCTGAATAGCTGTGCTGAGCATCTTCAGTCTACGCTCAGTATTTATTCACTATGTTGTCTGTTTTGTATTACTTATTCTCAGATGTTGTTCTAATTATGTTTTCCAGCTCAGAGCTACCGATAAATGACGTGTTTACTGTACCTTAGTCATGAGCTCTGTGACAATATGAAGCCCTTTGTGAAGAATGACCCCCAACAACCGCACCAGGTTTTTATGTTGGAGTTTCCTGGAAGGAGTGAAGTCACATTACGAAAAACTCACAGCAGGAATAAAAACAGATGCACATGATACATACATTCACTAACATTGGCTTCATTAGTAACGAACACACACGTCATCAAAGTTTTCCAGAAAAAGTTGCGAAATAGCGAAGAAAACCTCTAAATGGAGGAAATCTTCAGACTCACGTCATGACTGTGGTCTCCTGCAGGAAGGCCTGAGCTGTGACATCACATTTAATGGTCTTTACTGCCACCCTCTGGCCCATATACTCTCCTTCATAAACAGCTGGGGTTGACAATGACACATCACATCTTATTAACTAAGACAGAAATGTTGTGAGGATGTGCTGATAATGAGAAGTGGGGACAAAATCAAAGAAATCTCACCACCAAACTCCCCCTCTCCGATATTCTCCCCCAGTTTGAGCTTTGTAATGTCCAGCAACCATCCAGCTGCAGAGGAGAGAGACACCCAACACATACTATTACAGGCTTTCATAGTCATCAGTATTATTATATTTGACTGACTACAGATGATTTCAGTTTTCTCGAATCTCGACATGAGGCTTACTTTTCGACAGCTCGAGCTCAGCTGACTTGGTTCCTTGTTTTTGTTTGGGCTTCAGAAGAGTTGTAGCAATGGAGCCTTTGTTCTTTGAGTAAAACTGCAAAGAAATGTGAACACAACATCAGCCGAGCTCATTCAGTTATTTATAGTAAATGTTATTTACAAAGAATGTAGTTGTTCTTTTGTAATATGTGACATTTCCTTTTGGTATGTTCATTCTTCTTCCTGCGTGATTCCCATTTTCTCCAACATTAAACACTTTTTTGTAAAGTGCTGTGTGAAGGGCATGAACATGAGGTATATAAAGGTACAACACGTTTTATTTTCTCTAGCTCTATACAGTGTGTGGTGACACTTTGGCACAGAAAACTTTAAGCCCGACACTTCCACAATTCTCAGGAAGCTTCCTTTGGGTTGACACAGAAACAAAGAATACACAGAGTATGACGTGAACGAAATTTGACTTCAGAAATCATTTGTAAAAACGGAAACACATAGTCTATGTATAGATACTCTTCTGCGTCAGTGTAGCACTTCTGTTTCCAAACAAAAAAAAAATACAAAGTAAATAAGGGCGGCAGCTGAATTAAATTCTGCCTCATGTATGGCGACACATGAGAGGCTGATGTAACCTTAAGGTTGTCAGTACTCTGTCAGCAGGGAGATGTTTATAACATGATTCAGCCAAAATATGTATCTGAAATATCCTGCCTCTGTTTCCTCACAAGAGTAAGTCAGCCGGTTGGAGTTAGGCCTGAAGCCATATGTGGCTTGCTGATAAGATGCTGAACGAGAGCTGGACGTCTCTGTAGAGTACATCACCAAACCGCACAGCAACAAAGCTTTCAATGTACTCTCACACAGAAGCAGGCTAAATACTGATAAACCATAAAAGGGCTGTGGTTTGTAGGTTTGGCTTCAGTTTGAGTGATGAAGTAAATATTTTTACACTGGTGTCAGCTGTGCTGACGGTTTTCAGCCCATAAACACAGTCAGCATTAGAGTGCCATGGATTGTCAAATGAGTCCTACAGACTTTGGTGATCCCCTGACTCCTCCTCTTGTGCCACCATAAGATTGAGATTTGTTTTGAGTAAAACCACCATCATAAAGTAAAAAAAAAAAAAATCAACTTTGGATTATGATTAAATACCCGCAAAACATATGACACCTGCCTCATGTGTTCTTTGTGTTTAGTGCTTATTGGCAAACGTTAAAACTGAGATAGTGAACATGCTAACATGGTATCATCATCAATGTAAGTAGATGTTAACATTTAGCTCAGAGTCTCACAGAGGTGCTAGCATGTCTGTTGGCTCTTGATCTTTGTCAGACTGAAGATTGTCAGAGGCCTGAAATAGTGAAATAATTTTGTATTTCACACAAAAAAAATCACAAAATTAGAGAATAATCTGGACTTTTTTTTTATATTTTGTGTTCCAGAAATGCTTTTATTAGATGCCTTTTTTATTTTTTTATGCCCCCACGATGAACCAGCCAAGACCTGGTTAGAAACCACTTTCATGGAAGAAACAGCTAAACCGAATTGATTAACTAATTATTTATACTTCAACTTCTGGCTAAATTCCAAGTGAAGAGGTCAACCAACATGTGTCATCTTATGGGCTTCATTTGCATGATCCCGATGAAGTCCACTGAGCTGATATGTTTAATTCACACACTGAAGTTTCTCTTTATACTAGCAGTGTTGATGTAGAAGACTTTTTGTCGATGCACCTTAGAAATGAGGAAGTTCCCTTCTCACAGGTAAAGAAAGTAGCTACACAACTTGGACTGAATCTAACTAAGAGCCTCTTACCTCTATCATGTCAATGAGGTTGTAGAAATACTGCAGGTTGTCGATGGTCAGCTTGTTGTCCTGATAAATCACACGATAGTGGATGACCTCTCCGGAGACACTGACACACAGGACGTAGTCGCCCGGATGGCGAATGGACTCTCGGACCAGGAACAGTCCGTCCTCAGCCGGCTGCAGCTTACACACCGCCTCTGGACCGGAGATCTTCCCGTGAAACCAACTAGTGAAAGACAGCACATGTTAAGATCCATAAACATACACATACAAAACTGTTCTGGCTCTGAGATACTGATTAAGTCTCAAATATCTTAGAAATGCAAAAGTTCCCCCCGAAAAAAAAAAAAGGAAGTTGAAGAGATTAATCTCGAGACGATATTTGTTTGCACATTCACCATCAGTGTGGTCACAAGATGTGTTTTTAAGTAACAGCTAAACTTAGAAATGAGCACGTCTCCATGTGACAGTCACACTGATTGTATCCTACATGTAAATGTGTGCACACTACTAAAGCAAAAATCAGAGGAAGAGGAGACGTACGGCATGAGACTGAGGCTGGGGTCCACACGCAGAGCCTCTCTTTCACGCACATTGGTGGAGTTTATGAGTCCCTCCTCTCCTGTGGCGTTATGTTTGGCCTTGTAGTATCCCTTTTTCTAGAAAACAGCAAGGTCACATGTCAAATGATGAATACGATTCCAATAAAAACTGTCTGTAGCTTTTTTTTTCTCCACATGACATTACCGTGCTTGTGTCAACAATAGTGATGATATCTCCTTTGTGGTAGGCCAGTTCACCAGGTTTTGGTTTCTTGTTGTCCCCCTTAGCTACACACTGAGTACCAGCAGCCCAGCTCATCTGCGACAGCAGAGAAAGAGAGAGAGAGACACATCTGTGCATCTATCTGAAATAATAGAGTACACTGAAGAAGCTGGCCGACAATATTAAACAGTACATTAAAGATGATTATTGATGAAAATCTGTCATTCAGTCTATTATTAGTTATTAATTTGTCAACACTTTGTTCAGAGAACCATGTAATTTTGAGTTAGAAACTTTATACTTCCTGTTTAATAGTCTGTTTCGACACGTTTGCATGCTCACCTGTGTTGACTAAAAGAAGCTTGCTTTGCATTTACATGTTATTAATACACACGGAGGTGCCTCTTCTTTACCGACAATCTTTGCCAAATTACACGATTATTTCCAGGAAACTTAGCAGGAATTTATGCCCCCCTCAAATAAAGCGTTATTCATTTTATCCTGTAATCATGATTATAATTATGATCCATGTTTGACCAACAGGACTTCATTTCTCTGTTGTTCAGGGTTTAGCTGCCTGATAACACAGTCTGTATGACCAGTGGTGGAATGTAACTAAGTACATTTTCTCAAGTGAGGTACTTTTCATGCCGCTTGACACTCACTTTAAGTAGATCTCCATGTACTTTAAGTAATTTCCTGATTCGACTTACATTTAACTACCATGAGGACTATTACTTGTAACACTTTCACAGTACTTAATACTTTTACTGAAGTAAATGATCCAGATACTTCCTCCACATTGCACTGGACAGTAATAATTTAACTTCAGACTGTAGGTCAGGCTTTATTATTTTTTAAATTAATATTTAAAAATCAGTTTTAGCAGCCGTGTTACACGAAATAATGATAAAATACAATAAAAACAAAATATCACCAGGGATGTTGGAAGTCAGTCAGAGTTGGGGGTGTTATTACTTTTGCATATGCACCCACGGCCACTTCATTAGGTACGCTCGTACAATCCACTGTGATCCAATACAACATTTACAAAGCGTTGAATGAATTTTTTCTTAGTTTTTTGTTGACTCTGCCAGAGAGGTATTCATTGAACTTTTATGTCTACTAATGAGGTTGTAGTTTGCAGTAGTGTTAATCTGGTCTACATTATATTGAAAGGTGTATTTAAAGTAAAATTATGAACTCTCTGACACTGAAAAAAAAAAACAAACTGAAACATTATAAACTTCATAAAAGTTGAATTTAGATTGTACAAATGCACCTTATGTAGTGGCCGGTCGCTGTACGTGTAACTGTTTTATGTTTGTTTCAAAAGTCAAAGCAACCATGGCAACAACAACAACTAATGCATTAAAATATCACATGAGTCACAGTTTAGTTTGCTGTAACATAGTTACAGAGTTAAATGGACAGAACAGTTTTAAACTGGAAACATTAGAGCAAGCTCATAGTTACTAGATTTATTTCATGACTTATAACCATATCACACATCCTGTTGTAGCCTACTAATGACCTACAATATAAGTCACTATGCATGACAGCACCTCTTGTTATTATTCTGCTTTTTAGTGTTTCGATTACTATTTATTCCAAAGGGGTTTTCATGTGTTTTGCTTAATAATTTTAGACTACTGTGTGTACTCGTGCATGCATGCAAACGACTCAATAAACCTTGAAACCTTGTGTACTCTATCTGTAGCTGACCGAGATAGACAGTGAAACCTCTGCCACAAATACTAGTGCACGGCGGCGCATGTACAGTGAATCACAATAAGTTTAACTGATGGGTTTTTTTTTTTATTATGTCTGATTTTAGGGGCTGCTGCAGCTCCACAGATTCAAGGGAAGTTGATGACTGAAAGGCGGACACAGCAGCCTACCTTTGCATGAGCAGGACCGGAGGGTTGGATAATTCTGTGTTGAACACCTATCGAAGAGAAAAAAAAACGTCTCTGAACAACCAGATACCAAACATGTCTGTCCACACTGCGTGTCTGCAACACTGACACAGTTAGTTCATACTCCTGTCTCCTCGATAAAGACCTTAACAGCAGCTGTTGTCGGGGGGAAACAACAATGGAGATCTTGATAAATATATATTAAAAGCGTTGAAAAATGAAGGTGTTACCGGGTGCGAGGCTGTGGAGCGGACAGCTTTGTGTCTGGCTGCTGCTGTTGCATAAATTAAAAGTAAAATCCAGAAGATGAGCAGCTCCGGACAGCTTGTTCTGTCTGCCTCCCTGTCGACATGAATGTTTCAGTACCTGCGGCTCTCTGGACAACCTCCTCCTCCTCCTCCTCCTCCTCCTCCTCAGGACAGCTGCTGCTGCCGGCTCACTCCTCTGGAAGAAAACACCGGTGATGACCCGAACATCCTCTATCAGTCTCTTTTCTTTGTTTCATTTGGCTGTGACAATTTCTGTCAAATGTCTTCACGAGAAAAAAAAAAAAAAAAAAACTCAACAGGAACCGATTCGGTATCGGTCTAAATCCCAGAGAAGCTGCGACGTGAGCTCTGGTGTCACTTTGCCACAACCACTTCCTCAATATTTAGGAAAAGATGGTTCATATTTCATGAAGCAGCGCAATAAGTGACGTTTCTATTTATCAAGAAATGACACGTGTAGAAAGGGGGAGTGGATATCGAGATGTGGAGAGCATACAAATACCTGACTGCAGGGCCGCCACAAGGGGTTTAGTGGCCCTGAACAAGATTTTGTGTGTGGCCCCCAAAAACACTCAACACACAATCAATTCACATCAAATCAATTTTTTTTCTTTTTTAGGGTTGACAAGTAACTCCAAACAGTAACACTGTGTGAAAAGTAGATGAAGAGTGTGAATCCTGCAGCATGACTTTCTCCAGAAAACAAACAAACTAGTTATTAAACTGTGAAGTCAGCATAGAAACAGGAGGGAGAGAAAGAGTTAGCTGAATGATTTTGTTTGGATTTGTCAGAGTTTTGTCATCATGTCTGCGGTCACACATGTGAACTGTAGAATTGTCATGGCACTTGTTGTTGCACTAACGCTTTCTTATCGCACTGTACCTTGATTGTTCCCCTCTCCGTAAGTCGCTTTGGATAAAAGTGTCTGCTAAATGACTAAATGTAAATGAACTGAATATTTACTGAAGACTACAAAAGGTTCATTGCATGAAAGTTGGCAGCCCCTGAACAAGTCAGTCAAATTATCATCGTACAAAGTCAAGAGCGAGCAAGTTGCTTTAAGCAACCGTATAGCCTGCTTATGCAAGCGGCCGGCCCAGAGCGGGTGTCTGGTCATCTTTACTTCATTTACGGGTCTCTCCTGATTGACACAAAAAGTTAGGGATATTCAACTTTTGGGTAAAATTTATGGTACATGGAAAAAGTTCATGCTACAGTGATATTATATCATGAATGTAGGGCATTTAACTAGAAGAATGCAAAGGTAATTTCGTCATCTCAAACAGCTTATTGACACAAAAGCGGTGGGTATACCACCGAAAGCCGGATATACCTAACTTCTTGTGAACAGTGTACTTATCTTTCTTGATGTTCAGCCTTCTTTTTTGGACCAGAAAGGCACATTTTACAGCATATCATTTTATACCATCTATACAAGCACGTAAAGGGTCAGAAAAAAACTCAACACACTCATAGAGGAAGTGGGGGGAGGATGTCAGACACGTACATCTTGAACAACTCCTCTCACCCCTACATGAGACAGACGAGACTTAAACAGCTCCTTCGGCGTCAGACTACTACTCCTACCATGTTAGGACCGCCCAGACACTTTAACACCAGCATGACCTTTTTTCTATGTATTTCTTTATCATTTATTTATGAGTCATTTCTTATCCACCTTGTGCAAATGAGGTGCTGTGACAAGTGAATTTCCCCGGTGTTGGATAATTTAAGTTTATCTTGTCTAAACACACTACAGGAAACAAACAAATGGCTTAAAAGTGTTTTAATATCTCCCCTTAATTTTAGGCAACACTACAAAGACATTCAAATAATAGGACAGCAACGTTCACACTTTGTTTAAACAATACAAAATAGATTGCAACATCCTTCAGAAATAAAACAAGCGATACTTATATGATGCTCTTGATAAATGAAAAAAAAAAAAAAAAAAAAAAATCAAACTAAAACCGCACCTCTCTCACAACGACTTTTAAGCCAAAAGAGTTGTGCAACTGTCCCTTCCCTGTCCTACATCTTTGTGAAATAAGATCATTGCATTATTAACTTGACAACTCATAAATGTTCCCCTTTACTCAGTCTTTAGTAACACACAACATGATGCAGGCACAAGGAAGAAAGTCAAAAGACTACTTGATCATTACAGTAGATATTTCAGTCTTATTTTTCAGACTAAAGCTTCTCTCTTCTGCTAACCATACTCTGGAAGAAAAAAAGATTACTAGGCATATTATTTAAATGATAAAATTATGGCTGCATACAGTAACATTGTCATTTCTTAAGTGCTTCATTCCCTCAGCATGCTACAGACTGTGCAACATAAGACTTGTGTCTCTCTCTCTCTCTCTCTCTCTCTCTCTCCTCAGAGACAGATTTACTCTCCAGTGTGAAAACACCTTGCGGGGTAACGCCGCACAAAGCTTCTCTGTCTTTGTGCGTTTCTCGCAAAAAATAAACAACAAACAAACAAAAAAAACCCCAACAACGTAATGATGTATTTTCAAGGGAAATTATTTTAGTGTAACCTTGTTTTTTTTTTTCTCTCTTTAAGATGTGATGCAGGACCTTTGGATTTAACAAGTCCATCGAATGAACTCAAAATGCGTCAGGAGGAAATGTTGAAACATTTTTGACTCGATGGCATCACACTTATTGTCTCACTAATGTGTCACCTTAGGCACAATGAACGTCACAGTACTGTATGTATGTAGATCCTAAACACTGCCAGTCTTCTCTGATCCCTCTCGCACGTCTTCTGTACAAATGTCATGCACCAACGTTAGTTCAGTGAGTCCTGACTCGAGGTGGTAAAACTCAACTGGCCGCAGAGTTCAGACTCTTTTGGAAATAAAGCTTAAGGTGCTGATGATTCAACTTTGACATCATAGAAAACAATACAACTGTAGTTTGACCGGTGTTTTAACTATCGTGAATGAGCAAGGGAGGGAAGGTCAGTAGTTATTAGTGTGCAATTATAATGAAATGGAATGAAGCAGTCAGTAATTTTTATGATTTCTTACTGAGCCAATTTTCTCTGCACACTGATCTGCAGGAACTATACGGGGGGGGGGGGGGGCCGCAGTACAGGTTCTCAAACTTCAGTCTCTCTTTCCTCCCAACACAATACTCCTCTTAGTTCAAGGGTCGACATGTAACGTGTACAGTCAGTTATATTCATACGTGTATAGCTGCGTGTTAAGATTGTTTTCAAGATAAGAAAAGTTTTGAAGTTGTGACATTCTACCAGTCTCTAAACTAGCAAACGCCTCGCGCTCGGGAGGCGGAGGTCAAGCAATCTCCGCTTCGTCCTTCTTGTCCTTTTTGCCCTCCCCCTCGCCTTCGCCCGCATCGCTGCCGTCCCGTCGACGCTTGCGGTTGCGCGCGCTGGCTTTGGACGCCGGCAGAGAGTCCATGCCCAGCACCTTGTGGATCTGACGGAAAGCGAGCAGCCGCAGAGCATGCTGGAACGAGAGAGCAGAGATGTAGGCTTCTTTTTTTGACTAGTGCTTTGAAAGCTGACAGTATAGAAACAAACAGGAAATGAGAAGGGGGAGAGAGGGGGGTATGTCACGCAAGGGCTGCAGTGGAGCAAATGTTATTTTAAAAAAAAGTCTTCTCTTTCCTGCTGTTCGTTGATTGGATATCAAAACATGCTAAAAAAAGTTTGCGTGGACCAGAGCAGCTATTTTTTTTTTCCAGTTGTTGTTCACTAAAGCACCCACCCTGAGTTTATTACTGGCTGTTTTATCGTAAAAAAGCTGAATCCACCTACACCTTCCAACAAACCAGAATAAATATAGTACACATGGTGTGTTACCTGTGCGCTGGCGGTTATGTCCTCTCTAGCTTGAAGCATCATGCTTTCCAAAGCATCTGTCGGCTCTTTCTCACAGGGGTCCATCAGCCCTGGTCCATCTGAGTAAGAGGAGAGAAACCGGTTAAAACTGTAAATGTGATACTAAACGGCGAATCTCAAAAGTTTGACACAAGCAAACTTTTTTATGTCTTCATAAACGAAGAGATTTTCTGATCTACTCTTTCACATCTCATTGATGTCTGACCTGGTAGTAGGATGCCCGTGGAGATGCACTCTAGAACTCTGCGCATGGCCTCTCCTGGGCTGAGCGGACCTGCAGCACTGCTGATCACTTTCTCCACCAGCAGCTCCATCGCCTGGAAGAAGGGACATACAGAGAGATACAGACACACTGAAAAGCAAGAAGATACTACAGACAGTGGATTGAAGTCTCCTTATAGGTAGTCTTCTACCTTTTGATGTCTAGACTCTTCATAAAGCATCTGGTCAAGACATTTGGTGTGGATAAGCAATCTCCTTACACAGCTATATGAGTTATGAATGTTTGTAAATACAATTTTTATGTCATTGTTTGCACATTTTGATTGTAAAATGTAACATATAGTTTGAAGCCTCTTACCCAGCCGGGCATCTTCCCCCAGGTGGGAACCCGCTGACATAAATCTCTTAGCACCCGAATGACAATCACACAGGACTGAAGCCCGTTGGCACGCGCCTTCATTAAGACAAGAAACAAAAAACACATCAATTAACAAATAAAAAAAAAAGGTAATTTATTTACTTTAAAATGTGACTTAAAATGTATGCATTAGAAAAAGAAAACAAAACAAAATTTGTGATTCAGGGCGGACAAACTTTTTTTTTTTAAATAGAAATGTCAACAATTAAAGAACAAATGGAAACTCTGTGGTCATGGGTTATTTTGGGGCTTTCGTAGATTCTCTGTAAAACTGCAGCAGTGCTCATTTGTACTCTTCTTTGTGCGTGTTTGACCTGTCACACTGATAATCATTTTCACAGTAACAGAGAAAAGACGGCTCGTTCGAAGAATTCCTGCATAGTTCTGAGCCCATGAAAATCTCAAAAACTTCACAGAAACAAACAACGACAAACCGAGCAGCTGCATAACGCAACAACAAAATAAGTCTAATCCTAATGTCACGTTGGCTGTTATTCAAACAAAGCAGGATTTTACATAACGTCTAATTAGAAATTACATCCCCATTTTTGCTGCTTCAAAACAAAATGCTTCCACCTGTGTGTGGCCTAAAAAGGAAGTGAGAACAGTTGATTCAAATGATCATGCTTAACCACATCTGCAATTTAATACAATGTATTTTTTTTTAAATAAATATGTCATCACATACTACAGACTATTTAAGGACATCAGATATAACCCCAAAACCAATATCAGGGCTGTGTCACAATTATGGAAGTTTTTAATGCAATACAAGCTCACAAGTGTTCATCATAACATTAGACATATCTTTGTCACAGGAAATTATTTACGGTGGTGTTGTCACCGTGACGTCAGTGTCTATAAGTCATCGTCTTTCATAAGGCTGTAGCTGGACTCACATAAAGTACTGTCCTTGCTGATATGCTACAAGACACCTCCGTACCTGCTTAATGAGTACACTGCGGTAACGTCAGGTGACTCTCAGCATTACACAACAGACACACAATGAACATCAGTTCAGTGCAGTTATGCCTTCAAACGGTGCTTCTCTGCTGCAGACAGTAAAAGTTCTGTTTTCTACTACAACTTTTACTTAATCTATTGCAACTATCAGACATTTTGACATGTCAGCACAGGCTTAACTCATCACCAAATGGCACTGTGCACGGTAGCTCATTGAGTGTACCACCTCTGCTTTTCCTGTTGTGAGTCAAAAGTCAATCAGACAAACAAAATAACCACTGTTGAAAAGTTCTTCTAATTTCATGCCGATAACCATTTTGTGTAGGTAGATATTCTCAGATGGTGGCAATCTTGTTTCACTCGAATGATGCTCATTCCTTCCAACCTGTGTTGGGGGTCACACAAAGACGGGGCAGACAGAGCTGCGGTGCACTTACCTGAAACCATTTAGCGTGCCGGAGAGAAGCCAGGTATTCCAGACATTTCCTCTTATTTAGAAGATCCGGAGGGTCCTTCTCAGCCACATCTGGTGGAGATAACACTAGCTCATGACTTACAGTCAAATTAACACGAAACCCACAATGGCAATACATGGCAAGTGTAGTTACTGCTGATGTACAGGCGCTGATCAGGGATGAAATTATAGAAACAAAAACAACGCTGGACGCTATCTCATGTGACCAGACATTTCCTCGAATCCTAAAATACTCTTCAGTTTGTTTGTGAGAAAAATAATGAGGGGATGATGTGAGAGAAAAGGCAAGCATTTGACCATCGATAGAGGAGGACTAGAGTCCTTTTAAGTTTTACAGATGTATTCTGAGTGGCAAAAAAAGAAGTACAATCACCAGTGTGTTCTTTGGTACGGAGCCCTGAAGTGGCCATAGAGAGAAAAAAAAATATCAAGGCCACATTTTACTACAATGAGCATTCAAAACGTTATTGCGTGCACACAAGATACATTTTGATTCATTCATACACGACATAAGTGTGTGTACAAGAGACCGGCGTTTGAAGTATTAGAGAGGCATGTTCACCCACATATTCTTACACGCTGATGCAGCGAGTTTCACAAACTGACACTGACACACTGACAATGAAGGACTAATCTATAAAAGCAACCTTAATTTGGCATCGATGTCTGAAGGTTATCAACACACAACTACTTTACATATAATTGCAAGTATATTGATCGTGCGTAAAGATGCGCACAACTCATTTAACAACACAAAAAAGTCTCAACACGGTGTGTTGATAGCCCGTCCAATGCCGGTTTTAATTTCGTCAGGTACGGTTTATAGGTTAGTCCCACAGTGGGCGCATTCATCAGCTCATTGCCATCAGTGCGTAAAATGATGAGGATGGATGCGGACAACATGACTGACTGTGTGTATTTATCATTTCCTGACATTTACTCTATTATTTACATTGAAAGAATGGTCTCTTGCGCACACACACTCTATGTAGTAAAACGTGGCCTTAACATATATATATGTATGTATATATATAAATATATTTTCTCTATGTCCACTCTGTATTTTGGAGTGGAACACATGCAAAAATGAAGGAAGGTTAAGGCATTCAGAGAACAGAGTTTAGATTTAAGAACATTATTTTGTAAATGTGTCGGCCGGCCCATTTGATTTTAGGATGGTTTCAAACTTGGACCCAGTTATTATCTCCCTGATCTTTCTCTGGAGAGACATTTTGACTCGTCAAACATGGCTGTGGCGTGGCTTATTTGGACACGTTGAATGTAACGGAGACATCAGTTGTTTCCAATCAAAATGTCTGCTACAGTATGACAAGGACGGTGTCAGTATGTCATCAAACTAGGTTAAACCACTTCTCTTCTTGCTAAAAATGTCTTCTTACAAATGCAATGTCATCAGTCCCAACATCTTTTACATGTTTTTTTTAAATGTTATAACTGTTGTCCATTTCAGGAACTGGTCAGTCCAATCTTTTACTTTCAATGTCCACTTTTAGAGCTGTCCTTTACTAAACTATAATAAATAAACTAATAACTGTGCTGTGGATTCATCTATTGTGCATTTGCATAAGCCTGGTCTGAGTCATTTAAAGGTTATTTAACAGTGGAGATGTTCTCAATCTATACTAAATGTTTACTGGCACTATTATCTACTGCACAGACAGGAAACGTCTCAAGCAGATAAAAGCACAAGAACAAGGGTAAGTCTTCCCCTCCATGCCTCCATATATCAACATCAAAAAGTAAAGTCACATGTTTCAAACACTACTTAAACAGTAGTAGTTTGCGTACGAGTTAGTAGTACTAAAAATGTGAGATTACAATGTTATGTCTTCTTAAAAAGAGTTCTCATGTCTGTGTTGGATCTAGACGTTTAGGAAATAGTAAAAGAGTTTGAGGACAAATGTAAGACACATTTACAAAAATGACAAATGACAGCTTTGTCCAAAACATTCAATGGTTACTGATGACTGCGATGAGGTAATATTTCACAAGATCAGCCTTGGGGCTTTCCACACTTCTCCACATGTTCACTAAAACTGTAGCAACATCAGAGGTCATTGGCTTTCTTACAGGGGAAATACAAAACAAAAAAAGAAACAAAGCCATATCTTTGAAGTCTACACTACCATACCACTTAGAATCAAAGACCCATATTTATCATGCCTCTTAGAATTGGGGGATTTAGCAGCAGCTTTAGCCCCTCTGATGGCAATGAACAAGAGGCTTTTCCTCCTCAAGCTTAATAAACATGGGCAACCTGGTTCCTTTAATGTTTCTATTCTTAGTGGTATGTGTACAAGTGTGGTCTTCAGATTAGCCATTGGCTTGCCTAGGTCTGCTGATACAGAAGTAGGGGCACTGATCAACAAACCCAAACAAAACTTTAAAAAATAAAAGACAGCGGCCACAGAAAACATTTCTACCATGTTTTCCAGATGGGAAAAAAACACATTAAAATACTGACAGTTATTGGAGCAGGCGGAGGAGTGTTTGCAACACAATGATCATTGTTGAAGGGTGGGGGGATTTAATGACAATGGATTTAGTAATGTACTCTTATCGTTATTTAAATACTGATCATTGTGAGGCGATAAAATGACACTCCAACACCTCAGCATTGATAATGCCATATTATGCTGCAGGGATGAGGGACTGGGGAGTCACTGGACCTTAAAAAAAAAAAAAAAAATAAGGATAGTTGTAGAAATCGTGTCACCATTTGAAGCATTGTCATCCCTGGGCATTATCTGAACACTGATCATCACTTCGGTCTATCATTACGGTTTATGTGAGCGTGTGTTCACCAGATAAACACACACCCTAGTGGCACAGAAAGGTCGGAGAGCCCGGCTTTTGATTCCCATGTTGTGGAAAAGAAATAAAGAAATTAGGGGGCCTGGTGTAACTGCAAAAAATGGGGGGAAATGAAAAGAGTGGGACAAATGAACGTGTGAGTTAATTCTTATTTTAGGGGTTAAAGGAAAAAAACTTGAATGTGGGCTTGGTTAAAAGTCCCACCTCTTACTTTGTGCAATTTAAGAGCTTTTCAGCCTAAAATTTAGGCTTCTGCTGGGTGGAAGGGTGGAGCAAGGGGTATATATAGATATAGATATATATATATAGATATATATAAGTGTATTACACACATTGCTTACATTTGGTTGTCTGGTACTGAAAGCTTTGGCTTCTCTAACCTTTCTCAGCCGCTTTTCCTCCTGCCTGCTTGTCCTTCTCAGCAGCAGTGTCCTCCCTCATCAGCGGCGAGGTGAGAGAAATGGTCACCTGCATTTTGGGCTCCTTGCTTGAAAATATCACGATGTTCGCCTCCTCGGGGTGAGCCTGCACCTCATACTGATCTTCAGAAAATGTCTGCCGGTTAAAAGGACACTTGGGATTACTCACTACAGAGGAGGAGGGGTTTAGGGGCAAAGAATAGCCTTATTTGGCGAGGTTACAGGGCGGTACTGTTATGGTTTTAACCCTGTGATATGCAATTTGTTGTCTCAAGGTAGTTCCCTTATTTAAAACAGGGTCGGTGACTTTATCATAAATGTGTTTCTCAACGATTCATCATATCTTTGTAGCTGTAAGGGGCAGTTCAAAGAAGAAAAGCCCCATCTCACTCTGTAGGATTCAGGTGTCATAACCAGGCAGTGAATCTAAAGATCAGTCAAAAGCACCTTTAATGAAACACTCATTACAGCTAAAGCAGGAGGGAGGAAGAGTGAGGAATTACAACACATCACTACCTTGCATTTGGTGTCAATCCCCTTTGTCTTGTGAGTCTTATATGGAAATGCCAGTAAATTTAAAGAAAATCCCAGGAGTATTTCTCTTTAGGCGAGGGGCAGCCCAGTCATTTATGAACATGGAGAAATGTTACCCAAGGCTAGAAACCACACAGCATTTCCTCTAATAAGAATAAAGAACAGCGCGACAGAGCTGTCTGCTCTGAGCTACCAAACGTGCACTGTATACCCACAGGAGGCTCAAATGACATGGTCAACTCGAGCGGTTTTACTACAGTTTAGATGTTAATCATTAATAGATGTGTGGGGGAACTGCTGTGTCGTTTCAGGCTGTACATGTTCACTAATAATAAACGAGCTGCTCTAGCATATGAGAAAACCCCATCGAGGATGAAAGAGATTCGGCAGTGGTATTTTTCTGGTTTTGCATTTTGCTTGTTAAAATGTTTTACTCTAAAAACAAAAGCGAGAGTGAAACTACTATCCAGTCTGTTTTTTTTTTTTTGGCCTTTTTCAAGCCACTGCGCCAAGGACTGGGCCTACATGGGGCGGCTGCTCTACCAACTGAGCTAAACAGCGCCCAACCGTCTCTTTGTTATGTAACTATAAAGCTCTGTAGTCCCCCAGTGTCCAGCTCTTATGAAACAATTCATAAGGCGGAGGCAACAATGATTTCCTCTTTTTAAAAACCCACACACATTTACCCAACTATTGCTAAAAATGGCAATGGTGTATTCGTCAGGATTTTGTTTACAGTTCGTCTATATGATATCGTATCCATGTGTAAGTCAGTGTTGTGAATTCCAAGTTTACCACAATTCTTCCCTCCCTCAACATGAACCAATGTCCTACATAAACAGTCTGTCAACGAGGGGGGGGGGAGTCTTCTTACCTCCAGTTCCATGGGCAGCTGCTTGGCGATGCTCTTCAGTAAAGAGATGGTGGGTTTTTTAGCAGTCAGCAGGATGAGCTCAACATTTCTGTCCCCACGTAGCAGCAGGCCTTTGGCCAGGATTCCCACCCTCATCACACCTTTTAGCAGCCGTGCTGAGTTCTCAGTACTGTCAAGAGAGGAGATATTATGAACAGTCCAGCCACCTAAAGGAACGTCTGTCACAGGAACTTGATGGATTAACAATGAAGATGAAGTCATGATGAACATTTTATTTTTCATACCTGACCATACATCTTTAGCTCGGTGCACGTATGTACACTACTGCTCAAAAGTTTGGGGTCACCTGTTATATTGATGTTTCCTTGAATAATGGCGGTGTAACATTAATATTAAAATGGTATAATTCACCACCAAATGTCATATCATTTGTATTTGAAACAGGTTCAGCCCCAAAAGAATAATAGTTAAATAATTAAACCTTCCATTTAGTGGACAGAGAATACGGCTGTAACCAATTCCCTCACAGATATCTTTAAATTTTGACTTTGTTGTCCAGAAACACTTCTGGGCACTCCAATAAACTCTCCCTAAACTGACCTTTTATTTATATTTTGAAGTTTTAAGTATCACACCTGTTAATTCCAGCTTGTTGTAAGCTGCATTTTGCCCTTGACACTGAAACAGGAAAGTTTGTATTTAAATTTGCGCAGATTTTTATATAAACTTCCTGTTTCTTTGAACATTGACTTGATTAACGGTTGCTCAGAGGTATCTGTCTCATTTTTCCCTTTCAGGTGGGCTGGCAGTGTTTTGTTCTCCATGTGCAAAATGGAGAACAGAACAGACAAACTAAACACTGGCACTATTAAAGGGAACTTTGCATACTTTGTGTATTTCGCAGCCTTCATAGTTTATTTTCCATAAAAAGGAAGGAGCGGGTAAGATGAGAGGGATTGAAGTCACCAACTACATCACTGGATGGCACACGCTGGTCCTTTAATGCTTGTTTTTACACACATGCCTTGCTCTAAATTTTCACTTCACTACACTTTTCTTCACTAGAAGAGTGTCTTTTGTTTTTACCCTTTTTCATCTCCTCCTTCAGTAGCAGCAGTAGTGACAGCTGGTGCTTCCTTATCCAGCAGGGAGTCTGATACCAGTTTTAAGGCTCTCTCAGAGTGAGAGACAATCTTCTGAACAGCCTGCAGCTCTTCCTCTACGGGGTAAATGGTGGAGTGTTTGGCCATGATGTGACGGTCATCAGGAGAGTCTGGCCGACGCACACACGTCTTAAGGGAGAAGGAGGAATAAAGTGATTGATCACACTTGGATATGAGTCTCAGTGAAAGCGTGTTTTTAGTTAAAAAAGAACTGCAGTTGCGATGCTCACCAGTAGAGGGGGTACTGGCATACCGGGGCGACTCATCAACGGTGGAGGAGCCATCCGGCGTCTCTGCTCCCCCCAGTACATCTGCTCCTCCTCCATCCTCCTCCAGTACATGTCCTCCTCATATCGTCTGCAGGAGAGAGGGAGGTTTTGAATGTCATTAAGAGTCACTCATTCCCACAGGGAGATGTTATGGCTGCCATTAAAACTACACAGTAGTCCATCAAATAGCACTTCAGCAAAACATCACCAACATTTAATCTAATTTACAATTGATCACATAAAATAATAATTAAATAGAGATTTTGTATCAAAAGCACTGAGTCTGTTGAAGGTAAACCAGTCAATTAAAGCACAGGACTGTAATGTTAAAAACTTCATGAGCTGGCCCCTGATCTGGCTGTGCCGTTTCCATGATAACATTCTCACGTCTAATTTGATTAATATGAATTTCCTCTGGCTGTCAAGAGACTGTATTTTATACAATATAGAAGAAAGCTAGTGCGATTAACTACTGCCAAAAAGATGCTCAAGAAAAAAAGAAGAACTTAAAACAAGGCATGAAATTCCCTTTTTTCCCAGGCGTACATGCGTCTGACTAACAGGACTTCCCCTTTACTGATATCACCTGTGTGAATGCATCTTCCTCATGCAATTCCCCAACAACAAAATTAGATTACTAACTTTGACCATGAGTCTGACCTCATCTCCATGTGCCAGCGCTGCTCATCGTCTCTCTGCCTCTTCAGTACCGCCTTCTGCTTCTGCTTCTTCAGCTTGCTCTCCTGCAGCTTCCTGGCCCGGTTACTGGGCTTGATCTCCACGGGAAGCTCTGGGTTCACTTTCTTCTACAGAGAGGAGGACGGAACAAACGTAAAGGGAATGTAAACACAGACAGTGCACATGTTCAGGAAAATTAAATGAATCTAAAAGAACAAACAAACAAGCATCAAACACTTCAGCTGGTTAAGAATGTGCCTTGTACAGTTTTCGTGTAAACAAACAAAAGTGCTTTTACACTAAGTGTTACTCTCCAAAAACATTCATCTCATAAAAGCTGATTTTTCAAAGTATTTTAAATCCAACATTGTTGACATTCTCGTTTACTAGCTTGCAGCCTTCTTCCCTGCCTCTGCTGGCATATTGCTGTATATCTTGGTATGTTACTGCCACCTGGTGATCAGTGGAATAGTGAGAAAACTGTCTCAATGAAGCTGTCCAAACATTTGTCCAAAAATAGCATGTGTGATCTGTGATCAAATCACCATTTATTGAGCCTGCAGTCATCTGCAAGGCAAGAAAAGCTACTGAGAGCACACAAAGAGCTACTGTCAAAGCAGTCAGCCCACTGAAGGTCACTTCTTATCAGATAATGACTGAAGGAGAAGAAGAAAGTAGATTTACTGCTGTTTTAGTGTTTTATAGAAACTCTGTTTTACAGTCTATGTAATCTAAAATACCAAAAACTTTAAGACTATTCATTTCAAACCAAGTCATTACGTCGCTCTGATAACCAGACAGGAATCAGCTCTGTCATGCTCTGGCTTTCTTACCTTGTACTGGAGTCTGTGCCTTCGTCCTTTGAGGTGCATGTCTTTAGCGTTGGGGTCGTTGAAGCTGCACTCACACAGTTTACAGTGGAATCGAATCACCTTGCCGTCATCGTTACGGACCTGAAACAAGATGGTTCAGGTCAATACACAACATGCAGGACAATGAACGTAACATACATGATCTTTCAGCAACCATATTAAAACATACACTAAAAAAACTATTAATATCACCATATTTAAACATCAAACATGAGTTTAACAAACAACTGAAAAGATAACCTAACCTATCAGCATCGCTATCAATTTAATACTTTTTTTTGAATGGGATTTACATGTGTAGTACAACAGTTATTTATGTCAGGAAAGAGGTTTTCCCTCATTTGTATCTGCTAATTATCATTATGTATTGGTTTATAATACCGTATAATATGATACTGGACATGATTCATCTCAGAACAGGTCTGAGCTTTTCTATCACACACATAAACACACTGAGGTGTTGTAGGGAGTATAGAGTGTCATTTTAATTGTCCCTCTGAATCAAAGTAACCACAGATGTCAAGAAACTGATCGCTGTGTCACCCAGTGAATTCAAACCAGTCACAGAGTTCATTCTACTGTCACTGTACTCGAATTAAAAGAGGCGGAGTGCATACGGACATAAGTTGATAGAGATAAAGGTTTATTGGTGAGGTGTAATAAACTTCACTGCAGACTGGAGTCTCTGTTTACAGTAACAAACACACTGACTCCACAGGATAAATGTGTAATGGTGGATTCGCCTATAAATTCATCTCCTGTATAAAACATCTGTATTCTCAATGTTATGCATGTTATCTGTAGTTGCTGTGGCTGCTTCGCTGTTCGTGTTGAATAAAATGTTTTAATAATCAAATATAAATGATCCGGGCAATTTGAGTTTTGCAAAAAACATGAAAGCTATGCAGCATTTAGTCCTTGTGTTTCTCTAAGCTCCCCAACCAACATACATCAGTGCTCCGACACGTTATTCGGCTGTAATTAAAGCCAATATTATGATGATTTTTCTTCTTATTGCTTGCTTACCTCCTCTACGTAATCGTGTCCCACTGGCTGGATGTCTCCCTGGCCTCCAGCTCTGTCACCGTCCTCATCGTCACTAAGAGGCTCCATCTTCTGAGCCGACTGTTGCATGGGCTCCTCCACCTTGGCAGCCGCCACCACCACTGTCGCTGCGGTCACTGCAGCTGCTGGAGCACTGGCAGGCTTATTGGCTATGCGGCAGGCAAGAGATTACAGATTAGAGAGTTGATTTAAGGAACAAGTTTTTTTCCATTTGGGAAACTAGTCATGCTATTGTCTGAAGATTTCATTTTAACTTCAGTATTTTGCTCATGCAAAGGATGAAGAGTGGCTACTTAATCCTGTCCAATGTTAAACACACCCCACTTACTTATTCTTGACAACTTACAACTTCTCTAACTTTTCATGTAAACAACAGCGCAACAATATAAATGTCTTCCAGAAGAGCCTGTCTGAAAATGTGCAACATTATCCCCATTTTTTAGATGATATCATGTCTCCCTCTCTCCATGACGAATGACTTGTCACTGCACCTTCCAGCGTGGCTGTTCAGAACGAGCTATAAAAACACATTGATTTATGGCGTGGCCAGACACCACGTCACATGAACTAGCTCTGATCACGTATAACACGCACCTAACACTCCTCTGTCTTATACAAAACACTACAAGAAACAGTTATAAAGGAAGAAGTGATAGTGGACATTAATATCAAATTGGTAGCTCAACATCAACTTTAAAAATGTTTTAGTTGCCAAATCTGAGAAAGAAAAAAAAAGTTCATGTTGTGCCAAGTGTAGTGAAGCAGTAGTAATTCAATAATAAACCGGTCAAACGTTTACATAACAAACCAACAGACTTACAAATGACAGTTATTTTGGAAGGAGCTGCTTTCTTGACGGGTGCCGTTGTTTTGGCCGTGGTGTTTACAGCCGCCTGTTTGGCTGTCACAGTCGGAGTCGAAGTGGTTGGGATTGAGGAAGGAGTGGACATGGACACTGCAGGTTTCCCAGCTGTCGAGGTCGTGACAACTGGAGCCGAATTCACCAACACAGGCTCGGTAGAAGGTATAGGTTTGCCCAGCTTGGTGTGAAGTTTCACCACCTTTCCATGGATAACAAAGAGACACAGAGGGAGATACAACCATTTAAGACTGCTGATACTTAATCCCATCCCAAATCCCTCGGGCAGGTTTTATTCCATGACTTGGCAGCTAGGATGGAACATCACGAGTACACCTCAGTCATGGTCCAATAATGAGAGCACGTTACAGCAGTATCTTCCACAGCTGCCTATATTTTCTTAAATAACACTTGAAACACGAGTAAAGACCAGATAAAGCATAATATCTGTGCCAACCTTCTGGTGTTTGGCCCCACGGATATGTGCAGCGTAGGCGTCCACGCCGGTGCAGGAGACATCACATAACTCACAGCGTAACTGAGTCTGGACCCCTCTGGGCCCGTTGCTTGCCCCCGATTGCCCCCCAGATTTAAGGGCTGCCTCCTTTTTCTTATGCTTCTGGCCCTCGAGGTGCTCCCTGTATGTCTGATACATTAAAACAAACAGTTAACAATTTGAAGCTTCTAAATGCACATACAGGAATAGTCAGATTTGTTTATATTTATTATTACATTCATGTTTTTTATCCTGTTGATGAAATAAACTCAGATAACTGCTGGTAATTATGTTCACCAGCCATGACACATGTGTTTATACACACAAAAATATGTATTTTGGTCTTAAATCTTAATACTCTACATATTTTTTTTTGTTTTTGGGGTTTGTTTGTGTCTCTCGAAAGCTCTGCAATCCTCAACACAACAAAGCTTTTGTATTAAAAGCTTTTTTTTTTAAATAAATAAAACCTTGTTAAATCAACCCCTCATCATTATAAACACCTACCTGAGGGCCTGCACAGCTGATCTTGCAAATGTCACAGTAATGGAGCTGGGGCTGCTTAGGAGGCAGTTTGGGCTTGAGCAGCTTGGCCTGGTGAAACGTGGGCTTTTTGTAGGTGTTTACAGCTGGAGCGGTCACCATGTTGCTGCCTGAGTTGCTCCAGGAGGAGCTTGTCAGCTGCTTGGGTGGTGGCTGGATGGGAGGCTGGGGCTGCTGCGGCTGTTGTGGCTGCTGAGGTGGAGGCTGCGGCTGGGCGAGAGTCTGCTGAGCCGGCTGGTAATAGGAGGGGGCAGATGTGGAGGTGTAGCCAGTTGAATCATAACTGGAGTAGCTAATGCCTGAGGGTGAGGGAGCAGGAGGAAGAGATTGAGGACAGAGTGTTATTACAAAGAAGAAAAGCTACAAGATAGGGGTCAGACATGAACAACCAGCAGTCATGTAGGCAATAAGTTGCATTCATAGACCAAGCAGAGTAAAGGCAATCGCAAAATGGCCTTTAACAAACATCAAGGATGTAATAAGAAACTCAAGCATCCGTTTTTAATTAGCATCAGTGTTTCTATACACTTCTTTCCTTTGTTCCTCATCCACAATAAGACTCATTCACTCCACCACACCACATAAAGCATAAAATTTCATTTTAATTGATTCAACACAATCAGCAGATGTGCTCCACAAAAGAGAAATCATTTGCAGAAACATATGAATAATAAAAATAAATACATTTTGCATTAAACAAATGTATCTAAAAACAGACCCAGGAAAAGGAAAATAATATGCTAATGTGACGAGCATGTCTCTGGCTGGCTAGCATGTTAGCATGGTCTTGTGTACAAGTATAATGTGGTAATAAATAAAGTTTAGACACACATACATCTGTTTTATACTGCAGCTGTGTTGGATGACTTACACACACTCAAAAAAAAAACACTTTTCTATCTTATCTCATGTCTTATGTTACCTGAGTAGGTGGTGGCTGAAACAGTGGAGCCGAAGGAGGAGCCAAGGGTGTAGGATGAAATGGGAGTGGGCGGCTGCTGGACACTGGTAGACACTGGGTAGATGTTGTAACTGGTGGACACAGAGCTTGAGGGGGCCAGAGGCTTCAGGGCTGTTACCTGCCTCTGTGGAGGAGGCGGTTGGCTGTACACAGTGGAGGGAGCTGGACTGTAGGCACTCTTTACTCCTACTGATAGAGAGAAAGGGTGAGTGGGGAGTTAGAGGGGGGAGAGGAAGGACATCAGAGTGAGGAGAGCATTGCATCCTTTGCATTCTCTGGGACTGCCTGTCAGAGTCCTTGGCAGGACAGGAAGGATCCTCATTTCACATGCTAACAGGCAGCAGACACATTCTTTATATATCATGTTACACTGAAAAGTGTGAGGTAAATAATACCAAGACTGATGACTGATGACACACAAATCCCCTGCTGGACTGAAGTGTATGTATGTCAGTGTTCTACACTGTTAATTAGATTTGAAACACTTGTTATATAACAGTCAACAATATTTTTGTAAACTGTTTTAAGTATTCAAAATCCACAGGGACGCAGTAAAGATAGCCTGCATGCCCACACAGGTCCGCTAACAGATGCAGCAAAGTAACAGGAGAGTGAGGGAGGTGTCAATCAAGCACAGTACGTACAAACCTACACAGTCCTGCGGAAAAGTCTGAGTGGAAACTCCTGTGTGGGTGGAAATTGGATGTCTAGGGCCACTCGAGTGTTCTCTAGTGCTCTTTCGACTAGGTGATGATTATATTGCATATAATTCACATTTCTGTACTGCAAATCTGAACAAAAAAACGGTGCAGCAGAGCCGGAGACATCTTTGGTACTCCACTAATTCTTCTTCTTTGGTCTTGAACGTAACTTTACCACCCAAAGTTGAGCAGTTCAGTCAGAGATTCAGCTGTGTGATGCTAGTCGCTAATGTAGATAGATAATGAGCTCCTAGCCTCAAGACGACATGTGAGGCTGTCTAACTTGTTTTCATCCCATACCCACGCCGACTTGAGTAACATCACTTGAGGCAGTTTATCCGATTTCATGATTTCCCTTTTATATTAAGTAATCACTCATCTCTAACAATGGCTGAAACTTTGGACGTGACATGAGAGATAAAATGACTCACCAGTTTGGTAGTAATTCTCTGTGGGTGTCCTCTGAGCCGGAGCTATACTCGTCTGGTAGTACTGTTTATTGTCATAGGTAGTCACAGCTGCAGGGCGATAGCTGTAGTTGTCCTGCTGGTGTTTAAGAAGAGCATTTCATCAAACTGGGAAGCAGAGTTTAAGAATTTAAGTCGATAACTAAAGCAAGATTTTTTTATTTAAAAAAAAAAAAAGCACAGATATTATAGTAATGTGCCCAAATCACATGAGAAACTGAGATGCAGAAAACATAAAGGAAGCAGAAAGAGACTGACCGTGTCCGAGTATACCTGGTACGTCTGTGGGGTGGTGGTGGGCTGTGGGGGTGCTGGGGGTTCTGGCTGCCTGTAGGCATAATCAGGAGGGGCCTGGTGGCTCTGATAGGCAGGGTAAGGGGCAGAGACCACAGGCCGGGCTGCCTGGACTGGAGCTGGAGAGTAGGATGCAGTCACTGCATGAGCCACAGCTGGAGCCTGCTGGACACTGTAACTGGCCGTAGATGGATGGGAGTAAGCCGGGGGAGGCTGGGTACTGAAGGAGAGGAGAAGGAGGGGAGAGATTAATCAGAATCAGATTTATTCGCCACGTATTTGCACACATCCAAGGAATTTGACTCTTTTAATTGAATCAAGAAGGTAAACTTCAAAGCAGATTTCCGAGGACATCTTAATGAACAACGTGAACTTTAAAGTGTCAGCTGGGATCAATCCATGTTAGAAGTGTAGCATATTTTCTTCTCTTTGAGGCTCAAGTCTTCACCAACCATGTAATTTACATCAAAAGCACTCCAGTCTCCTACGTGTTTCATCGTGGCATGATATTTCTATAATACAAATAACAGACCTGGGCAGAGAGCAGAATAATCAGGATAATTTCACTTTGTTTACCAGAATAATTCTTCCAACAATAGTGTAAAATGTAGAGTATTTTTAAAACCATGCCCACTTCACAGCAGACAAAAAAGAAGTGGACTGTTAACTTGTTTAGATTTAGTCATTTTTCCTTGGTTTATGTGCTAAATATGTAAATATGCTATGTATTTAAACTGTTTTCCTTTTGGCTGTTTTTTACGACCGGAAGTCTGCACAGGCTTCGCATTGACGCCAGGTGGAATTTAGCTTTGAGGGTGTACAGCCATGCTAGTGACTCACTCCTGAACAAATCTGATATAAACAGTGAACAAATCAAACAGTTTGGTTGGTGTACTTAGGATGAATAGGGCTTTGAGATACATGCCAGTGTCTGCACAATAAAAAAAAAAACTCAGGGGATCGCCAAAGATTACAATTCTTTCTGAAGAGGGGATGAATGCCAGTATTTTTAAAGTACATTTCATGTCAGTCCATCCAATAGTTGTTGAGATATTTCACTCGAATCCACCAACGTGAGAGGCACTAAAGGAAGAGACATGGGATCACCTCAGTTGACTCATCGTCTCAGGAGTGGGAACCATGCTTATTTGTATTACATTCATATAAATCCATCCAATATTTCTTGAGATTCTGACCGACCGACAAACTAAAGAAGCAGCTGTACTGTCATCGTGTCATCCACAGAGCCGCATGACTAAAACAGGCACTAAAAATAGGGAGGCAAATTAAAAGCAAGACGTCAACACTTGATCAGGATTAATTAATTGACATCTGAGTGAAGACACAACTGTGATCACATGAACATGACATGATTGACTGGGCAGCTCTGCCGCTGGTTCATTTTTACATTTACAGAGGAATTGAAAAAGCTCCACAGCAGCCTCGCTGTTAGCGTGGTTTGGGATGCAGACTGCATCCGTTACTGGCAACGACATCGGTAACCGATGCTATCAGCATCTTTATTAAGCTTTCAGTGACAGGACGGACAAGAACATGAGAGCTAAAATTAAATGACGCCTTAAGGTCATAGAAGGGCATAGAGTCAAAATGCTGTGAAAGTAACAGTATCAAATTTTACAAAAATATACTGGAAAACACTTTTTTTTTTTTCAAGGCTGACTTTTCTGTGCATTGTCCTTCAAGTATCTTAACCACTCCCCTAAAGAAATTATCTCAGACCTGCAGGCAGGAGTTTCCAAGATTTAATGATTAGGTTACGCAAGCGCCACATGCCATGCCGTGACTCCCTTCTGAACAAATCTGCTATGGTCCGTTTCACCAAAAATAAACAGTGAAACAAATCAATAAGTTTGGTTGCCGTTGCCCTACTTGTCTGTTCTGACCCACCCCGGCCATCAGACTGGTAAACTGCTATCACAATACCTCAGTGTCATATTGTTTGTTTTGCACAATGGGCATCAGCACTTTTCCTAACACTAAACGGAGAACAAACATTGATACTCGTTGCTTATCAAATGCCTCTGCGTTAAGAGGTTAGTGGCTGACCGATGACAATATAAACCACGAAGCAGTGTGTCAGATTTTGCTGTTGTTGTAGAAAATTAAACGCATGTGGAAAATTTGCTGA
This sequence comes from Protonibea diacanthus, assembly GCA_028641955.1. NCBI lineage: Eukaryota > Metazoa > Chordata > Actinopteri > Sciaenidae > Protonibea > Protonibea diacanthus. The sequence goes on from CM053979.1 coordinate 13,404,034, forward strand.
ATCACTGATAAAACCAAAAAGGGGCAATGCAACCTTTGATGTAAGAGACGGCTCAGGCTGCCCTTTTGTATGCATGTTGGAAAGTGTTTGAGTGAACGTCCTCGTTCGATCAAGACAAGATATCCAAAAAGGAGCCATTAAGAAGGTTTATGACACTGTTTCCATTGCAGATTTGCTATAACCAGGCTGTTGGGGATGAGGACTAGTAAGCAAACTGTATGCAGCCTCTGATGTGTGGCGTCTTTTTCCTGGCACTGTCATAAATAGTGTTTCTTTATTCATCAGCAATACTGTTTATGCCATTGTAGCTATATTTAATATCTCTGGATGTGTAAATCAATAGCCTTTTAGGCAGTAATATTTTTTATTAAAGTTATCAGGTACTTTTCAGATATCCACTATGCTGCTCCTGTATGCTCATTTATTTCATCTAGAACCATTTAATCCACCAATCCTTTCATAAATATATATTGCTGTTGCATTAAATTAGGTATAACTTAATAGAGCCCGGTCTCCATATCACCCACACATAACTAAAGATAACCCCACTGTGCCTCTGCAGCTTCAACACACTGACAAGTGACATGTTTGAGGCTGTAGAAGTTTATATTCAATCTAGAAACTGATTTAAAACGTAGTCACCATCACCGAAGCCTAATAAACTAAGGCAAACATGCATAGAGATAAACATACAATGAGTGTATGGTGCAGAGAAAATGCAGGTCCTCTCCTGTCTGTCAGGTTTGTTGGCTCCGGTGCTGACCAACATACCACAACAGGAAACCGTCACAGCTCACAAACCGCAGTAGTGAATCATAATTAAATCGGATTATCAAAGTGATTCACCTGTCATACAAACTTTGCTGATAAGAGTTTTGCCTGTTCAATTTCAAAGTGTTATCTATTCAAATGTCCTCTGCAGCAGCGTGCCGTTATTAATCATATAACTCCAACAAATGCTCTGGTTGACAGACACAGGACTTGCAGTCAAACCGGACCAGTACTAGCCCCCTTTAATCCGAAACGCCGGCCAAAATCTCTCCCGTCACAGCTGCAGCCAGCTCGATTCACCAAACCAGCAGCGTTGACATTGCCGGCGTTTTGCTTGGCGTTAAAGTACACACGACGGGAAAGAGTTGAATCATCTGTGGCAGCTTTCTGACTGATGAGTGATGACCGTGCTGGAGTTCACCTAATGTCAGGCAGCGTGTCGGCCTGAACTCAACCAGCTAACGTTAGCTAACCGAAGTAGCGAGTCGAGCTAGCCTGACTCTTCCGTCTCTCGCAGTGAAACCTCACCAGTCGCTGCTTCTCTGCCGACACACACCAGCGACTGATAAATGCGACTCATTAGAAATGCTGACATTACCTGTATTGCGGACCGGCACCATGTGTAAAGCCGAAATAATTGCTTGCAGCCATCTTGGCATCTCCAGTAGTACAGTACTGGCAGACAGCAGAGAGACCAACCGTCAAGATAGTTCACCTCCTCTGTTGCAACCAATGGCAACGCTTCTGTGCTGGACCGGAACTGCGTAAGACAAAAACTTACTAAACTTACTAAAAACATACTATAACTGGACAAAAATATATTACACACACACACATATTTAGAAATCTATTAACGAAGACATGGCGGGGAATGGTAATGTTAATATAACATCAGAGTTGATTGGTCGTAGATTTTTGAGCATAGATTGATTACCTAAAATGTAGGCATTCGCTACTAACCGTTAACTATGTTACGCATGCGCACACAAACGAGACAATTTATCTCCAATATTGATGTTTACTGCTGGTGAGACACGGTGGGACATTTATTTATTTATTTATTTATTTAGAATGATTTTTATTACATTTTCCAACCGCAAAACAACTACCTGTTATGTAATGTAGATAACACAATACACTCAGGGAGCATTGTCCCCCTATATAAATGAGCCGTAAGAGTAAAAATGGTATATGTATATACTATATGCACACACACACACACACATGTATATACAAACACATTCACACACCGACATGGAAAAGCTCAGTCCCATTACAATTGACAGTTAAACAGTGATGGAGCAAATACATAGGAATAAAAAAAAAAAGAAAATTACCATAATATTAATTTTGAGAGAAAATTCTGTTTTTTTTTTTTTTTTTAATAATCAAACAAATAAACATACATAATACATACATAATATACCTACACACACACACACACACACACACACACACACACACACACACATGCAACCTTATAATCCAAATATGTCGGTTAGCAGATTTTTCTCATTGCCATCTTTTAATATAATAGATGTGAGTCTTTTACCGGCATATTTAAAGAAGAGTGTGCAGGTCTTAAAAAGTCCTTTCGTCCATCTCAAATCTTAAAAGATTTGTAGGAGGGAGAGGAGAAAGTAGGGAAATGAGGAAGAACAAAGGAGCAATGTTTTATTAGCCTGTCGTTATTTCTACTGCTGGGATGCAACTTAATTTATAAACTAAAAGGACAGAAAATATTTGGTTAATTAGTTTAAGTCTAACATTTGGGGGAAAAAAAAAACATTAAAAATGTTTTTGAATTCTCGTCTTGTTCAGCCCAAGCCGGAAGTACATTGTAGTGAGTCCTCTCGCTTTGTCTGCGGTCAGTCTGCTGAATGTCCCGAGTGTCTGTCACGCACGCTTGTATCGATGCTGAAGATAATTAACCAAACCATAATTAACCAAACTCACGGGCAGTGAGTCAGTGGACAAAAAAAATCAAGACAGCATCATATACAGCCAGTTTGATGTTAAAGTTCATGGTGATCATAACATCCACATGGTTGATAAGGTAAAAAAAAAATAAAAAATACGACCTTGGGCTTTGAAGGCATCACCTCACATTGAATATTATGCTACAAAAAAGGGAAAATGTTAGAAAAAAAAATCATTGACCTATACATAATTATTACAGTGGCATGTAGAATTAATGATACTACCCGAGGCGCAATAAATTATATAAAGATGCCTGTTATAGGAATATGTAGAGTATCTATGGGGAACTGTGCAGGAGTGATATGATTGGCTGGGTGAAAGTGAAGTAAGGGGCTAAATAATTCATGTGTGTGTGTTGGGGTGTAGTGGGTATGAAAGAGACTGGGGTGAGGAGACAGAGAGGGAGGGGAAAATCTATGGATGGAGAGAGAGAGATGCTGTTGCCAGGGAACAGCAGCCACACAGAGGACCACTGAAAACAACAGCAGGATTATCTAATGGAGTGAAGAGACACAGAGACTGGTGCTCATTTTTCCCAAGTTGCTGTAGGGATAAATAAGCTGCCTGCTCCTCGGAGTCGGAGAGGTTTGGATACAGAGGGAACTCAAAGAAGGGAATTAATATTTAGGGACTGGGAAAAGATACTCCAGAGGTATTAGGAGGTATAAGGGGGGAGGGGGCAAATGGGGGGAGATCATGATGCCAGAGCAGATGCATTCTCATTAAAGGAATTTTGTGTCTTGGTGGTGTGGACATAGGAGCTGAGAGGCACGCTGTTGGCTCACTCTTCACGGCCAGTCTTTCCCTCAACAAAGGTGGCCAGAGGCGGAGGAGAAAGGGGGGGGGGGTCCAGCACAGAGGTGCCCCCTGTCTTCAGACACCTGCTGCTGGCTAGCGGCTGACATCGAGGACACTGTATGGCTGTGTCTGTGCGTGAGTGTGTGTGCATGTGAATGAGTGAAAGACGGGGAGCGTGAGAGGAGAAATTCCAGCCTCAACCCTGCTTCTTTTTTTTTTTTCTTCTGTCGGTGAGGAGAAGACTTTCTCCTCTTGAATCGTTGCATTTCTGACTGAGGAGAAGGAGGGAGGACACACAGACATCGACCAGCAGGGAGGTTTTGTGGGAATCTGACACCACTCATGTGAGTATAGTCACTGACACTTAACATCCTTGTGTTTCTGTTCTGCTCGCTGCACACGGCGACTGACTGCATGCACATTAGATTTATAGGTTTTTCTCCCATTGGCTGTTCCATTTGGGGTGACCTAGAAAGGCTGTGGGGCCATTTTACTCAGTGATGGGAATGTGCAACACATTTCTACATTCATCATTCATCAAATCTGTCTTTCAGTGGCTATTGCAAAGAGTTATATCTTATGGTGAAGCTCAGTTTAGCATCTTGTAGAAATTTTAAATGGTTGTTTCATTCATGGTTCTCATTTTCATTCATGAACGTGGTATGAGAAAGAAGAAACCCCCCCGGCTTTGATTAATGATCCTAACATGATTTATTCTGTTTTCTGCTCTCTACTCTTACTAAACTGACACTGTACACCTCATATCACTTATATCACATTTTACAAACAAGTGTGTGCTGTGTTAGTGGGTGTGACTTCGTGGTACAATCCCTTATTGTTCGTGTGTAATTTAAAGCCTGTGGAAATGAATTATTTCCTCTATCTGACACTTGGCTGTCTCTCAGTGTATACTCAGCCACAAGCGTCGCTGCCAAAACCACTAAAACCACTCCATCCCTTGTAGTATTCATAATCACAGGAACCATGTTGCAATATTTCTCATTGTGTTCAACGTTGCTTGAGCAAACCTGAAAGCAAACCTGAATTGCTTTAATGTCATCCACACAAACACTTATGTTGCCGACCTTTCCTCAGAGTTTCTGTTTCTAAGAATAACCTCCAGCACAGAGCTGGGAATCCTCACTCAGCAGGACCTGCTCAGATATTGTGGATTTTATACTTGAGTTGAGAACTACAAAGAGAACAGGCCCAATTTTAAATCCACAGTGCTCCTCTCGTGCAGCCAAAACAGACCTGTGCTTCTATTATTAATGTACCATTACTGTATTGTGATAATGCATCTTTATTCAGCATTAAATCAGTCATTTAGAGAAATGATGTGTACCCTAATGCGTTGATTATGCAGTGTATAACAAGAACAAATAATTATGTGTTTCTATCCATGCGGTTGGTGCCATAAAGACTCAGTGTGAGTGCAGATTGAACAGGCAGCAGTCACATCGGTGTAGCAGGATTAGGGAGCAGGGAGGGAGGATTAGGTCTGCATGTCGTCCTCCTTATTGGCCTCTTGAATTCCGCCGAGGAAGAAATTTGTATGTGATATTTGACTTTGAGGAGAGCCGAGATCAGGAAGCGAGTCTGAGTCAGTCACATGCCTCTCACATGTGCTCCTCTGTGCAGGGGGATAAAAACCATGTGAGCGACAATAGTTACAGCCCCCGAATTGTAATGAAAAATTATTTGGATGAAATCCTTCTGTTTCCCTTCAAAGTCAAACACGTGTTCCTCCTGCAGTTCAGCTCTGAAGCCGAATGTCTAGTGAGTACACTCACTTCATGTTTTTCTGATAAACCTCTCTGTTCGCACCTCCAGGCCCGGCTCCTGCTCTCCTCTCTGAGGGATGGGCACTACGGAGGCGACTCTACGAATGGAGAACATGGAAGTGAAAGACGAGTGGCAGGATGAGGATTTCCCCAGGTGAAATCCTTTTACATACCGCTGGTCATCATCTATTAAACTGCTCTGTTGATGTCAAATACATCTGTTGATGCTGAAATGAGACAGCTGAGCAAAAAGATGTCCTAATAGCAGTGGAGTGTGGCGTACTCTTGTGTTTGTGTGTGCAGCATATTTAAATTTAAGGACAAATAGTTCATTATTTAGGATCATTGTGCAGTTAATTATTGATTAATTGCGTTTTGAGTTTTTAATGGACCAGCTGCATCATATTACTTCCAGTACAGTTAAGTCTGGATGGATTTACATGCTGTGCTATTTATGTTAATCTGTATTTTTGTAATATTGGCACTTATTTAGCCATATCTTGTTTTTGTTCTACTTTCTAAACATTAGTGGAACTTTTACCTTACTAAAGGTTTAATAATTGTTGTTTTTGATGTGATGTGAGCTGATTTAAACTTCAGGTTCACAGTAAGAGGCAGTCAGTCAGTGATCTGCGACAGACGGAGAAGAAGGAGAACCAGACAGAGATAAATGACAAAAGTTTCTCTAAATCCATAAAGATGGCAACGATTTGGAAGATTCGGAGATGCAGAGCTTGATGGGCAGATAAAGAGCAGGGAAGAAGTGTGATGACGATCAGTGCTGGGCTCTCTTCCCCTCCTCCTCCTTCTCCTTCCTCCTCCCTCCTCTCTCCTCCCTCCACCCTCATCCCTCCTCCTCCGTCAGACTGTGAGGCAGGAAGCCAGGGAGCAGGTGCAGCTCTGTCTGTAAATGGTCTCGGGCTACGTCATGTGACGCAACAGCAGTCGCCGATCAACAACACAGCATCGCCACGAAAATGGTGGCAGGTTTTGGTTAAAGACAGACAGACACGGAGGAATTGCCAGCAGCAATAGGATTATTATAGGGGATAATAGGAGACGCTCTGCTATAGACTGCCTGTCATCAGCTGAGAGCACAGGGAATGAGTAAGCAAGTCAAATATAAAGGTGCGTGAGGTTAAAAAGCTCATTTGAATCGGCTCTGACAAAAGCAGCCCTGTGCTATTTCCAGAAGGTAAGCCTCATCAGTTCATCCTGATATTGATGTCTGTAGCTGAAGGACAATGCAGCCATAAACAGGAACAAAAGAGATAATCTTGCTTTTGTTAAAGGGGGAAATAAATCCATAAATCTGTTACGTTTATAGAAAAGGTTTCATTTGTGACAAAGAAAACGTTGGACTAGTAATCACTGCAGAGGTTTCCAGGGAGTTGGATCGGACCTTTCATCAGTGTCTGTTTGTCTGGGCTAAAGCCAGTGTTGTTGGCTCAAGAGGAGCACACACTGCCTCACACTGTCCTCCTCTAGATGGGAGCATGGAGGAGTTGGCTCTCACAGGACTGCAGCTAAGACTCTCTCTGCTAAACAACACTGTGCTGTAGCTCTCTGCGTTTCTTGCGTTTTTTTTTAACCATTTAGTTGTTTCCAGTTCCTCGGTTGCACTGGGTGTTGTTGCTGATATGCACGTGTAAGCCCATCTGCCCTGATCTGCACCACTTTGTCTGTATGCAAACACACACTTCTTCCCTCATTCTGTCTCTTCTTCCTCCCCCTTTTTTTTCCCTCTGTGTTGCTCCTCCCTTTCTCCTCGCCTAGCAGCCCTGTAATCTTCATCTCTCCCCAGAGAGAAATTAATTACCATCTCTATCCTCCTTTGCTCTCTCCTCTTTTTAGGGCTTAGCCAGATCAGTGACAATATCCACGCCTTGAGCAGCATCCTAATGACAATGTTACATTTTATTGTGAGGTTATTGTCACAGAATAGTCCATAGAGAACATAGGATAGACAAAGACATGAAATAAATCTTATTGTATTAAGTAAGTTGGTCTCTCCATATGGCTTTTTGTTATATATTATTATTTTTCCCTCCAGACCACTACCAGAGTACGGAGACATGGATTCCTCCTGTGGTCTCACAGACAACAGAGCCTGTAAGTGCCGACTGCAGACCGAAGGATCGCCAATTGATCAATAATGGAAAGATTATAATACTCGGCTTTATGTATTTATCAATTACATTTCCGTCTGTCTCTCCTGGTCTTGCTGTAGCTCCCCCTAACTCCCTGAATGTGAGCCCACCTGGAGGAGGAGGAGGCGGTGTGTCCTCATCACACCGTAAGCGGCGTACGCTGATTGCCCCGGAGATGAACCTTTCACTGGACCAAAGTGAAGGTTCTTTGCTCTCTGATGACTTCCTGGATACGCCAGACGACCTGGACATCAATGTTGATGACATTGATACGCCCGATGAGACAGACTCACTGGAGTTCATCACAAATGGCAACGAGCTGGAGTGGGAAGGTAAGTGGTTAAAAACGTACATGCACGACTGCACGTTGTTTTCATGCTTTAATTATTCATATATTAAGATTATTTTCCCTTGTTTTCCCTTTCATCTGAATTGTAATACATATGAATTTTGGTGTAATATCTGTTGATAAATCTGTCAGTCTATATACTGAACATTGAATCAGTAACATATTTTTCATCATCTTTGAAAGATGGCTTTGATTATTCTTCTAAGTTTCATTTTTCCACTTCTAGCATGTTTTATTTGTTTATATATCGTGGTTTTAATCTTATTTTATTTTTATTTTATTGGTGCCTTTTTTGCCTGATTTGTAAAGCACTTTGTAACTTGATGGGTACAATGTGCAAGCTGTGAAGAGTTGGATATCTTCAAACGAAGACTAATTCGACATTTCGCTGAAAATCCGAATCCTAATCCTACATGAATGTTAATCTTAATCCTTAGACAGTGATACAAAAGTTTTGCTAAAACTGAAAATAATCCTAAATCAATTGTTCAACTTAAACCTCACTTAAAAGGAGCTTAGACACAGGCAATAGATTTTACTCTGTCTTGAAACCAATGCTTTGCAGCGTGATACAGATTTCAGTGCAGAATTAAGAACAAAATCTGGCCCCGTGTCTGTCCAGATGACACACCGGTAGCCTCGGCCAAAGCGGGTCCCGCTGGTGGTTCAGGAGAAGCGGACGAGGATGGGAACACCAACAACGGACGCCTGTGGAGGACGGTGATCATCGGAGAACAGGAGCATCGTATTGACATGCAGGTCATCAGGCCTTACCTCCGGGTCATCACACATGGAGGTCAGTGAGAGGACAGAAATCACTCTGATAAGTCATGAAAGGCGTTTGAAGATGGTCTGACGCATTGTTCAGTATTAACTGAAACTCTCTCTCTCCCATCAGGTTATTACGGCGAGGGCCTTAATGCCATCATTGTTTTCTCTGCCTGTTACCTGCCTGACAGCAGCTGTCCAGACTACCACTACATCATGGAAAACCTCTTCCTGTGAGTCTGCCACGGCTGACTTTTAGTTGTCATTATGTTTGATGTTGTACATGGACATCACAGGAAAGTCACAGGGTTTGGTCAAAAGTTAGCACGTCTTGATCATGTTTTTTTGGAGCCCTTGTTGTCTCTATAATCTTGGCCATGATGCTGTACCCTTTCATACAGGTACGTGGTGAGCAGTCTGGAGATGCTTGTGGCTGAAGATTACCTGATTATCTACATGAACGGAGCCACACCTCGGAGTAAGATGCCTGGTATCAGCTGGCTCAAGAAATGTTACCAAATGATTGACAGAAGGTAGAAAACACGATGGAGAAACTACTCTAACTTACAGAGTGATGTGTTGTGTTTAAACTTTTCTGAAACATGAATTAGGCTGATATTTTTAGCTGCTGAGCACTGTTCACCGTCAACATACAGATATGCATGACATCGATACTGACAGGCAGAATAATGGAGAGTAATGGAAGTTATAATTTGCTGTCAGTCAGCAGGAGACTGAAAATGACTCACAGGCGATGTTATGTTCATTCTAGCAGAGGTCCTTAAACTTGTAAAAACGAACCTAACTGAGAATGGACATGTTTGTGTTGTGATGGCAGATTGAGGAAGAACCTGAAGTCTTTGGTCATCGCTCATCCCACCTGGTTCATACGCACTGTCCTCGCTATATCCAGGCCATTTATCAGGTAAAAAAAAAGGATGGTTGAACAATTATACTCAAAGTGGGAAAGTTCTGATGCTTTATGTAGTAGTAATCACACACCTTACTTTTGATCAGTCATTGCTGTATAAAATAAAGACATTTTAATTTTGGGAATGACAGTTTTCACTAAATATTATTGCATTATCATTATTATTAGCCTACTCATGCTCAGCTGTTTCTAAAATCCAAAAAGCATCCGTTTTACACTCAAATTATTTCTGATGAATATGTATTTAAAATAAAACACAGTGCATGTTGTATATCGTAAATTAAATTAATCATTGTGAGATCAGTGATGCATGTTTTGTTGCCCCGTTGTCCTCTGCAGCGTGAAGTTCATGAATAAGATCCAGTACGTCCACAGCCTGGACGAGCTGGCAGAGATCGTCCCCATGGAGCATGTCCATGTTCCCGAGTGTGTGGTGCAGTAAGTATCTCTGACCACTAGATGGAGAAAATGAGCTGTAGCAGTGGCACCATCCTGCAGGTTTCAGTGACTGCTGCAGGCCTTTAAATATATATATATATATATATATGTATATATATATATATATATATATATATGTATCATTTATGTAAACCTGGCAGAGGACAAACTAAAGTGACATTTAATGTGTTTGAATAACTGTAAAATGAGCTAGTAAAACGAGGATATAACTGTTATTCATTTCCAGGTTTGACGAGGAGAGGATTAAAGCACGGAGGGAAAGGTAAAAATACATTTGTCATTTCATTGTGATAACTCGTACAAGTATATTGCCCATGCAGAAATGCATCTGAAATAAACTGTGGTTTAAGCACTTAATCTGAATTGATTGGCTACCAAAGACAGCCTTAGACAGCTTTAAGATTTGGGCATCAGCCCAAATGCCTATATTAACTGTGCATATGTGTGTGTGTAGGATGGAGCAGGAGCACAGACAGCAGGAGCAGCAGCAGTCAGTCCCACAGGAGCCAATTAAAAAGTCTGAGAGGTACTTGTCTACCGTTTTACCCCGGACTTTAAAAACCTGTCATATTTTTACATTGGACGTTTGACTAGTTGGGACATTCATCAGATTTTGGTGCACTGTGGTCTTCCTAACTTTTTAAAAGTTTTTTTCTTTGTCATTTTCAGGCCGAAGTCAATGATCGTAGATCAAGGATTATGAGAAGGGCAGAGATTTGCAGGTAATATAAACCTCTGTTGTATTCCTTTGAGGAGCCCCAGTGTGAAATAGATTAGCCGTTTACATCTCCACACAGATGTAACCAAAATAACTTCTTTATTAGCTTAGATTAAAGTCATTATATTCAAATAGAAAAGCTCAAAAAAGCCCCAATATCTTCAGAAATAGAGAAATATTCAAATTCAGGAGTAAATGTACACTGAATACATTTTTCTTGTCAATAAATAAAAGGTACTTGAGTTGAGTCTAAACACATCTGACAAACTGAATGTATTAATATGCATTATGCAATTTTTGAACATTTACTGGATAATTATGTGCATCTACTGTAAAGTACAAGTAGTGAATGCAAAGAGAGTCATTACATTTGCATGTACCCAATGGCCTATAGAGAAAACACTCTTCACGTCTGTCTGTTGTTGGGAAGAGGAGCAGACTGGCTGAATGTGAGGTGAACGATTTGTTGTTATTTGTGCAGGGGAGGTGTTGGTACAGAACATTTACATTTACATTCAGATTCACATTCACCCCGCTGATGGTCACTCAGGTTGTCAGTGGGATATCTGGCCTGTAGTCTGGTGTGTTTTGCAGACCTTTACACGCATGCTTAGTCGTTAGATGGACTTCAGCTTTTCAGAATAGCTTCTCTCAATCGTCCTTTTCTTCTTCTTCAATGCTTCTTTTGCCTTGATTATATATATATTATAAGATCCTGAACATTCTTGTTATGCTGTCTTCCTCTATGGAGTCTTGGTAGCAGTCCAGGACAGAGCTGTCTTGGAGTCTTTTTCCCTCCCTTATATGATATTGAAATGATATTATACTATAAAATTTGCCTTTCTGGTCCAAAAAGAAGGCTGAAAATCGAGAAAGATAAATGTATCAATCAGGAGAGACAAGTGAATGAAATAAAAAATGATATGTGACTATCCAGGGAGATCTTTGTGATTGAGGGGCTTCAGCCCTGAGCAGCAGCAGCAGCAAGATAAATCCCACCATGGAGCCCAGACACTGGTGATGTAGGCTGATGACTCTGGCTGATGGTGGATAAAATGAAGAAGCTGATGAATCAGTGAAGACTTAGCAGACTGCGTACAACTCTATCTATTGGATAGATGCCGATGAGAACAGCTCATACATGATTGACAGCAACACTTAAGAGAAGAGTGTGAGGAGAGGCGTGAGTGACAGGATGGGAAAAGAAATTGACGACAGGCCTTCCATGCAAAAGAAGTCTTCCTGGCTGAACTTTTCTGAACTAAAGCTTCATTTCATCAGATAATCACTGTGTAGATAATATCTTATATCGAATTAACAGTACCCATTAGTCGTAAGTCAAACCACCAACACCTTTCAGAGTCAGAGTGTTAATGATGTGCGTGCTTTATGAGCTGGTTCAAACCAGCTGGCTGAAGGATCGACAGCAGTATGCTCCAGTCATGTCTCTCTGAACAAGGTTATAAGACTTCAGTGATGACGCAGAAGTGATTTAAAACCATAAGCAGGATAAAAATACAAAAAGTTACTCACAGCACAGGGGTGCTAGTGCCCTTGTTTAACTTCAGATTTTATTTTTAGTTGTCAGGATCATCATAACGGATCCGTATCTTCTACAATTAGATAAACATTCACGTGCACGTTTCAGGGAGTTCAGAGGTTGATTTAACAGGTGATTGATTTTGAAAATGGTAGAAAGTCAGATTTTCCTCAAACTTCCAGTGTACAAAACTCCTTTTTAGACGCGTGCACAATAACCAGGCCTTCGTTTTTTTCATTTACAAACTAACTGTAACTGCAGTTGTAGTACAAACAAAACTGTGTTCATCCCGGAGGCAAAGATCCAAATCATCCAAAAACATTTTCTTCTCTCCTCAGTGTGTGACAGACATATGGAGCATGAACCCTTTGATTTATACCCATATGAAGCAGTGGTCCATCACGTCTCCATGCGCTTCCTTGTTTTACCAACATCCAGCTGACAACCATTTTCTGATCAAGATGGTAATTGGATCGCTGCATCTCTTTTTTCCTTCTGTGCGAAAACCCGTTCTTCCTCTGTGCCAGAGGGTTTCATGTTGCAACCTGAATATATCGTCATATAAATCATCATGTGGCTCTGGAAACATTGCACTCTATAATGAAGATTAAGAAGAAAGGCAATGATTTTGGCAATGTTTGGTGAAGCCATTGTTACTCCAATTGTGGTTTGTCATGCCGTAACTTCATTTAAAGGATTACAGGCTTTACTATGAGCTGACAAAATTTTACAATTCTACTTTTTGTTAATAAGAAAATAAGTATACTAAATTAACCGAAAATAATTGGGTTTTACATTCAAAATTCAGGTTGTCTTTCTGTCAATTGGAGATCTAAGGTTTCTGCCTGACCGTGGAGATTTGTACATACTGTATGTTATGAAAGATTTAACACTCGGTGAGACCAGAGATGTCTGACAGCAACTTTACTGATGTAGCAGATGCTGAGCTTGGGTCTAATGTCGACCACAAGACCAAACTGGTTACACACATTTATATTCATACTGATTTGTGTGAATATACTGTGTGTTTGATGTAAATAACGATAGTTTTTCCAATGCATCGGATGCCTTCATTTTTATTTTTTGCCTCATAACTGCTGTATCCTAAGGCCTTTTTAAGCTCTCTCGTTTGCTGACATTTTGAAAATGTCCACATGTACTAACATCTGTACTCTACCTTATGTGTTATGATGTGCCTCAGTCGTCCTGTGTGTAGAAAATGCCGGAACATGATCAAAATTTCCATTTTGTGGTCTGGAAAACCCAAATGAGAGAATCTGTAAGAATCATATGTATATGTTGTCAAAAGCTGCACATAATAATACACTTACAAAACACGTACAATACATTTGTATGAAATCTGTATCAGAGCGGCCATGAATGAGACAAGCATTGCACACGTTTGCGTATTAACTTTAAAACTGCACATTTCTATAATTCTTATAGATTCTTTCATATGGGAACATTTCTTATGCAGATTGTGGAACCATGTTCTGACCACTAATAGATTAAGTTTAAAGCGGCTTTTCATCTTATTTCAGAATGTTTATGTAGCGTATGTGGAGATTTAGGTTGTTCATTTCAGCAGAGCGACATCTCCTTGTGTTTTTGTGATGACAATGTCAGCACAACAGAATTTTAAAGATTGCTCAAACATCCTAATGCGTTATGGATTGTACATTTCCTGGGGTTACATTGATTTTCTCTACTGTCTTCCATCCGTTCAACTTACTGTAGCAGGAGGGCATCGGAGTAAGAATTTTTATTTTTGTAAAGAGCTGCATAATTGTATTGCCTGCCTGCCTTGTTTTGCACTATTGGATTTGGTTGTCACAAAACCTTTGAATTGTTTCAACATATAATGATGATTTATGTTTATGGGAGTTGATGTTTCTCCTAAAATGTATTTTGTGTTGTTAACTGATGTTATGCAGTCGTGTAGCTGTTAGTAAGGCATGGACACGTTTATGCTCCTTTGGTGCAGAAAATAGGACTCTTAAATTCTTAATTGCCATCTCAATTCTACTTTTCTTCTTGTTCTTTTGCCTTTCTAGTACAGGACTGTTCATGAAAAGGTCAAACTTTTCAATTATTTTCAGTCCTGTTAGGCTGTTTTCACACCAATATACAAAACCTGAGCAGTTCTATCATATGTTTATCAAATCCCAACACAGTTGCCGCAGCTTATCATTCTTTGGGAAGGTTTCTTTGAGGTTTGTTGGCTGTAATGAGTGCCTATTTTTCAACCAAATTACTAAAAGAAATCCAGAAAATGTGAAGGAATGTAATGCGTAGTCTTTTAGTTATTACAGTTTGTAGGTTTCAAGTCACTCCCAGAATCAAAAGCGACGTTTGCATAGAGATGACAGATATGTATCAGAATGTCCATTTTGACTATAAAAGCACAATATTTATATGATCACAAATTATTTGCCTTCCATTTGTCTGCTGTAAAATGTTTGCTCAGTTTTAAATGGGAAAGATGATCAATCATTCACAGTTCTGAAGTGACCGGTTCTGCCTTGTAAATATAATTAAATAAACTGTTCCTCCAAAAATCTGTTATGTGTTTGTTTTCGTACTTTCTGTGTACTCATATGGTTAAGCGCTGTTCTAGTGTACAGATACAGAGTTAAGCCTGGAACAACTGGATTAACTCAGTCTCAGTGTGTCTCAATGTGTAGGATTTTTTTGCCATTGAGTGGTGAAGTTACAGATTGCAACCACCTCACCCTTTTCCAAGTGTGTAGGGAAAACTGTGGTGACTGCAAAACCACAAGCTCTAGTTAGAACCCGTAAAAACATGGTAGTTAAATGTGGCAAACTCCATAGAGAAGGACCCGCTACCTCGAAACGAAAAAAAAAAGGGAACGATACTTGTTTTGAGGTAATTCTACACCAACGAAAACATATTTTTGAATATTATCTTCCATTTCTGCCAATAGATCCCCCTTAATCTTACCCACTGGACCTTTAAAAGTACTTTTGTCAATTGCAGACCACTGTACATTATGTAAACAAAAGTTTAGAGCCATAAATTAACAAGCTATGTGATTTTGCTGCTACTTTTTTATTCATTTAGCCTAATTTTACTCTTTTAATAGATGTAGTGATGTAATTGTCCAAGGCTTTCTGTGTGTTTCTGTTTGATTGTGTTTAAACAATGACTTGAGGTCATTGTCAATATGGCAGCAGAACAAAACAAAACAAAAACTAACGCACGAAGAGAAGCTTCCAGTTTGTGTTCTGATTTATGTAGCGTATCCTGGAAAAAACAAAACAAAAAAAGCACAAATAGTTTTTTAGAAGTTGTTTAAACTCATTATATCATTATCTGTAAATTAAATAAATAAACAAAAACAGTAATATGCCATGTATACAAGCAAGCACATATACAGTATTTTTTTTGCTTTTTTAAATTACTTACAAAATTATGTAAAATGAAAATTGAGTGGTCGCTGGTAATGATTCAGGGAATATATGTAAAACTATTAGTATCATCACTAGTGAATGTGTTTGATCATAACAATTCAGAGAAAATAACTGTAAAATCACAGTGTTTCTCTGTAAAACCCTCACTGGAAATCTCCGTTTTTGTTTGGCAGACACTGCTGCCTGTCATTTGACTTTTTTTTCTTGTATATATTATTTCTTTTTTTACAGCGTACTATTCCCCAGAACATAGTTCAGCAACCTGCTTATCTCCTCAAGTTCTGAAGCTGGATGAAGACATGCAGGTGTATGACGACATCAAAGGACAGATCTTATTTTTGGTGCTGCCTTTTCAGTGTGACATCACCACTTAAGGGCTGTGGTCAGGTCTTATGACGTCCCCGTAACCAGAGGACTGTCACATGTGTCACACATCACACCCTGCTCCCTTACACACTGGTAGTGAACCCTGAATATTGACCCTTAACCCATGACCCCCCAGTGGTTGTAGCAGGATTAACATTGCACATGGACACATATACACAAATAGCTGTGAATGTCACACACACTGTGAACACACTGTTCATTCACTTTAACATGAACCTCTGTTTCAAATACATTTTTGACAGAATAAAGCATCAGACATGCTGTACATTGTTCTGGCTCACGTCTCAACCCATGACCTGTTAAATTTAGTTCTGCTGTCTAGTGGAGCTCACACTCATCACACACTGCACCTAACACATGAAATTATATCTGGGATGTGACATAGCATGTGATGGGTTTATATCTACATCTCTAAAATTATCCAATGTGTGATCTGGACAAAGAATTTGATGAAGCTGTCAAAAGTTGGTTGAAAGTATTACATACTCATAACAATAACTAATGGAAAGATGTAGCACTCTCCTTACTGTGCATGATGTGTATTTATATATACACCATATATCCTTAGACCCTTGATTCTCTTCTGTTCTAAAGACTATACTTTTTTCTTCCTTGATGATCAGTTTATAAGAAATGATACATTGTTATAGATTACAAGACAAGTAATCTACCAATTTAAATAATATAGCCATAATATATAGTTGCATAGCTCATACCTTTTGTATAAACCTTAATCCTGTTTGTGTTGTAATACATGTGACTGCATCTATCTGTTCAAATTCAGTATATGATATACACTGAACGATAACACAACTCTGTATAACAAGTGCTTTTACTTTTAATACTTAAAGCACATATACATTTAAATATATTATATGTAATGTATTGCTATAGGAGAAAAGAAGTGTATCCATCCATCTGCCTGTCAAAGACTATGACTTGTAACTTGACTTGACTAATGACTTATTTTGACTGACATGCTTTTCATTGACAACACAGCAGTACCCAATCTAAAAATACTACTACCACACTAAAATAAACCTACTTGGCTGGTGCTTTTTCCACATTTAAGATAAGATAGGATTTATTGATCCCACAACAGGGGAATTCACTTGTTCCAGCAGCTCACAATACACATGTATGTGTCAGTGTCATTCATAACATGCACAAGGTGGAACAGAAATATAAAAAATATGTCAATGTAGAGTATAATGTTGATAAATAAAATATTGTCAAAACAGGGGAATCAAATAAAAAGTCATATATATGAACCTTTCAAGTATTCGGATACACACACACACACACAAACAATGTAATGTTTATATACCTCTCTATATAAATATATATATAGTGCTCTATAAAAAAAAAATCCAACCATGTGAATGGAGTTATGAAATGATGCAGGCTTTACATACTTTTTCTTGCAAGTATTATATTACCATAATAACTTAATTTATATTAAATCAGATCTGGCAATCACAGTTACATTGTTCTCTGTGATTATTGTAACAGAAATGTAACCAGGCAACTTTAAACAGTAGTTCAAAGGCATCAGAAGAGATGCAGCTGTTATTTTAATGTCTCTATAAGACACCTTTCATGGTAGTTTTCCACAGTATGTCCGGTCATCAGGTGGATTAACAGCTGAATGGAACAGTACGAGCTGCTGTGACGGACAGGAACAGGCGCGCTCAAATATGTAAATATGTGAAAGTTCGCGGGCTGTGATTGGCTAATTCTAGGCGCTCCGCGGGAACTGATTGGCTACTGCGAAAGGGGCACGTAGAGTACGTCTGATCACGAGAACGCCCCATGCCTGCGTGAGTAGTGACGCAATTCGAGGGCTGGATATAAATTGCAGCGTCTCGCGCTCTAAGTTAATGGAGTAGTAGAGAGGCACGCGCCTAGACAGCAACGTTAATTTACAACTTATTTAAGCGGTTAAATTGTTGGATTTTGACCCTCGACTTTTTGGTTTAAAAACCTGCTTTTGAGTGTTTCTTTAGCTGACATTGAGCAGGACTGTCGAGAGGACACGAAAAGATGAAATACATTATAGGAATTGGCGGGTAAGTGTTTGTATTAAACATAGTTGTTCGCTAACATTTAACACACGTACAGTTATACGTATGTCTAGTAATGAGGTTGTAATGTTGTTTTAGCTAAACGGACTGATAGTGGAGAGCGGTGTTACGAAGTTTGTAAGAGTGCTGGACTAAAATAATCTCGTGTAGTGTTGTGTTGTTGTTTGTGGAGACCTCTTAAGATAAACTGGCGGTCAGGATGAAGTTATTAAATAATGGTGGCTAACCCTGGTTTATGGTTGATCTTATTCTGACCTTATTATCTTCATGGCCGCATGTTTTATCAGCTGCCCGCCAGAAATGAGTGCTGTTAAACCGGTTTAAAGCCATGTCCGGTGTCGCTGGTTTGTTGTCATCAATCGAGCGGGACATTTGAAAAAGTGGAGGGAGAGTTAACAGTGTTGTCCCAAAGCGGAACCAGTTTAATGTTATGATGATCAGCATATATATATATATATACACACACACACACACACACACGTTAAAATTAGCAAGTCACAGTTTTATTGTGTTTTATTTGGACTGATTTTTAAGCTTTGTGCGTTTTATCCAGCATGATTTGACTATCATTAAACACACATCTTGTATTGCATTTTAACACTTTCTTTTAGGCAAACATGATTTATGTGCTCCAAATCTACTTGATGTAAATGTAAACAAAGAGTCCCACATGTTTAAAACATAAATATTGAATCTTCCAATACATTATTATTATAATTAGTAAGATGGTTTATAGAATTAGGGGTTATTGTGTGAAGCACTTTGTGTTACTTTGTTTTGTATGAAACTAAAATCAGGTGTTTTTTGTTTACAGAATCACTAATGGTGGCAAAACAACCCTGACAAATAAGTTGATCAAGATGCTGCCCAACTGCTGTGTTGTGCACCAAGATGACTTTTTCAAGGTGAGTTTTAGCCACTAGGTACTAATAACAGGGTTTTTTTGTGTGTGTGTGTGTTGTTGTTGTTGTTTCCTTTACGGGCACTGCATGTAGGCAAAGTAGTTGGTTCTTGCCATTTGTAACCTCCCGTCCCACGCTCTCTGTTCTCCAGGCCTTGATGTCTATGCAACATAGTTTCTTTACCTGGTTGTCTCTTCTTACTGCATCAGTTATGACTTTCCTCCCTTGTATCCTTTTTAAGCATGTTAATATTTCTTATGCACTCTGCATTACTTCTAACAGGGCCAGATGCACCTGTTCTCTCCTTCATCTCCATTAACGCCTTCAAATATGGTGCTTATCACCCCCCCCCCCTTTCCCAATTTTTACTAAAGCTGTCTACTTTTATAAATGGCTTCAGTTATTTTGTGCATGGCCTTTTCCTCCCATTTTCATTTTTCTCTGTGTGCACACTTGTTTGGCTGTATTGCTCTGGCATGTGAGTGGGATCTGAGAGTATTCAGAGCTGTGAGGTTGCAGCAATGTTTTATTGGTGACTGTTATTTCAGAAACCTGATCAGATAGAAGTCGGGGAGGACGGCTTTAGACAATGGGATGGTAAGACTTCACTGAAGACTGCCATTGATTACCCTTTAGCCTCATATATCCCCACCCTCCAACATTGCATACATTAAAACCATTTAACATACACAACATTAAGCTGATAATAAACTCCAGTAACTTGGAGCAAAACACATTTCCATTTTTTTATATTCTCCACTTTTATCTGTTCTAATTTTCTATCTGTCCTTTCCATCGTCTTCCTTTCTATCAATGTTGCTCTGCAGTGATCACAGCTTTGGACATGGAGGCCATGACCAACACCGTAAAAGGCTGGATAGAGAACCCGGTGAAGTTCGCACGTTCCCACGGTGTCACTCTGTCCCCTGTGTCCGACGTGGCCAACCCCGATGAGCAGACCCACATCCTGATCATAGAGGGTTTCCTGCTCTACAACTACCCGTAAGTTGATTTCAGTTCACTGTGGCTGTTAGCCTCAGGGATCTACGACTGACCCATGATATTATTTGCATTGTAAAATCAACTGTGGTTAGTTGTTCCAAATAAGTATTGTTGGCGCTTAGATCATGTTGTGTGCTTTTAATCTGGCTCTAAATTTTAACTTCATATAGCAGAATTTTCTGTGAAGGGCAACAGCCAATCTTGTTCCTTGCAAATCCTCAAATTCAGAATGACAAACATTGGATGCATGGTGTTACTTTGGTAGAGTTACGCGGCCATCTTGTTTCTCACAATTTTGGAATTCATGACAACAAACAGTGGATGGGCGGTGCTATTTTTGCCGAGTCATGTGCCAATCTTGCACACTTGAACCAACTAGCACATTTACACAGACCTCTGCAGGCAGACTTGGGCGGTCCTGCAGATAGAGATAACAGTTTCAGCAGAAAGAGGCTGGCTGCTAAGTGATCTGCACTCTGTGTACTAGAGCTCAGAGTCAAGCATGCTGCAGATACACAGATAAGAAACCAAATGAACACTTGCATAAGTGCTGTATGCTCCTTTTACTCTGCTTCGTCTGGACACTGTGTATGTCATTATCAATGTCCTTGCTCATCTCCCCTCTAGGCCCCTGCTGGATGTTTTCGACAAGTGCTATTACATCACGATTCCCTATGAGGAGTGCAAGAGAAGGAGAAGGTGAGCGTACACAGAAACATTTGTTTATATTGTTAGTGTTTACATTTTCACATTCTCCATTTTGTAATCATTGAGCTGATTTGTCAACATCACCCTGTCTTGGTGAGTGCACCTTGACTAACAGTGTGTTTTTATAATTTCAGTACAAGACAGTACACCGTCCCTGACCCTCCAGGCTTGTTCGATGGCCATGTCTGGCCGATGTATCTGAGGCACAGGAAAACGATGGAGGAGAGCAGCTTGGAAATTGGTATGTTTTAATATTTTCTTTGGGAAACTGTGTACTGAATTACTCTATTTTTGTTTTTTGTTTTGTTTTTTTAGGATTATTTTCAAACAAGTGATTAACTTGTCAACTCTCTGTGTGTTGCAGAGTACCTGGATGGTTTGAAATCCAAAGAGGATATCTACAACCAGGTGTATGAGGACATTCAGAACAGCCTGCTTAATCGTTTATAGGTAAGAAGACAGAATAATTCATACAAATTTGTTGGTTAAAAGTTTACAACCTCATCTAACATTACTTTTTTTCTGTTTTTCTTGCAGCAGGAAGAGTCCTCTCCAACTCTGTACAGAAATTGTAAATAGTCTCATGGATACTTTTTTTATGAAGGTTTTCTAATTTTATTTTGTTTGTAAATGCAGCAAAACAATGTTAACTTATCATAGTCTTGTTTTTTGTTGTTTTGTTTTTTTTAAGTCATCTTCAGATGATCTATATTTTACTCTGAGCTCTGTTGAATGGATCATTAGTATGTTACTGTTATGTTAAACCACTGATTTGTACTGGACCATTTGTTGTAAATGAATACATTGGTAGCTGTTCATATACAGAACATCAAGAATCTCTGCAGTTTTGTCATCCAAAAAATAAACTTGTAGTTGATACAATTCTACATATGGTGTTGGATTTCATGAATTTGTAATGGAGTACATGACTCGTTCATCTTACCTAAAGTACAGATGCATGTAAATACAGGTCACAATGACTTGTATTGGTACAGGACCACAAAATGAACCAGCCGTGATCAGACTTGATAACACTGCATCATACCATGGTACAGTTTAATCTTGTTCCAGGTTTTGATGCTTGTGACACATTCAAATTTTATAAACACCTTGATCTATCTTTCCTCTTGCCCTGAAGTGTCGAGGCAACTCTGATATTTCTTTCAAAATACATTCAGTATGTTGGAAAATAGTTGCTGAAAAGACTTTGAATAATATATTACTGAAATGTGGAGTTGGAGGTTAAAACAGTTTTTTGTTTTTTTTTTGGGCCGTCCTAATGGGTGGCTCGATGACCTGAGCATAAGCCTGCACCAGTAGCAGAGAGACAGAGATTAATTTATCTCACTCAGAGTGTTTCAAAGTTAGTCATATGATTTCATGAACTCATCTGACATATTTCAAGTTGCTTCAAATTTGCTGCTTGACTACTCCCAATAGTGGTCGTGGCTTCAGCACATACTGCGGACATGCCCCCACAGTCCTGGAGCTGAATACAGCTCATTTTTACCTGATTTTGACACTTAATTTCATAAACCTGTGATATTTTTAATCATTCAAATCAACTAGGTGGATAATTTTCTTTTGATTGTACATCAATGAAAACATAGTTACATATATGTGGTACTGTGTGTTCCTCAGCAACTCACAACACAGATAGATGCCAGTAACATGTTTTTATTTAGTGTAATGGGCGCTCAGTTCAACCTGCCGATTGCCAACCTGCAGGCTTTCTGTGCTGGAGCCTATCCCAGCTGACTTAGGGCGAGAGGATAGTATTCTTTTTCAGCAATATTCTGTAAAGCCCCCTAAAATTTTCACACTGGACCTTTTAGTGTCAGTAGTTGGCTGAGATCAGGACGTTCCCAACCAAAGCAAAGGTTGTTAGGTCCCCTCAGAAGGTGCAAAATAGTTAACAAGATAGCTCAGTTTCCAGATTGTTTTCGTTTGCTGTTTTAGTATGTCGTTTTTCTTCTTCCATTCTCTGAGAAGTATTCAAATGAAACGATCGAAAGAAGGAACATCACTTTTTGGTTCAACTCATAGGCATATTCAACATTTGAGGATGCACTGTGCATGTGAGCCTGTTTTAGATTATAAATATAAAAAACTGGGCCACTGGAGTCATGTAGGTCAGGATACTGAACATGACACAACCAGAAAGAAATTTAATATCTTTATTACAGAATATAAACAATCCATATGAACTATCTCCACGTTGAGCTAACTTAGCTTCCATCTATTTCAGAGACTGGAAAGGCTATTTTCAACTCCTATATCTGTCTTCCTGGGGTTTTTCCAACACTGTAGCTCTAAAATAGCTGGCCTCACTTACCTTAAGTAAATGCCTGAGTAGGTCAGAGACTAACCACGAGATTTAGGCTATTAGCACTAGATTTACAGCACATGAGGCCCAAGGCACGTGCTGATAACGCCTATGTTTCCAGCGGTATAAATAGGCCAACATAATTTCTCATTTCCCCTTAGGGAATACTTCATCCTGTCAGAGTTAGTTAGTGTAACTTCAGCTTATAATACCTCGGCTAAATAAAAAACAGGTCAGGTATGTATTCGGGGGCTCCTTACTTGACAACATGACAGCCAAGACAAAGGATCATTTGATGTCAGTCCAGACTTTGACTGCTCAGTTGGAAAGTATTAGTGATTTGGGTCATTTTGAATCCCAGTTGTGCAAACCGTGTGTTACAAAGCAGCAGAGAGTTAACTTCAGGCTCATGGCGTTGGAAAAACGTGAGTGCAGGGCTTGTAGTACATCAGTGTTGTAGCTTCATTTTAATCACACCTGTTAGAGTAACAACCATTCTTTCAGTGCCTAATGACATCAGCTGGAGGTGCACGTAATCTGTCATGTGTGTGTCTTATGGAAATGGAGTGACAAGGCGATTGTTGTGACGCTCTAACAGGTGGATGTGGAGTAAACCATACTGGCCTGGACTCCCGGTGCTAAAAATGACAGCTGTATGTGTGATGGCTGTGAAAGCATGCACGCAGGTGGATCTGTTCCCCAAAGCACAAACATGAACCAAAGAAAACACAGCAGAGAAAAGAAGAAAATATTTCTATGTTAGGATCATTTTCTGTCAGTGTTCTTATGATGATGAATACTGTAATCCTGCTCAAACAGTATTAAATGGTGTGTACGTGTTCATGCGCACGTCGACTTATGCGCATTTGAACTGTGTGAAGCAGGCCTGCATTATTTACAGTGAAAACAAATCCAGTCTAGACATTTTCCTGGACATACCTGACTTCATTACTCACAGCTTTGGTGAATGATGTGAGTGAAACACATCCATCATCAGCATAGGCCTGCATAAAGGCAGTAATATCAACTACACATGAGTGGGGATGGTTATTTTCTGTTTTTATGATGTCTGTGTTTGCACACATACGGAACATTGCAATGTTACATACACTGTTCAGAGTCATTATCTCTTAAATGCCTGTTTGGAGGAGATGCTGTAAATATGTGCGGGAGGTAACACAGCGCTGTTGTCAAACATTATGAAACAAGGAGCGTACAATAAGATTTACATATTATGTTGTGGATGTATGAGTAACTCTGGCCTCTGTTTAGGATTCACAGACCTCTACTCTGTGCACCATAGGACACTGAGGTTTATTACCTACATGGAAAAACTCTCTCACCAAGTGTTGCAGCATGTACCTGTCCTCATGTTCACATTCAGGCCCTGTGGTAGAGATCAGCTAAGTACATTTACGCAAGCACTGTCCTCACTTTCTATTTTATGCTTTACATATTAATACCCTACACACAAAACCTATTATCACTATGCTGTATTGTTGTAGATTAAATATGAAGTGGTTAAAATTAGCTTCACCTTAACCAGATACAAAACTTATATGCTGCTCACATCTTAAAGCTACACTGATGTGCAATTCGATGAATGGTGCCTCTTTTATTCACAGTCTGTTCTTGCACAACTGCTGCAAACTATAGCCGCTGTTAGCTAGTGTTAGCTGAGTTTGTTAGCCAGGCTGCCTGGACTGTGTCATGTCATGCCAGAACCGGAGCTGGTCAGTGTCACAGAGCTCAACAGCCTCTATGGACATAATGACAAAAGAGAGACAAAGACTGATGGTGACGTGGAATAATTAAATGCAATTTCAACAATACGGTTTTCTACTTTCAGTCAGTCTACTGTCATTACATGAGCTTTACAATTTACATATCACAGTGGATCTATAAAGTCAACACGTGTTTGGAACTGAACAATGTTTATTTTTTCCTTCACCAGTGAACAAATTTTATTGAAAAACTGTAATTAATAACTACTCTGCACTTTTTAAAGTCACCCAGTAGGAAGAGTTGTGTTGGGTTGTTTCAGTTGTTGGGGAGGCAGGGAGGGGCAATGAAGCTGCCACATAGTGTTTATAAGGTGTCCAAGCAGTTAGGAGTTTTTGCTCAAGGGCATCTCGGCAGTGTCCAGGAGATTAAATGGCACTGCTACCAGTCCACACTCCAGATCCCAAGCCTCTGATTGAGCTACTGACGCCTCTTGCATGGGTTATTTTACTCATTAAATACTATTACAAGTCCTGCATTTATTTTTACAAACTGGCCATATTTTTTTGCACGTTAAATCTTAATAATAATCCGGAAGCAGTGATGATGGCTGTCAAAATGCACTAAAGTCAAAAGTGCAATATCAAGTGAAGTATGAGTACTTCAAAAGTGTTCGTAGGTGCACTATTTGAGAATATTGTTACTTTCCACCACTGGATTATATGCAGTACCAATCACAGTTATGTGAGGAAGGCCTTCACTTTCCCCACTAAATTCTTACGTCACCTGCAAAGGTCAAGTCCTGCCTCTCCAACCAAAGCCGACGTTCATTGATGGTGTCAGATCCTACATGCGGGACGTTAGTGTGCCAGGAGAGGTGGCGGTTTAAATCATGCGTGTCAACAAGTGAGGGACGGAGGAGTGTCACTGACTGTGAGATCTTAAGTGCTTACACTCTGAAAAACCACCCTACATGCTGGAGGAATGACATCCATCCAGTTACAGCCCGCCTGAGCCAACTAGACCTGGACCCTGTGATTATGTCCCACAACTCAGACGCGCACACACACACACCTTACTCCTGTTTCTCACACTCACTCATGGATTTATACCCATACAGATTGTTGAGAGGCTCTGAGTGCTTGCCAGGGTGTGTGGGTATATTTAGAGGGGTGGGGGGGGGGGGGGGGGTCTTGTAGCATTGGTACACTCAGACCTCCTCTAATCCAGAGGGTGCTGGTTGCTTTTGTCACCTTGCACTCGGGACTGGCACCACGCTACTGGCTACCAGTCTGTCCGCACGTCCAAGCAGCCAGAATGGTTGGTGACATAACAAAGTAAAGGCACTCAGCCTTTCACCTACTACTGTACCTGCAAAATATACAGCCTCATCATCATGTGTACACAATGACAATAGAGACAGCTTAATTGAATTTGTTGGGTCTCTAAAGACTGTTATGATATAAATAGAATAAAATTGAATTAAATAAAAATGCACCACAAAAGCCTGAATTACCATCGACTGTCCTCTGGTAAATGTAGTTTTCTGTACCTTTGTCTGGTACTGTACATAAGTTATACAACCAGGCCTTGAAAATCCTTGAAAGTTTGAATTTAGAGAAAGTTTTACAGTGGTGTAAAGGAGAACAGATGTCATTGGAAGTATTTGACTTCTTTTTTTAGCATTTATTTGTTGTTTATTTAGCAGTAAATACTGCTATTATACTGTATATTGTATACTATATTGTGAGAAGAGGCAATTTTTTTATTTATTTTTTTATTTGTAGTCACTGGACAGAGGTCACAAAAGAGACAAAAGAACAGAGAATAAGATTGAAATTACAAAGTTATTGAGACCATTTATTTATAAGAATGAAGCATGATAATAAAAGGAAAATATGAATGTTAATAGAAACACATTTTCATGCACTATTTCAAAGTTTGCAACACAAAAGTTCAAATGAAAAATGCACATATAAAACTATAAAATGGCAAATATTAAATGTTAATAGAAATATCGACTAAACAACAACAGACATAAACAGACATAAACAGACATAAAAAGCGTGTACAGTATATAAAATACATAAAATACAGTCAGCATAGACCAGACTGGTGTCAGTCCCATTTGGAAATCCTGAAATAAATATGATGTTAGAAAGTTAGGTGTATAAATTACAAACTGACGTGACATAGATTTATATAAATGGTCTGTAGCCTGATATATGAAAGATGCTGTAGCCCTACAGTGAGTAAAGTCTAAATATAAACTTGACCTGACTTTGAGGTGTGTCACAGCACCAGTTAAGATATGAAGTGCAGACATCTTTGTGGAGATAATATGGGTGTTCTTTTTCTCAAATTCACTTTGGATGACACGTGTTTACAGGTTTTGAAGGTTCATTTGTAAAATAGAATAGTAAAAGTAAAATGTAGTAGTAAAAGTGAATAGTAAAATTAATAAAAGATTAAGTATTAGAAATATTAATAATATTAATAATATTAATATTAATACAAGCGTCTCTGAACTACAGCTACATTTTGTCACTTTATCTTTGAGGGCAAAACTTTGTAATCACTTTGTTCCCATTTTTGTCTTATCTTCATTCATGTTCAAAGCTGAGGGGCGTTACTGCTAACTACGGAATAAGTCACGAGACTTGGATATAAAAATAGTATTGACTCGCGCCTCACCACGAGCTCTGACTTTAAGTGAGGGTCCACTGCCATCATGTGGTGAGGAGGTCGACTTGGCCTCAGTGTGGGCAATCAGCAGGTTGAGCGCTCACTGTGTTTAAATGTGGCCACTTTCAGTCCGTTGTAGGACCGCTTAAAAGGGTCATTGTGCGTCATGACGCACAGATTTTCACTTGAAACCCAGACTGGATGTTTTGGAAATGTTTCATGATGAACAGGCTGCTATTTTTTTCTCCACCCAGAAATAGTCTAATATAAGTTGAAGCCCACCCAGTTGACGGTGGTGAAACGGTTAAACTGAGACATGAGTGCAGCTCCTTGCTGCTCATGGGTGGATAAAAGCATTTTTCCGAGAGTAACTCACATTACAAACATATAAAGACGTCAACACAAACCTTCTCTGCGGTGATGCTGTGCGTAACTGCGTGACGGAGTCGAGCCTATTCAAAACACCATCCCATCACCCGTGTCAAAGTCAAATGTTCGTCATTAATGTCCGAGTGTTGGAGTTCTTCACATAGAGGCATCATCACATTGAGCCATGCAGAAGTTTGTGCTTGTTTTCATTTTTCTAGATGTTCTGGTGCGTCTGGGTACCGGTCAGCACCATGTTGGACCGTGGAGACAGCGGATTCAGTGGGAGAATAACGGTCAGGTGTACAATTTACTGAGCACTGGGACTCAATATCGCTCACCTGCGCAGGTGAGAAGACGCACTCAGATGTTATTGACGACTAAAAACCATTTTAACCCACTTCAAGCTCCAGTTGCGCTCACGAGATCCTCCAGGACCCGATCAGGAAACTTCGGTGGTCACTCTCAACAAAACGACGCCAATCAAGTGGATGCGTCCGTTCTTAGTGCTGATGCGGGTCAGTATTTACTCGCCTCGGGACGACCCGGGACACAAAGTCAGTCCCCACCGCGCGTCACTACCAGAGGAGAGGCTCCGGGATACCGTTCACAACATGCATCATCTAACGGCACCTCTGCTGCTTCCACCGTCATCCAGGAGTTCTCCGGCAGCGGAGTCCCAAGAGGAGGCCGGAGCACACCTGGAGATGACGCTGGCGCACAACAGGCCACTGCCTCACCTGTAAGACCACCGGACTTTACGCACATCCGTGGCGGCAGAGTAAGATCTGACACCTCGGAATCAACTGCCCGGTCACCTGCTACACCTGGATGGGTCCCCATGGCGGAGGATAGTGGGAATGCACGTCGCATCCCGCAGCAAACCAGCGAAGGAGACGCACGCAGCGCGCAAAGAGCGCATTCACTGTCCAGAGTTACACCGGAGTCAAATGTTTCTCCCACAACGCTTTCGAGTAACGCCGTAGAAATACACTTTCCTCGTCCGAGGCCGGATACAACACGGACTACGGACATGAGTGACCCACGGGATCCACACAGTATTCATCACAGGAACTCAGTTTTCTATGATGTTTACCCACCAGATCGCAGAAACAGGATCACCGTGCGCCCTCCACCTGCACCGGGCTATGGCACCAGGTTCTTCCACAATGGTGAGGCAGACAGGAGACTTCACATACAGAGGTTATAAAAAGTAGCGAGGCTGACACACGCAGTTTGAACGCAATAAATGATGATATTTATACATCATATTTCTTAACTGAAAATCAAAGCCTGAAAAATCGATGAGCCCCATCTATTACAGATCATTATTGGTGGAGCACTGCTGACGCACAGATTCCTCATTTACACGCTCAACATTTAAATCCCATTTTTGTTCTAATGCAGATTTTAATGCATTTTAATGAGAGTGATTATATTCACTTTAATGTCCCCTTAATGACAGAACTAATGTCTTCAGTATGGAGGCCTCTGAGCAAAATTTAATTAAATGGTTGATTGATTGACTGAGAGCAAGTCATTACCCATTGTAAGTTATTTTGAAGTATCCAAGTTCTCAGTTTAATAATGCCCTTAAGTATGTTTTAAAAGTGTTTGATATTAAATGTTTAAGAACAAAACTTTATATCAAATCAGTGGCTATAGATGTCTAACTTCAGTATTCAGATGCATTCTTGTGATCTGTTCTGCCACAAATTACTCAGAGAATATAACTGAGAAGCTCTTTTCCAGAGGAGTGACTAAATATCCCAAATTTGTAGTCCAAACTTTTCAATTTTTTTTTAAATTTTCTATTTCTATGCATGTACTTATGTGAACTTATCTTTTCTCTGCAGGTCTCCCAGACTTGGTTCCTGACCCTTATTACATCCAAGCTGCCTCTTACATCCAGAGGGTGCAGATGTATGCACTTCGCTGTGCTGCTGAAGAGAACTGTCTTTCCAGGTGCACTTGCATATTTCTATAAGTGGAAAAACAATCAATGTCATAAGTTAATTGTTGAAGATATCATTAGATTTAGAGTCAGTATAGATGAACGTTTTTTTTTTTTGTGATGCTCATTGTCCTTGACATGCACTTTTCTCCGTGTTAACATTTTATACATTTAGACAGAAAAATCAATGAGGTATAAACATATAAAGAAAAAATAAATATTAATAATCATTTAGGATTCCTTTGAGGTTGCCACGGTAGGATGTGTGTTGGCCTCTGGCCAGTTTGGAAGCTACAGCTGAGTGACAGAGCGGCTGGATATTGGCCACCTTCCGAAATTCTCTCCTCTGATCTGAGCTGCCACTTTGCCAAATAAAAGAGGCTCTGAAATGAAAGGAGAAGGATTCCTGAGGTGAATGCAAAAACTACTGAGGCAAGACCAGAAACCACCTCTGTCACTGCAAACAGTAAATCACCTTTATGTAAGCTGGTCATTGAGAAGGAGAAGGAGCGCAATGTGCAGTGAAGTGTGTGTGTGTGTGGTAGTGTGATGTAAGGATACCACAAACAATGATGCAGCTGTGCACTCAGTAGTTTCTGCTTACAGTGAAGATAATCTTGGCAAACTTGGCTCATTCTCTTCCTGTTTCCTTTTCCTTCAGGTCTGCGTATCATCCAAGTGTGAGGGACCTCGACTACAGAGTCCTGCTGCGGTTCCCACAGCGAGTAAAGAACCAAGGAACGGCAGACTTCCTCCCAGTGAAACCCAGACATGAATGGGAATGGCACAGCTGTCATCAGTGAGTTTTGTGTTTTTATCCAAGTACAAAAACACAAACCCAGTCGAAATCAAACAATCAAATCAAATCAAACAAATAACAATTAGTCTCAAATATATTTTCTTTTTTTAGACTGTAGTCCCATAGCCGCCAAAATACTGAGACGTAGTCCTCACAGAGAGTATTAAAATATGCTAATTTAAATTAATTTGCGCTTCTGAAACGCCAAAAAAGTCAATCACATATTCATCAGTTAATCTGAGCACATTAACCTCAAAGAAGAGCTGGTTGACTCCTCTGCAGCCGTGGCTCAGGAGGTAGGTGGTTGCAGGGTTAAAGGTTCGGTCCTTGGGCAATACACTGAACCCCATTTGCTCATTTGATGTTTGGCATCTTGCGCGTCAGCTCTGTCTGGGTGTGAATGGGTGAATGAGAGACTACAACAGGATAAATTTACCGTTTAGTAAAATAAATACGGTCTTTCAGGGAAATCATTTTGTGCCATTTACAGTTCAGTTCATTTTCTGGTGCTGATGATCAAACCAGATTTTACACACGCGAGAACAGCCTTTTTTAGCAATATAAAGTGAGGTGCATCATGTTCTCATATCTCATATGAATAACTTTGCCTATTTTGGCTGCTATACCTCCAATATGAGCTGACTGAGGCTGAACACTTTGTCTGGGTCCTGCCCAATGTTTCCTTGCTACCGTTACCGACTGCTTGCTCATGGTGGGAATTGTTAACCAGAGTACAGCCTGGACGTGTTATATATATATCAGATTTGGTGCTGTATAAATAAAATTGAACTGAATTGTATGTCTTTATTTTTCCGTGCGTCTCCAGGCATTACCACAGCATGGAGGCCTTTAGTAACTACGACTTGTTGGATGTCACCACTGGACAGAAGGTTGCAGAGGGACACAAGGCCAGTTTCTGTCTGGAGGACACTTCCTGTGACCCGGGAATACGACGACGCTTCGCCTGCACTGTTCACACACAGGTTAGTCTCCATTCCACCCACTGGCACATTATTTTATCAGTTCATTCATATTTGTTTGATCATTTCATTAAAACAAATTGATTAGATGTTGATTCATTACTTGACATATTTGGAAGTAATATAAGTCTCCTCAGGGGCTCAGTCCTGGTTGCTACGATACCTATCACGCCAACATCGACTGCCAGTGGATCGACATCACTGATGTGCCACCTGGAAACTACATCCTCAAGGTGGGAGTGTGAAACTGCTTTACGAATAGATAACAGTCATCTGAAGCAGATTTGACATCGGCTCTTTCTGCTGTTCCTCAGGTGACAGTGAACCCCTCACAGCTGGTTCAGGAGTCAGATTTCTCCAACAATGAGGTGCTCTGCGACATAAGGTACACAGGAAGCTACGTCCAGGCAAGAAACTGCAGGATCACTGTGTAAGTCAGTCTTACGGTGTTCTCACTCCTTATAACTGAAACCAGAAGTAAACAGAAGAGCTCATCACTGATGTCTTTGTTTCACAGAAGCTGACCTGACTGAAGCTTTTCCAGGGGTATCCTCAATACCTTCTTGTTGCTCTTAATCTACAGTTGCTACTCTGTTGTGCAGCTGTTTTACATTCAAATGTTTGCTTGTTTGTATTTATGTCATATGATATGTTTTCGTTGTTTGTAGCAATGCAGGGCTGTACTGTTTGCTGTATGTGTGCAGAAAACTTGAAGAAAACATGTTAGCGTGATTGACAAATATTCACAATTCATGCTGTGTGACTTGCTCTGCGTGGTGCTCTTCCCTCCTGAAATTTATTAGCATTTTGTCAGAGGAGCGATCCTCTGTCTAATATTGACAGCATATTTGTTGAAGTGATGGAAGTGCTGTTAAGATATGAAAAACTAATACTCATGCATGAATTTCAAGCAGTATGGTCTGTATGATTCTGTGTATAGTCCCCTAGCACAAATGTATAGTCTGTTCTTTTATCTGGTGAAACGGTTGATTGTTTGAAAGCAGTTCTGGATTTTTATTATGTTTTATAATAAAGTTTATTTGGGGAAAAATATGTAAAAGAGTGGCGCCTTACTTCAAAAATCCAAATAATCATTAGTGATGGGATAATGTGGACAAATATTTAACACCATGACGTAATTCAACTGCCCATTTTCTGTTAGCACAAGCTGAGGGTCATTAGTGTGGGGAGTGGTACATATTTAAAATGCTTTTGGAATAACACACGTCAGAGAAATACCTAAAATGACTCCACTTAGCATGTTTATGTCAGTCGGAAATGTCAGAGCTTCACACCATGTCAGAGCCTGTCGTTGCGTGTTGCGTTACGGTATATGAGTGATTGAGAGAAACATTTAATCACTTGGCAATAACTTCATGTGAGGTGTCTGGAAATATGTCTCACTCTATTTACACTTTGTCACTGGATTTATTAGAGACACTGACTGACTGCTGTGTATGGGAATGTATAAATAATCACCACCATCACCACTGCCACTTTTAACACAGTTCATTCTTTTTGCTCTGTGTGTGCAGTGCTCTCGCAGTCCAGCACAAATATATTTCTTCATAGACTTATAATGTTAAATATAAACCATGAAGGTGATGAAGCTTTAATTGTATAAACTCTCATTTCTTCCAGTACTACCATTATCTTATCTAACAGTATGAACATGATGTTTATTTATATTTAAATTATACTTACACATAAGTACATTTGTAGTCTTTGTAAACTGGAAAATTCCAGCAACTTTCACGCAAAGCCTTGATGAAAGGGGAAAACAGTTTCAGGATGTTTATGAGATGAAAATGCAGGCAGGTGGGAGCTGAGGTCATGCCGTATTTTCTCTACAGCATCTGTTACTGTACTGGACTTCTCACCTCCCTCTCATGGTAATTTTAAGAGTTTGTTTTCAACCAAGTGCGCTGTGGGTTTCTCAGATGATGATGTGTGAGTTTATTTTCTTGTTTGTTGGGTTGATGAAATCATCTCCATCTGTCATTTTTACACTTTGCACGTTAAAACGCTGCCAAGAAAAACAGGAGAAAAGTGTGATGTTTGCACTCTATTCACATTAGTTTGCATTCAACACAGTAAAAAAAAAATGAGTGCAGCAATGTAAATATACGTAATTATCAGCAAAATCTACTTAAAGTAAGCAAACCTACTGGTTGTACACATTCCTGTGACCGATATATTATTATCATATAAATCTTATTAAATTATAAACACTGTGTTAGAAGCATTTTCCTGTTATTGTTTGTTGCTACTTTTAATTAATTTATACAGTCAGTTGTTTTAGTTAAATGATTCTCAGTCTCAGGGATAATCTCAGTTTGTCATGTTTTGTAGATAAATATTAATCTGGAAAGTGACCTGTAACTCTATCTGTCAAAAACAACTAGAGTAGAATAAAAAGTACAACACTTCCCTCTGAAATGTAGTGGAGTAAAAGTATAAAGTAGCTTAAAATGGAAACACTCAAGTCAAATGCAAATTGCTCAAAATTGTAGTGCTGTCATGATGAAGGTGCACAGGTGCAAAAGGATGGGAGCGTATCAGAGATGAGGAGAATCTCGGTGCACGCACCACATCCACATCCCACTGGGCTTGA
Source organism: Protonibea diacanthus (assembly GCA_028641955.1). Classification (NCBI taxonomy): domain Eukaryota; kingdom Metazoa; phylum Chordata; class Actinopteri; family Sciaenidae; genus Protonibea; species Protonibea diacanthus. Next base: position 13,438,243 of record CM053979.1, read on the forward strand.
ACCCATTTCACTCATCCTCTTAATCAAACATGGCCTCTCTGTAGAGCCCACACCATCTTTAGTTAGAGAGCTCTCGAGCTGTTCCACTGATTTGAGTATGACGAAGGCTCAGGGCAGTGCCTCCTCCACCGCTCCAGGTGCTGTTTGCTCAGGGAAGGCCGACGTGCTAAGCCTTCAGGGCGTGCAGGATTGGCAGAGGTGCTGGTCGCCCGCTTGCCTGCCCCCGCTGGAGATGGCGGGGAGGAGAGAAATTCCACAGATCCGCAGACGGCCAGGAAAACCTGAATGCAAACCGCTGACATCAGCAGCACCACAGAAACCATCGTTATCACGGGCTAACTGTCTGTGAGGTTTTGCCCAGAGGCCTGACTGTCTGAGACTCCCAGTAAACAAGTGTCAGAGCCAACAGGCGAGACTGCAGTGACACTTTATGGCAGTCAGTTTGTTCCTTGTACAGACACAAACTGCAAAACTATCAATAATGAACCCTTCGACCTTTATGCTTTTGATTGTCCCCCTTAAATCTGATTCATTTTCGCTAAAGATAGATCAAAGTTTATTCCTGTGTTTGGTATTTTCACACACTGTTGTCATGTTTTCATCCCTGCAGCGATATGACACCATTATCAAAGCTGAATTCAAATCAAATTGTCATTTTTTTGGCCACTTGGGGCCTCAGATCAAGCTGTAAATGGAAGAGTGACACATTATCACCTGCAGCGGAAATAATCAATTCACCTAGGAGTCCCGGTACAAGACTTTCAAATCTATCAGTACACAAAAGCAAGAGCGCAGTGTAGCACCCTGACGATGTAGCACAGCAGTATGAGTTCATTGTGACAGACCTGCTGAAGAGTCTGTGGGACTGAAGAGATTAATCTGACAGTGTAATAATCAACACCATGTCAGTGCTCATATAAATCAACATCCTTCAGTGTTCAGTTGACACATTTGGATGATTATGAACTCACACATCAGCTCCACGAGAGGACAGATAATAACATTCATCCACTATGACTTGTCATCAAATGATCTGAAGTCAGAGCAAACCCTCTACGGTTTATTTTAAGGTAAAAAGAACACCTTGTGAAGTTATTTTTCTTCCGACAGAGCTGATTCAGCTCCGTAACATCTCTTGAAAACCATTAAAAGTGTTAAATTAACTCTGATGTTTATAAATCTGCACATACATAACCACTGTCATACTCAAGTGTTGGTATATAATGCTCCCCACTGCGTGTGTACAGTCTGGAGTACAAGCTTGAACCATTAGTGAAATAATTTGACGCCAGCGCCGTACTAATGTTCTGTTTCTCTGTCTGGATATGTGGTCTGTGTTTACCTTTTGGAAAATTGTTTGTTTATAGCAAAGACTAGAAGTTGTTTGTGTGAGCACAGTGGAAATGACTATTTTTCTCTCCTCCTGGTGTTACACAGACATCTGACATCCTGAAAAAGGAAACAGTGTTTACCTGGGCACGACAAGGACTCCCTGAGTCTGACCATTTACGCATCATTACAGATTTAACAGCTCTCCGTATTTGAAATAGAAGAATATGTGCCTAATGTCCCCTGTACTTTTCCTCCCAGAGCTGCTGTACAAATATCCAAACACTCAACAGGCAGTCGGAGTGAATGCATGCTGTTATTAATCCTGTTATTGTATTATTTTTGGGTTAGGAAGTTGGGATTGGGCGTCCCGGATGAGGCTGCAAACAGGGAGGCAAAGGGAGAGGCGGTGATAGAGGGGAGTGTGAGGCGAAGGGTGAAAGGGGGGGCGGACAGGTTATTCGGCTGAAACCCTCCAGTTATTTTTGGTCCTAAATGCTCGTTTTGTTTTTATGGTTTTACACATGAGTGTCAGACAATGTTAAGGTGTCTCCTCTCGTACCAAACATATGTTCATCCGTCATGCTTCATGGCTCCAGAGACGTACATGTAAAAACACACACTCACATGCAGACATGAGCCTGTTTTTGTCTCCGGTGATACAAAATGTTCTCCTAATGCACATGTTCAATATTTGTTATTGCGGGTGAGAAAACATATTTCATGCTTATTGGCAGGCTTTCTGTCCAGTCTTTGTAGAGATTTAATTCAGACCCACACTTATTATACTAGTGCTATGTGTATTATTATATGTTGTGCAGCAGACCTGAACACAAGAGGAGCATTTAGTTCCTTCAAGGCTAATAATGAGTTATTGTATCAGAGGATAATGATATTTTAATGCTTCTTTTTTTAATGCTTTAGTGCTGCACAAAAACAGCCTAAAGCTAAGCGTGGTTGAAGAAGGTGCTTTAAAAAGTTTGCCAAAGGGTGTTTTCCTCTCTCAGTTTTTGAAGCATTTGTTTAGGTTTCTTTTTAAAAGAAAGCAACCAAATCTGCTGAAATTCAATTTAAATATCTTTCTCAAAACTATACCAGATATATTAAATAATTTTTGAGCAGATGAAGTCTAATATACTCATTGCTCATTGACATATTCAATACACTTTTACTGGAAAGATTAGTGTTGTAGTACTCGAGATTGGTTTCGCTATCACTTTTTGATGGTCTTGTCTCAGTCTCAGACAAGACCGTTCAAGACCACCGCTGCAAGGACATTAAATTGTCTGATTTATTAATATTAACATCATCACTGTAATTGGAGTCAAAACAACAATAAATAACTTGAATGATGGCTGTCTGGGAGATGTACAACAAATCTTCTGTAAAAAAAAAAAAAAAAAAAATCGGACTTCCTAAACCACAAAGAGTTTATCTGCAAAGCAGCGTCCAAAAGGAAACACACAGCAGTCTGTCGAAACAGCGCAAAGCCACGGTAAAGGGAGGGAGCCACGGTAAAAATACTCTCTACTAATACTTCAGTATTCTAACAGCTGTGATTAGAAATAAATAGCCTATTTAGGCAGTTAACTGTGCAGAAAATCTCAACAGTCTGAGGAAGACTTAGTCATTGGGAACATTATGTTGCGCTCAGTAAAAAGCCAAACATGTCTGTTTCCATCTTAGCTTACATTTAGTTATGCAGCGAGGAATGACTGATTGGGATGAGATGACACGAGGGCTTATAATGAGACAAGGAGCGTCAGTAACATGTTAATGTGCCTCGTAAATTTAAGAAGATGAGATGTGCACTCTGCCCTCTGGCCTTTACACCTGCATATGACATCCTGGGCTGCAGCCAGGCAGAAAAAGACACACACACACAGACACACACACACAGGATACAGTCTCCTTCAGCTCAGTGATCCTGATGTTCAGAGCATCTTCAGTGAGAATCGCAACAGTCTCAGTCCCACAAGAGAAACCTGAACACAGCAGAGTTTCTAACCTCAGTAGTTTGACTGTATTCATGTCCAACACTGACTTAATGAATAAATGAATTTATGTTAATTACTTAATGTTGGTAACGTGTATTTCTTTGTCGTTTCTGCCAGGCCTCAGGGGAAGTCCTGCCTGTTTTTCACTCAGTTCAAAGCTGAACTGAAGGGAACTAAAACTGAATATGCCAATGCATATGTAAGTATAAAAGAAACACACTTCCTTCAGCTGATGCATGTGTTGTCAACTGATCCCGATCCTCAACAGGGAACACTTGGCATGTACATCAGTTACATCATGAAATGTGTGTGACATTGTCCATTGGAGAGGGTCATTATTGTTGTGGAGGAATTACTGAAATCAAAGGTCAATGGTGAGGTCAGGAAGGAAGAAAGTGCTCAGGAGCCTCTGATGTCTTATGCTGTATTATTTATTGACGCTTGGCCAAGGAGAATTAGAGACAGTCTCAAAGTACATCAGAAGTGCCTGAGTCGGTCTCACATTCTGCCGAACTTGTGCTGGTGGATAGACTTTAAACCCCAAGACAACACCACAAATACTATACGCCCAGAATTAGGTAAAGAGAATGCTTTTACCAAGGACGGTGTCATCGTCAACATATTTTAGTCTGGAGACACAGATGTCTGTTTATGCAGATTGGAATGTCAATGGCAAACTATCTATTATGTCTAGGAAGGCAGCACCAGACTTCTTCGACCCTGGCCACCACAGTGTTGAGATAGACTGGCATCTACTGTAGCCAGTCAAAGCCAAACAATTATTACTGCAGAGGACCTCAAGGCCCACCTTGAGACCTCATGTAACCTAAGAATAGAAATATCCATAACAATTTTTTATTCAGCCATATCATGAAATAAGTCAAATTTAAGTTATACAGAACACACACATAACCAAACATGGGTAGTCTCCTGACAGCCGTCTGTCCATAAGGAGTAATACTCACAGACTAGAGCCAAAGTACTGCAATTTGCTGAGTTGTCATGGAGACGGATCAGTCGACGTGAGCTCAGTGAATCAAGCTGCAGCTCCAAAAGTCCAAAATGAACTTTGAGGCTCACTGAGACTTTGATTAAATGCTCTCATACAAATTCAAATGTAGATATTTTAATAATAGTTATACTGCATCTTGTTTCGAGCGTTAAAAACACTAGATAAATGTTTGAAAGAGGGCGACATCATGTGCACACGAATGGTAGCGTTAAAAATGAGTTCCGAGTACGGAACTGCGAAACTTTTATGCGTCAAAATTCAAATCAGTTTATCTCGAACAATAGTGTGTTTTATATCACTTTATAATCACGACATTTATCTTGTTAATGTTTGTCTTTTTTTTTTTTTTTAATGTTTTCCTTGTTTTGGCTTGTGACGTATGGTGTGTCGTCATTCACAGTCGACGGGATACCAGGTAGCCGGGAAGCCATTCACAGCGACACACCACCACCACCTACACCGCCACATACCTACAGAGGAGGAAGAGATGGCGACCTCAAATAAGTTTTGCGGGGTTACTTTAGCGTGCGTGCTTGTGTTTGCGTTATTTGCGGCTGAGGCTTCTTCTGATAACACGAAGACGGTGGAGTTCAACGTTAAACCAGGAGGAGTGGTGCACACGTTCACTGAGGGCATTGTAAGTGACTGTATCCAATATTATCTTTACTTTACACCACCTGCCAACGTCTGTAAACATCACCCGGACACACAGCTGTAGTTATGCTGACTATAAACGTTTAACGTGCACTGTACTTTGAATTTTAGCTGATTTTCCCGTTTAGTTAGCTGTATTTGGCTTTTTGCTATCGGTTAATCAGCAGTTTACACAATAAAACTGAATGAATCATATTAAGGATTTTATTTCCGGCGTGAGACGCCACGTTTGTTTCATTAAAGTGCGCCATAATCGATGTATTTTGGTGTTCATGTTAACAAAAGTGGAAAAACTACATTCCGCTGCTTAGCTGTAGGCGCAGCGTGATGACGACACAGCCCGTGAGAGGCTGACACGTCGCCGCCACAGTGCCACAACGGCTCCATTCATTGGCTGACAGCGTCAATGACGCTTTATGTGTGACAGCACACTAAGACTCAAAATTATCACTGATTTTATTGGCAGTTATTATATTTTATTTATGTATTAATTGATACTTAAAATCTCCATAAAATAAGCTAAAATTATAACAAATACCCGCCGTGATAGATAAATTAAAACTGTGCCAAGATATTCACAAATAGTAAAAATATAAATAGAATGGGGCTGGAGCCTATCCCAGCTGACTTAGGGTGAGAGGCGGGGTACACACTGGACAAGTCGCCAGTTCATCACAGGGCACATAGAGACAAACAACCATTCACACTCACATTGTTACTCTCACTGTTAATAGACACGTGGAGGACATGCAAACTCCACACAGAAACAGAGGTTCAAACCAGAAACCTTCGTGCTGCGAGGTGACAGTGTTAACCACTGCACCACCATCATCTCTCATTGAATTCATAATAAGATGAAACATAGAAGAGCAAGATAACCTTTGCCTTTATGAAGCTGCTCAAATGGATGTTTTTGTGCGTTCATGTTTGCTTGATAAAAGAGTAAAGCTGTGAGTTTGTTTCATATATTCGTATGAACATTGACACACACACACACACACACACACACACACACTTGATACAGAGCTTTAACCAACCTTTAATTAAAGGTTTGGTATACTATTCAAATCAAATCCACTTTTTTTTCAGACTCATTGAGTTTCCCCTCGGGGCCTGCTAGTTTTCTGCTCTGTGTGCACTCTGAAAAACATCTGGTGTTTCGTACACAGTACACAGACTCTGTAAATGAGAAAACAAACACAACACTAACTTATTATTCCAGCCATTCTAGCCACGAGATGTGTCTCAGGTAATGGTAAATTACTTGCCAGGGGCATTCGGCTCGCTTTTGTGATTTTCCAAGATATGCTGCTGTTGATGTAATGTTAGGTAAAGCAGCAGGAGAGTTGTGAGTTTCACTGCCTTGAGCTGGTCTGCTGGCTCATCTTCTCTGCATAGTGGCTGCACAACAGCAACTTAACCCACCACATAGCCAACGTTAGTTACATCACTGCTCGCCTTTTATCATAGAATTTGTCCTGGTACTGAATTTCTTCACGATCTGTGACGCTGCCTTTCAATAGCATGTTTTATACGCAGATTTAACTTTACATTATCTATCACACTCTTATTTCAGAGGGAGTATGAATGCTCATTCACTTATGCTTCACAAGGGGGAACCAATGAGGTGAGTGTCTGTCCATCCGTCCGTCATGATTTTTAATTACAGCAGGCTTTATGCATAAATATTCTTCTGTCTTTGTGCCAAACAGCAATGGCTGATGAGTGTGGGTCTGAGTGACGACGACAGGCTGTTTTCCTGCTCTGTGTGGAGGTGAGACACACGCATTGACACATGAATGAACAAATTCATTTATATGAATTATTTAATGTTGGTAACGTGTATTTCTTTGTCTTTTCTGCCAGGCCTCAGGGGAAGTCCTACCTGTTTTTCACTCAGTTCAAAGCTGAACTGAAGGGAACCAAAATTGAATATGCCAATGCATATGTAAGTATAAAAGAAACACACTTCCTTCAACTGATGCACGTTGACTGTCCTGCCCACATGAATGTGTTTTTATGTTGTCAACTCATCCTGATCCTCAACAGGGAACACTTGGCATGTACATCAATTACATCGTGAAATGTGTGTGACGTTGTCTGTTGGAGAAAGTCGTTATTTATTCAGCCATGTCATGAAATAAGGTTATTCTTAAACTTCAGTTAAACAGAACAATGAAGAAGAAATATTTCTTTTACATTTTCCCTCGTCGACGAAATGCTGACTCAGGCTTAAAACCCCAATTTCAATGCAGGTCCTTCCACAAACTACATAGTTTATCTTAAGAAAAGGTTGTTCTGCAGCTCCTTAGTCCTCCGTGTTGTAATTTGTTGGAAGGCAAATTGCACCACATCCTGCAGAATGTAGTTATAATACTGCAGGTGCAACACATGAGAAACCTCTTCACTTTTAGCTCCTCAGCTTTTTCCCTACTGAGTCATTAGTTGGAGTGGAGCTTATGTTGTACAGCAAAAAGCTCACAGGACTTCACTGCCTAACAAAGACAAACTGTGGTAAAGAGTTTTTCCTCGAATTTACGTCGCGGCTTCATGCAACCTGTCAGCGTTTAGATCAAGGCTTCTCATTCCTGAGCATAGATTTTACACTCTCTGCACAAATGTCAGACAATCAAGGCAGAGCACAAGTTGATAAACATTTTTGCGTAGCCTGCAAATAATAAACCCCCCACCTAAGCACTGGCAATACAGCAAAACATTTATCAGGATCAGGGATGAGATTAAAGCAGGTTTTTTTTTTCTGCCTTGCACTTTTTGAACTGATGCTGCTTTTCTTGACCACACACAATCAGATGTTGCCATTTACACTTTGAGCTCGTCTTCTGCGACAAAAGAGGCCATGTGTAATTGCACAATTTATTATTACTCTTTCCTGGACATGAATATGTATATGAACAGTTCTGTAGAAATGACGTTAGGATGAGTCTTAAATTGCATAATTCGTGAGCAGGATCAGGTGTCACCTCATCAAACTGGAGAAATTTCAGTAAAGCTGCAACTGCAACAATTATTTTCTAATTATCTAGTAATCAATTCTTTTTTTAATTCATCTTTTTTCAATTAATTAATCGAAAGACATTCGATTTATGATGAAATAATGCCAGACAAAGATCACAAATCCTCAAATTTGTGAAGCTGGAACCAGAGAATGCTTTGGACAACTAATTTGACCCCATCCAGGGGTGTAAATATAGACAGTGTGGACAGGACAGTTCAGCTGGGGTCCATAGAGGTAGCCCTTGCAAGTGATTCATATTTCCACCTCGAAAATACAAAAGTTCAAAGAAGAACTCATGTTAAATTACAAATTGTGCCACTTTGGTCGCCATGGTAGCTCACCTGGTAGAGGGCACGCTCCACGTTCAAAGGCTCGGTCCTTGCCGCAACAGTCCAGAGTTTGATTCCCACCTCTGGCCATTTAGCTGCATGTCTTCCCTCGTCTCTCCACTCTGAACTGTCACTATACAGCAAAGGTTCAAAAGCCCAAAAATGATACCACTTGCTATTTATAAACTGGAAAAGGCAAATCCACCTCTGTCATGGCTTTCCTTTTCTTTAGCAATCTTTCTCAATGACAATTCTACATTAACTATAAAAACTGTAATTCTTTTTTTTAGTAATTTTGATCACGTGATGAGACGATACGATATGTGAAAGCTAGGGCCCGTCGTAACTACCTTACGGCACTGACCTCACTAAAAATCAACCAGAGCTGCTGTTTCCATTCGGATTACAGAACTTGTGGCCAGTGAATACATCCTTTAGATTGACTTCTGGCTATGCAAGGTTAAACGTCACCTAGCATCATCTGAGAATCAGAGCAGGGCTGAAAGTACTTGCCATACAGTATCTGACATACTGAATAAAACATGTTTGCTTGTTGCTTGTTTCCAGTTTTTTTTTTAATTTTTTTTTTTTATCCACTGTCCTCTAGTGACAGTTTGAGCTACATCTCAACTCGTATCGCCTTTGACAAACTGACACAGGCAGGCAGAGACGTTCAGAGTAACAGAAAATACTTTATTTCTCCTGGAAGTCAAACTCAGAACTGTCGTGCCTTTGCACATAATGTCTGGCGGAAGGTTAATGTGTGAGCTCAGTCACTTAGCGGAGGCCTGCCGTGTCTGATGTGGTCGTCGGTGAAGTGGAGCACACCTTGACACGCCTCCTTCCCCCAGCAAGGACAGTCCTGACACTCTGTCATTAGTGAGAGCACATGTTTCCTCCTCCTGCTCTGGCTCTGTGCCCTGCAAGTAGAAGACAAACACACAGAAAATAACATCACTAAATGACTGGACCAAAATAACCTTGCATACACAAACAAGCACACCTGCCACCCCCGCACAGCATCTCCTTGACCTTGTCGTCACATCCTCCTACTTTCCCGGCCAATCTGTTGCAAAAAATTGCCGTCTCCAGCGTTGCCTCTCATCCTGTTTTGTTTTTTTTTTTTTCTTTTTCCTCGCTTTCCTCCTCCTACTCCTCGTCATCTGTGCTGTTGTATGTGTCTCCAGTCACAGACAGCGGCGGCAGGATCGAGTGACGTGCCTTTGAAACCGGAGGAATTTACAGTAGGAGACTCAACAGGTGAGAAACTGATTGTATTTAAGTGTTCAGTCAACTCCCTCTGCTTGTCATGTCAATCTTTCCTTCCCTCCTTCCCTTCTCTTCCCTTCCTCCCTCCCTCTCTCTCTCCCCCATCATGTTGTGAGTAGTTCCCTGCTGATTTCCCTCTAAAGCATATGCTCCAGCTGTGAGTGGGTTGCCGCTTGTCCCTGTAGCATTATTTCTTGTTATTCAGTTTCTGCACAAATACCCACCGTGGCTTCAGTTCTAGACTGTGATTAGCAGGATTTGACAAGTCACAATTTGCTGTAACTGCTATTTTCAGCAGATTAGACACCAGCACAGAGGCTAATACGCTCATAAACCCAGCAAATAACAGAGAATTAAGAATAATCCCATCTCTGTGAGACCTGTGGAAAATATTTTCAATCATGATTTCAAAGGGTGGACTTCTACACACAGTAGTATAATAGGTAAATTAACAACTCAAACTTCTTTGGTCACAAGGGGGAACCAGTGAGTCACTATTAGACCAGGACTACACATGTCGACCCGCACCACCTACTGGAAAGAAAAGTAACTGCACTTTGGAACAAGCAGCAGCCTCTGCGGCTGTGGAAGTGAAGCCTATGCAGAAGTGCCAAAAACGGCAGTTCCTCAAACGGCCACTTGAGGCTGGCTACAGAATGAGTCAGTCCCCACCTTAAAATGTCCAACTTCACAGCAGAAATAAAGACGTTTACAGCCTGGTACAAAAAACAGTTTTGATCTCTATAGCTACTTTCCACGTTCACTTATCCGTTCAAATTATTGCAGATCGCTATCGCTGCTGATGTGTTTGAGATTTTACCATGTCCTACTTATCTTTACATTTTAATGATGTCACGCAAAGAGCTTTTCTCAGCTCTGGAAAAGTGCTCCATATATTAAGCCTTCATGGTTAAAAAATTCATAATGCAGAGTAACACTGGTAACTGCTGCAGGTTGAGGTGTTCTGTCAACAATTTTACAGACGTCGCTTTTAAACCTCCTATTTAAAACTCTTTAAATAAGCAGCAGGGCTGAGTAGTAGTAATTAATACAGTAACACAAAACTTGGTCAACCTAAAGTACTTTTGAGATTTCCTTTAACTCTCTGCATCCCAGCGCTCATTTTCTACAAAGTAATCCTGACGACAGTTATGCAGAGGATGAACATCAGCGTCTTCCTTATTCAGCATAAAAACAATACGCTCTAGTGAACAAAACTATTACATTTTCCGGGTTTAATACGTCAAATAATAAAACCACAAGCAGCCGCCGCAGTCCAAAGAGGAAATAATGTTGCAGAAATTACAGGTGGCTCTAGTGTAAAATTGCAGCAGCTCTTACTTTCCATACCTGTAGATGGAGCACATCTACATTTGCAGGTCTAATCTACTGCTGCTACTTTCCTTGCCAACAGGCAGTGCAGGTTGGACTGGACTTGCAGGTTTCAAACTGCTGGCTCTGCAGCTCTGCAGTTAGATGATACTGGCTGCTTTCAGGCGCTTTGCATCAATATGTTCCCTTTTTTTTTTGTTTTAATACTGTCTGTGTCTCCCCTCTGACCTCCAGTGACCCACAGAGATGGAAAGTTCAGTGCTCAGCTCTCCAAACTGACTGTCATCGGACGGACACGACACGACGAGCTGTAATTGGTCAGATAGGTCCGACTTGGCTTTGGTCACGTTTTGACCAGTCAGAGCGCCTCGAGCTCTGAGTTTGGCCTCTGTGTTTCAGCTCAGTAGTCAATGAAGGATAGATTTGGGAGTTTTTCCCTGAGTGACAACCAAAAATTGAAGTGGGATAATACTGATACTGCCTGTGTGGCAATTTGTGTGTCAGTGCATTAATTACCTGGTATGTACAGTGGATTTATCTGCTACCTGAGGCAAAAAAAAAAAAAAATACAGCAAGAAATCAGTTGAATATTCATATTTTTTAACTTCATAATGTCCTAGTTAAAATTCTGCCATAAGATAAAGTGCTTGCTTAGTTTCTGAGGCTAAAAGATTTACAGAAAGCAAATCTGTCCTGATCCACTGGGGATGTATGTGAATGTATAGAGGATTGGTGTCTGGGGGCTTGTAGAGTATAGATAACATATTTAGAGTAGGGAGGGATTTATCCATGTTGTGTAATCCTGAGAGGAAAGTGAGTAATCCTCAATAGCGTCGGTGCACACACGCAGAAACAATTATATTTTCCTCAATCTCATTCTGTTCTAGATAACTGTAAGCACATATTTCATCCCCCTAAACCACCAATCAGTACCACTTGTGATAACTTTTTATGTTTTTATTTTTATTTTTGGCCAGAAGGGATGCTTGTAATAGAGCAGATAGCAGCTTCATAACACGATATAAAGAGATAGATATACAGTATCCACTGTGGTTTTGTATTTTCGGATAAATCTTAAACCGTGTTGGTGTGAATTCATTCAAGTATGAATGATTATTTTTATTTGAAATTACCTTCATCTTGATTGTTTTAATTAAACACCTGCAGCAGGTGATGCAGCAGAAGATACAAACATTTTCTTTTTTTTTTTTTTGCGTCAATGACTTCACGGTTTCATTGTTTGAGATTTTACCCAAAATGTAAGGCGTGCACAGACATTTTGGATGATGGTATATTTGGCGAAGAGTTGCAATCACGTACTCCTGAGCCCTTCTTGAACTTTTTTTTTTTCTTTCATCCTTCAGTGCCACGTGTGGATCAGCGGGGATATTGTGCAGGTTTCAGAAGTACATCGTTATGATTATAAGTCCCCCTCCTCTCCCTGCACCCATATGTAGCAAGTAGGATTGCTTTTATCTTCCTTACAATGATCCAACCCTCTTAGATCCACACAAAAGTACAGAAGATGAGTTTTCTGATTAGATTCTGAGGTTGGATTACTCACTGAGATCCGCAGCTTGTTTGGTCTAGGCTTGGATCCTCTCATCTGTCTAGAGGTGATCCCTTGGAGTTGAGGAAATGCTCAGTTTGTGTGTCCCTTTGTCACTATCAAGGCTCCCTCTGGGCTCACAACAGGAAAAAAACCACATCCAGATGCTGACCCCGGTACAGAGAAAAACACAAATGTTACTTATTTTGTACATGTTTTCTTTCTTTTCTTTTCTTTTTCTACTTCTTGATTGTTCTGAATCATGATGAAATGTGATGGATGTTTCAATAAAGACATGTTGTCACTGTTCTGGAGTGTTTTGTGTTGTTATGTCAGTCATGATCTGATTGAACCTCCCCACAGCCTCGTTAAAGGATAAACATGAAAAGAGAGGGTGGAATTTGAATGCCAGTGTAAGGCATTAAATATTCTGAGCGGTGTCAGAGGCAGGCCACAGCGAACATGGCAGAGAGTGTTTGTTTTTATATGCCCCCATCATACCTGTAGGAAATAAGTCACTAATGTATTCCTAACTTAAAAAGAGAACAATGTTTCAGCATAAAAATGAGACTTCATGTAAAACTTCACATAAAAAAACAGCTATAAAAAACTTCAAAATGTATTCTGGAAGCGCACTCAATTAACATATATTGTCCTCGGATAAATGTTTCCACGAGATAAAGAGCTTCCATTGTTTCTTCTTAATTTCTGGGGGGAAAAGGCTTTGCGGAGAGGATCTATTAAATCCAGAGGCACATATGGGAACGTATACAGCGTTGATCTTTGTGGGCTTATAGAGATATAGAGTCAGGAGGGATTTATTCATCTCATGTTAAGCCAAGAGAAAATCAGTAATCATGATTTCCCTCAAATTGGCATCAGTCAGTTTGAATTCCGTGATGCAAGAACTACATTTATACAGCAACCACGCATTTTACCGGCGTTTCAATGTAAAATCTAACCATGGTCGTACTATAAAACACCCAGATTTCATGTAGAGAAAATCTACTGTGTAGCAGTGCGCTGGCAGGGCTGAGTTTCAATAGGATCACAACAAACTGTGCCAAGAAACTCCCACAGTCTCCTACTTGTAATTAAAGCATCTTATAACAAAGATGTGACTATTTCAGACTGTGATTTTGTGGTCTTATGGAGAGAAATTGACAATTTATTCCCATGATGGTTGTTCCATTGAGTAATAAGTCTCTAAAGGAAAATAGCTCTTTGTTTACTGTCAGTTTACTCTGTCTATGAGACCCAGAGTTGCCTCTATGCTGCTGTCCAAAGCCTAAACACACATCACTACTGTTTACCATCTGGTACCAGTAGAGATGTTTACTTTCAACTTTTCCCCCTACAGTATGACCGTCAGGAAAATATATACACTTGATGCTGCCAAGCACTGGCTTGGATTACTATGGTGAGCATTAAAGAGCCTTGATCAAAGACTTTTTTTTAACTATGCTTGACAAAGTGGCTCCAGGGATGGCATTGTCAGTCTGTTGGTCCAACACTTTAGTGCAGACTGAAATATCTCAACAACTATTCAATGGATTGCTATGAAAGTTTAAACAAACATTTCATGATCTCAGAGGATGAATCTAATGACTTTGATGATCCCCTGACCTCCACTAACAACACTGTTAGACCAACTATATTCTTGGTCCTGAGTAAAATGGCTCGACAACTATTGGATGGATCGTCATGAAATTTGGTACATTTGGACATTAACGTTCCCCTCAGGATGAACTGTAAAAACTTTGATGTTTTCCTAAATATTCCTGAAGTACAACTTTTTAAACAAAGCAATGTCTACTTGCAACTAATTGTCACTTGTTTTATGTCTACCAGCTCAATCAAAAACTAAATTTTTCCCATGTTGGTGTCCTGAAGAAGTAAGGTAGGATGGAAAAGCTAAAATCAAATTTATCTTGCAATGCCCTGGGGGAGTCCTGGCCTGGAGGTTCCTCCCAACATCACATAAGAATTTCACTGACCTGTAAAACTAATAACACGAGCCTAATTTATACTTTATTGCTAACATACTAACACCTAAACTAAGATGGCAGAACTTGGTAAAATTAGCCTACACCTGCTTAACATCAACATATTAGCATTGTTATTGTTAGCATGCTGACGTTAGCACCTCTGCGCAGCCTCACAGACTCTTCATGTAGCATAAGGGAGGTGATGTTGTATTAATGTTAACAAATCCCATAAAAACACTAAAACCACCAGTGAACTGAGCGCACTAACAAGTATTTAAAGCCTGTTATAGCGTATTCCTCTGTGACCTCCACTGTTTTCCACAAAACTATTAATGATGAAGCTATATATTTGTAGACCTTTTTTTAAATGCCTCGTGCCTTGCACAGGGTACGGATGTCAGAAGGTATTAAGATACCGACCAACACGTTGTCAGTTTTGCTCTTTTCATTTGATTTGTTGACATTAAGAGAAAATACAGAATAACACTAGGTTTATTCTTTTTTTAAAAAAAAAAAAAAAGAGCCACGAGAAGCTGAAGTAACATTTCAGAAAGGACAACATCTGATGACCTAAATGAATGAAGCATCGATTCACTGTGCTCTATTTATGTAATCAATCCGGCTGCCATTCCAGTATCTGGTTTTCTCTATTTCCTTTCACACACCTGCCCCCTATTTCTCTCTCTTTGCATCTCCTGACATTTGGAAGGGAACAGATGGAGATTGTGGCCGGGTCGGTCAAGCCAGAGGCAGCAAAGGAGATGGGATTTTTGTAACACCAGGGGCCCGGTGAAGGGTACAACGAATGGCCAGCTGCCCCCTGTCTCCCCTGACGTGCACCCAGGCGCTGGGCTGGTGACCCAGTCCGTTTAGATCCACTCGTCCTGTTCACTTCTAATCTGGCCTTGCTAAGTTTTTCATATTATTAGACTTTTTCTGTCTCCAGATCTATCACAGATCCCCGGCTTCTCCTCCCCCGCGTGAGCTTTTCACACCGCTGAGCCAAAGTAGCCTGTGCTGCACCGAGTTCTCGTTATACCATCACGACTCCTGACAGCAATTATCCGACCCAGACAATGCTGATACATGTGAGTGGATGTGTCTGGCTTGAAGATTGAAGAGCACTAAAGTAATCAGTTCTTACTTTGTCTTGACATCTTGCAATAATTTCAATTTCCCTCATATTTCTCTCTAATTAGGCCTTCTCCTTTGCCCTTTAACTATGCAATCTGTGGGAGTTTGAGAGCTGGGGCGCAAAGAGAGCATCTGTATAGAGGCTCCTGTTACCAGAGCAGTAACCCAGGCAGATGTTATGATGCCCCGTGTATGTTCAGCTTACTGTATGCACCCAAGAGATTTGTCTAGGAAAAAGGGAGGGAAAAAGGGCGTCCTCAGAGCCAAGCTGTTCTTCCTGACATACTCACCCCAAGTTGCATCTGTGTCTTGTCACCTTGGAAACTTGGTCTCAGCTCAACTTGGCGAGCGTTAAATCACTCTCCACTCTTGCAGACTCGCGGCTGGTGCTGTGAATATGGCTCTGTTCGATCAGCCTCCCCCACCTGCTGCATTGTCTCACACTGTGGTCGAGAGCAGCCTTCTTTTCTCAGGGTACGGAGGAGCTTTGCGGGGCTCCTTCACTTTCTTTGCGAGTTCAGAGGGTCTGTTGTGGGGGTACGGTGGAGGCTTGCGACCTCTGCGGCTTTGTGCTGTTGATGGTTTAGCCGTAGCTGCAGGGCATACCTGTGAAGGTCTTTGAACAGGCCCTGCTGAGGATGCTCGTGGCTCTCTGTCATTGCTGGACACTGTTTCTGAGTCTGTGGGCGGGCAGCTGGCAGACACAGGGTGGGTCGATGATGGAGAGAGCTGACCAGCAGATGGGTGATCACTTTGTGAGATCTGATAAGACCTGTTCTCTATGATGACAGATGGGCTAAGGGTTGGGGGTGGGTGAGGCTTTAGAGACAGGGGTGAGGGAGGGGAGCCAGGGCTGACCCTGATGGAGGACGAAGGCCCAGGGGAGTGAGGCTGAGAACCAGGGCTGCTGGGGTGATGGAGATTTACTGTTAGAGGGGAGAGGCCCGGAGTGGGAGGCCGAACAGGGAGGTTTCTTTGGGGAGACAAAGTGAGGTCGTGGGAGGTGAGGTTTTGAAGTTGAGGGGGGCTGGATGAAGCAGGGTTATTGTTATACTGCGGCAGCCCAACTTGTCTGGGAGCAGACCCCAGGCTGCAGGTGAAGCGAAGATTTCGACTTCTCTCAGACGAAAACCCAGAGGTTACCGGGCACAGCAGCACATTTGGTGGAGATTGGCTCCTGCTATGATGATTTCTCCTGAGGGTGCCGGTTGAGTCTGTGGTGCCTGGCTGGTCTTCAGGCTCTGAGGGTCTCTGATAGGTGCTGCCTACTGTCGCCTCGCTCGAGCTGGAACCTGAACTGGAGCTGCTGTCACTGGGACGCTTGGCTGCATCGTCTCCTGCAGTCCTCTGCTGCTCCTCCTCATTCAGATCAATGGATGAGGTTAGATAGTCAATCTGCTGCACCACCTAGAAAATACATACAATAATGGATAAATACGGGGCGTCCTGCATCCCACGTGTCAAGGCTTTACTGCAGTGACGCAGGTTTGATCCCAGTCTGCTGCATGTCATCCTCTCTCCCTCTGTCCTGAATCTCCTGTCCATCTCTACAGCTGTCACTGAGAATCAGATCATGAGGAGGACTTTCAGCTTGTGAAAGCAGTTGCACTTTGTTGAGTTGCATTGTGGGAAATGTAGGATACACTGTATTTAAAGCTCAAACCCTAATCAGGCCTAAAAGTCTGGATATCTCAACATCTGCTTATTTGATCTCGTACCCTCATGGAAACCTGATTATTTTTCATTGTTTATTAAATTGCTGATTGATCCTCAGTCAGTAAAGTGTTAGAAAATAGTGAAAAACTTCAAACCCAGAGCCCAAGGTGGCACCTGTGAATTGTTTGTTTTGTCCTAATGTCTAGTATGATGATGAGTATTAGTTATAGTTGTTGTAGTTGTTGTTATAGAAAATGAGGGTAAAGAGTGGAGTCATCCAGTTCAAAGCATTTATCCGACCAGTACACTCCAACATTACACTAATCTAAAGACTTTTCTTCCAGTCTGAATCATCTCTGCTAAAATGATCGATAACCAGCTCTACCCTTCACTCTTTAACAGTGATGGCAGTATTAAAAGCGTGGCTCCTGTAGAGCGTTTCAGAAACGTACTCTCACCAGATGTTTAGCTGTAAGCTCTAAGTATGTCACACGAGCTACTACTCAGTGCAAAAAATGTTTACCTCAACCTAGAAACGATCCCTATTCTGGGAAATGTGTAAGACAAATTTAGATGGGTGTTCCTTCCAATACCTTTCAGTGGATAGTGAAAAACACACTGTACAATATATCATACACAGGCATGCAGCCGTCTACACGCATTTATTCAAATGAGTGCAGAGCATATAATGCGTGCATTTGCACACACACACACACACACACACACACACACAAATCCTTAGACGCAGTCAGATTGGTGGACACACACACACACACACACACACGTGCAATGACGGAGGCTGGAGAGAGATTGCAGAAAATTACACTGGGGAAAATGTTTGACCTATCTCTCCACCTGCGCAGATAAATCCTCAGCCCCTGCTGGAACAGATGAAGTATTGTTTTGTTCTCTGTGTTCAACAACATCCTTACTGATGTCAAAAGATGACCTGGTTTGTCTTTTTTTTTTTTTTTTTTCTTTTTTTTGTGTGGCATAGCTTTTTGGGCGAGGCATTTCATATTACTTTGAAGTACAGCATGTATATTCACATCCAGTGACTCTGGGTAGGTGCTGCTTGTTAATGTCAGATATCAGATGAGATGAAAGAGAAGGGGACCCTTTTTTCTCCCGTTTTTTTAAATCTGCTGCTTCTCCCGAGAGTGTTTATTAAAAACAATGTTCTTTGACCCCCTCAGGTCTTCACACCGAGTGCTCATGTTTCATTTGACTTCTCTCAGTTTAACTCGGTTGTTGTTTTGAGTCACGGTGCGGTCAAAATGTCCTGAGCAGAGGATCGCTGTGTCACGTTCACATGTGTTCTTGTGTGTTTTGTTTTTGTTTTGTGCTTTGTGTGGCAGCGAGAGGTCTTAATATGCGTGTCTGGAATACTTTAAAGACTTCCTCCAGTGCCATTTTATGACAGTGATTGATTATTAAATAAATCTGAGGGTTGCTGCTCATGCAACAGAATGATAAATCAGGGCTTTGAAATAAATATGCGACCAAAGTCTGCTTGTTCCTCCTCCTCCTCCTTCCCCCTTTTTTTTGTGTGTAGCCTATATGCTCTTTCATCAGTGTTATATTAATACTGTCACACAAAAAAAACCTCGCAGCCGGGATGATGACGTTAGTACCTCGGGTTTAGCAGCGACCCCACAGATGAAGATCAAATGCCAAGAGGCGAGATTTACGTGTCACTTTTACTGGATAGGGAATACGAGGCCGAGATACTCAAACATAAATGGATTATAAAAAGCGTCGGACGCTATCCAGCTGTGCCTGGAGCAGCATCTGTCCATAAGGAGGGGGAGTGGAGGAAGAGATGAGAGGAGGAAACACAGAAAGAGAGATGTAGAGAGGAAGGCAACTGTTTTGCCTCTAATGTCACACAGTATCATCTCGGCAGCCTCTGAAAGCATCATGGAAATGGGGCATAACTATTGTCTCATTAACTTCTATGGAAATTTGCGCATGAGTCCAGTATATGTTTGGAGACAAATGACAGACCAGAGTTGGAGAAACAGTTTGCAGTTTGCTGTGTTGGATTCATGCAATCCGACTGCTGACTTTTTAATACACGTTAAATTCTGCTGAGGATGTGCATTTGTAGCCTGCATTGTTATCTGTGAGAGTACAAGCCCTCCAGGTTTTTTTAGCACAAGCACGAACATTCCCTGCATGAGGAATTGTCTAAATGAATGTGAAAGCATGCAGTAACTTCTCTGCTCCTGCTCTCAAATGATTTGTTTGTTCTTGTCAGTCCAGGAAAGACTTGTGACGAGGTGAAATGGTTGAATAAACACAAAAACTGCTTTTGTCTTGTCGAGTCTTTCTTTTTTTAATGTATGAGTTATGCAGAATCTAACACATTACCTCTTTCATTTCCTGGTGAACGTCCCTCAGTGCTGTAAGAACCTGCTCCAGGTTGTCCACCACTCGCTTAATCTGGTTTCGAACCACCTTCCTGCTGCAGCCTGCTTCCTTGCTCTGTGACTCCGTCACTTCGTTGGTCGGCTTACGTTGGACCCATGTCTGGTTCTGGGCCAGTATCCCAATACGTTCCAAGCTTGATCTAGGTTTCTTGGGGCCTCGTAGAGTTGTGGTGCAGCCCAGGCCTCTCTGTGGAAGCTCAGTGGAGAATATGACTCCATTGAGGCGCCCGTTGAAACCCTCCACAGGTGGTTCCCTCAGTGCTGTCAGGTCTCTCTGGCTCTGGGAGTTCCTGCTCTGTTGTTTGATGTGACTGAAGCTGGAGGTGAAGCCTTGCTGCCTCTCTATTAGTCCCTGAGTGTCTGAGCGCAGCCAGCTGTATGAATGGAGATCTCTCTGGCGGTAGATGGTACTGCTGGCGTAGTCCCACACCTTTCCCCTCCTGTCCTCCATGCTCACCACAACAGGCATCTTACAGTTTGGCTCCTCAGCAGGAGCAGGAGCAGGGGCAGGAGCAGGAGCCGGATCCGGAGCCGGAGCCGGAGCAGGAGCCAGAGTAGGAGGGGGTCCCACTAGTGGACCATATTTCCTGGTGCTAGTCCCGTCATTGTGTGACTGAAGGAGGCTGCTGTGGTTCCGAACCAAGGTCTGGTTGTCCTGTGCAGATGTGGAGCTGTTGCTCAGACCCTGTGGCCCGTCCCCTGGACTTATCTGTGTGTTTGGGTCTGGGTGCAGCTCTGGTGACTGGTTCCACCTGGCAGGACTGTCCTCCCTCTGCTTCCCCAGACTCCCTGGCAGGATGTGATGCCCCCTCAGCACCACTGGCAGCATTCTCGCCATCCCCACGCCATTACACCGAACATCCCCCTTCTTCACCCGGTCCTTTCCGTGGATGGAGAAGAACCCGATCCCTTTGGCTCTCTCCAGCGGGTTCAGGTTGTTGCGCACCTCTGAGGTGGATTTGAATGGTCCGTTGAGCCCCAGGTCACTGCTGTGTTGGGGCTTCAGACTATTGCGCAGCCAGGGAATGAAATGAGGAGCGTGAGGCTTGAAGCCTTTCTGTTCCCCAGGCGCTGGAGCCCTGCTGTCAGAGAACATGATGATGGATGATGTCCAGCAGCCTCACAAAAAGACGAAGAAGAAGCAGAAGAGGAACAGGAGGACTCCTGGGACACAGAGAGCTTCCTCCTCTTTTTCCATGAATCTCCCCCTACCTTTGCCATTAACGTAGACTCTACCTGCCCTATCTTTAGCCTCTTTTCCCCTTCTCTCTCCCACTCTTACTCTGTCTCCAAAACTTTTATCTGCTTTTCCCCCCTCCTCATCGCAGATCCCACCTACCCACGCACTCCCCTCTCCCCGCTAAAGCCTGGTTCGGATTTTATCGCCCTGCCTTTCTCCCCTTTTCTTATCCCCTCCGTTTCTTCTTCTCCACCCACTCGCACCTCCGTTGTAGTGCTCTGGAGCCCCCTCACCCCCTCATTGGGCCGGCCTTGGAGATGCCGAGGGCCTCTCTCTCTCTGTCTTCTCTCCCTGCCTGCCTGCGTCTCACTGGCTCAGTAGCGGTAGAGGCTTCCTGTCTCTACATCTCTCTCTCTCTCTCTCTCTCTCTTCCTGTCTCTCTAACTCCCCCCACACTGCGCTGCTCTGCCTCCTATCCTTGCTCTTTCTTCCTCCCACTCCCTCTCACTGCTCTAACTCCCTTTCTCTATCTCCCTCTTCTCTCCCCTTCTCTGTCTCTTCTCCCTGTTACTCTGCTCTCATCTGAGAACCCCTTATCATCCCCTATCTTTGCAACTCTTTCTTTTACTCTATTTCCCTCCCCTCCCTGTCACTCTCTTTCTCCCCCTCCTCCCCTTCATCCCCGCCTCCTATTTGCCAGGGATAGAAGCTGAACTAGTGTTATTAATCCCCCGTTAGCCAATGTATACCCACGTGATTCCCCCTGCCTCTGTTCTCATCTGATTACTCCTTTCCCGGCTCAGCCCTTCACAATTAAATGCTGCTTAGGCTACCAGAGGGGGTTTAAAGGAGTAGGGGAGGATGGCAGCAGGAAGGGATGGAGGAGGAATAGTAGGGGGGCACGTAATTGCGACCTACAAGATCAGAGATCAGCGGCAGTTTGACAGAAACTATAAGCTGCACGGCTACAAACAACAGCCTGCCTGTGGCACAGTTCCCCCCAGATTATTGTAACTGTCAGCAAATAGTGTCCTGTTACGTCCCAGTTGTTTTCTTGTGTTATTTTCTGCCACATATCCAACTTCCATTTGTTCCAATTATGCAGAGACAGCTGCTATTTTTGTTTTTTTTTTCCATTCAAATTCCAGTTCTTGGCTGTCTGGATTAGATTTCTTGTGTCTGACAAGCCCAAAGATGCCTCCTAGGTGCATTTTCACTCAACTGCGGCTGCTTGGATTGGTCCCTCCCTCTCTGGCAGCATCCGAAATGAAAAGACGACAGCACAGCCGCACAAAAGCACTGACAGTTTGCTGTCACTCAGCACTGAGGCACTCAAAGCATCTGTCATTCTGTTAGTCAGCATAGCAATCTATTCCTCTGGTAGTGCCCTGTTAAAATATGACTTCATTCACTGACATATTGTACTTTACAGGTACGAGGGGGAGAGAAAACAGACACAGGCTTGGTGTAATCTGCGGGATAAGAAGATCCCTGCCTACATGTCGACAGACTGCTGTCAGCCAGTAATGACCACTAGTCTGGATGAAACAACTATAAAGAGTGGAAGTGATAGAGCAGCCACTATTAATCCTTTAGAGGATTGTTCCTCACGACAAGCTGGTGCACAAAACCAAAGTCTATTTCTGTGCTTCGCTTTAGCTCTAACTCTGAATTCATATGCAGAAAACTGCATTACAGCCCGATGACAATAATGAGGATAATAAATAACACACATATGCACGCTAAACAGATTCATCTTGTTTATTTAGTGCTGGTACAGAAGATCCACCTATGTCCAAATTATGGGATTTTAATTTTAATGCAAAACTGGAGGATTAAGTGTTATTCTATGGGTTCATTATTGGTTCATTCATTATTTGGAGGCAAAGCAGTCAGACTAAAGCAAAGCTTCAACATTTTCCATTTCAGTATACCTAACCAATGTGGTGCCAATTTTAGTTGCTAGTTGTCTAGATGTTAGTTCGGATTGATTATATTCGGGAAATAATCTTCCCTGAATGTGTTTCTATTTGTGTGGGCGTGCAAGTTTGTGTTAGAGACTGCACAGTCATTCATGCAGTCATTTTCCATGAAGACTTATCCTTATTAAGGATAAGGATAAGCTGACATTGGGCAAGAGGCGGGGCACACTCTCAAAAGGTCACAAGTTCATCACAGGGCTGACAAAAATGGAAACAACCGTTCACTCTCACATTCACGGGCAATTTAGAGTCACCAACTAACCTGCATGGGAAGAAGTTGGAGTCCAACCAGAGACATGGGGAGAACATGCAAACTCCACTAAAAACCACAGCCGCCTGGCACGTGGGTTGGGACCCAGCAGCAACCTCCATGTCCTGTTAAGTGAAGCCAAAAACTGCAGTTCCTTCAACGTCCACTTGAGGCTGACTATAACGCAGCAGAAATAAACATGTTTACAACCTGGCATAAAAATAGCCAATTTCCTTGTACATGACAACTGTAGTGAGAATTTTTCACCCGTTCAAATTATATTAAGGCTTAAAGTTTTGCATAATTAACAGTGTGGCCGCTTTGATTGACAGGTGGGCACCATTACAGATGGCTTGTTTGAGCACCCCGGCTCATTCAGCCCGCCTCAGATCCAAGGCGAAAAATGCAGGATTGCCAACATGGCGGCAACCAGAGACACCCCACTCTGAGCTTCAAAACGATCACTGATACAATGATCCGTTCTTTACGCTGTCAGTGGTTCGAACCCTTCTTGCTGTGAGGTGACAGTGCTAACCACGGCGCCACTGTGCCGCCCCCTTGACTTCAAAATAGGCCACCCACTTTGCAATGTCCACACATGACATGGCAGATTGCAGATTTTAAGTCAAAGTTAAATAATAAGTAGCTGTCACAGATGGTGTCCATTTGCTGTCTGGCTGGGCAGCCTCTCAAGTCTAGTTGCCTTCACTCCATCCATTATATTAATGTGCTGAATATGTCAGCGACTGAAGGACAAAAATTGGTCTACAGCAGGGAGAAATTCTCCTTTTCAGTTTCAGCTTCTTCCAGGCCCTCTTCTCCTCTAACTGTAGGCCTTTTTGTCAACATCATGTAGTTTTCAATATCGGTGAAACAGTTGGGAGTAGAGAGTAGACAGACAAAGCATCTGGCCTCCTTGTAACCTTGTCCGTTCACTCCTGCAGCGCTCCCTCGCTTGTTTTTGAGTCCTGTAACAGGCCGACTGCCTATCGAGAAGCAGCCGAGCGTGTGTGGTGGGACACTTCAGCCGCACTCTTTGTGTGCTTGCTGAACTTTGCCACTGCAGATACAGTTTCCTGGTTGAATTTCTTCAAGCAGAGAGACAGACAGACAGGAAGAGAGAGCACACATCGCTGAACACCTTACATAACTTGGTGGAAAAGATAGATGTTAAAGCAGTGCCTTGAAGGGAAAAGACTTCATGTCTGTCAGAATTTCGTGCGCAAAATGGCTTTTAGTCACAGTGAATGCATGCAGGCACTTGGGAACTTTGTATAACCACCCGGACAGTAAAATGTGTAGTTTGGAATAATCTGTGTTCACACCGCTGTATTTTATGTGTCTCCACGCAAAATTAAATGAACAGTTTTCCGAGAACTCAGTGTTCTTTTTTGTGGTAATAAATATGAAAGTGAGCAGATGCTGTCTTCCCTCAAGTGTCCAGTGTCGCACTGGTGATAATCCTCAGGGCTTTTCTTTGTGAGTATGTGTGTGTGTAGAGTGGTGTCTTTCCCGTCTTCTCATGTATATTTTTTTTGTGTTGTTTGCTTTTGGGTTCCCCTCCGCCGTGCTTTTCATCCTTGAACAACACGTCAGTCAGGTGCTCTCCGAGGACTCGAGCGAGAGAGGAAGAGAGAGAGACGTGGGGACACCAAGAAAGAGTAAAAAGAGAGATACAGTGAAAAGGGGAAGGGGGAAGAGTTTTGAAAGACTTTTAACTTCCAAGCCGACTGTCATAGCTGTGCTTGCCAGAGGGGAGAGCACCTTTAAGCATACCGGATGAGTAACTATGTGGAGGGACTACAAAAGCAAAGTAATACATAATAAGCAGCACTCACTCTGCTCTGCTCTGCTCTGCTCTGCTCTGCCAGCTAACCTACATGAGATTAGTGTTGAGGAAGTGCTTGAGAGGTCGGCAAAGGCCTCATGTTCTCCTTTAACGCTCCGCACACACTGTAATAAGATTGTGAGAGTCAAAATATGACCTGAGAAGTAAAGGTAATTTTTAATACTTACATATATTCGACTGTATTACAAAGGGCAAATTCAGTTACAACGAGATCTACCCAGTGCGACACATAAAGCAGCCACGTTTTACAAGACACTAAATAGATTAAAAGAGGATGTATGCAAGAATCAGAGGATCGTTTGGTAGGAACACCTAAGGTGTGATTTGAGTGTTGTATCAAATACACGTGAGAGAGGCGAGAGTGAAATTTCTTCAGTATAAGTTAATTCATACATTTTATTTTACTCCATAGGCTACACAGAACGGGCTTAGTGTAAAATAATTTGTGTTGTAAATGTCAGAGTGAAGCAGGAACACTTTTACATGTAATTTGGGGATGTAAACTGGTGTACCCATTTTGGAAGAAAGTATTGGAACACTTGTGCCAAGTGCCAAATGTATCTAAAGGGATTATGGAAGAGTACCGTCGCTTCAGATGTTAAAAAGTGGATGGAATTTATGAATACCATATGAATGCATGTTGGCTTGATTTAACAATGAAGAAGAACATCTTAAGAGGGCATGGGATCGTAGTTTTTTTGTATGTAGGAGCTCTGGGGCCTTGAATTTATTGTTTATTTGGGTTGTTGTTCTGTCGCTAGCCTTTGTGTGCATTGATATGTGTTGGATATATACAGTCTGTTGACGTCTATGTTTGTTTTTGAGTTTATTTTGTGTCTATGTATGTAGAAATAAATAAAAACTCTGAAGAACGCGAGAGTCTGGACATAAGTGTTAGATTGGGATGTCGGCCTTCGACACAGATTTCCATAGAAATGAGGAACAAAAACCGACGGTGGTGACTAAATCACAACGTGGCAAAATGTTTTACACAGGCCGCCATAGCTCTCAGTTTCACATACCGCAGTTATATTCACTTCTATATATTTCTGCTGCTGAGAAGGCTGCTTTTTGTTTATGCTGCTGCATAAATCAACAAATACTCTGTATATTTCTCTGCTGGATTTTGTTTGAAAGGGACAATAAAGCTATTATCATTGAACCAGCTGAATCATTTTCTTCTTTAGTGCCACTCGTCATTTGAGTGCAGTCTCACTCATTAAGGTCTAAAAGGCATTTTCGCTGGCACTAATGATAAAAGAAAATCTAGAAATATGACCATGTGATGTTGAATGAGTGCAGAGCAGCGCCTGCTGTTTGAACACGACGGCCTGCGGTTTGTTTTGTTGCACCACCCTGAACTCAAACATTAGGGTGTTTGCGCCTGTATTGACAGCTAACCAGAGTTTGCATTGTTATGCCAAAACCAACTGCCTGTATCCTTTGTCCTTCCTAGCAGGGTTGTACGTGTGCACAGTCGAGCAGGAGAGTCATTCCTTTGTCGTATTTTGATCCAAGAGTAAAAGTGTGACGCTACAGTAGCTCAGCTTAACTTTGTTG
The DNA here is from genome assembly GCA_028641955.1 of Protonibea diacanthus. NCBI lineage: Eukaryota > Metazoa > Chordata > Actinopteri > Sciaenidae > Protonibea > Protonibea diacanthus. The sequence goes on from CM053979.1 coordinate 13,464,761, forward strand.
AGCTCAGGTTAGAAGCCTCTGCTACAAATCATAACTCAGTAATCTGTGAACACGAGAGGAAAGAGTAATGGGTCCTCTGTGCACTTAATTTTTTCCAGCTCCTTCCTTCTTAGGATGCAGGACAGCTCCTTTGTAGTCACTTCATTATGTAGAAATGATAATTATGCCCCAGTGGAAGCTAGCTTCACCAAAATGTATTAAGAGCCCTCAGTCACATCCACTGATAATCACGTCGTGACTGTCATTTGGAAATTTTAATTTGTGTTTGAGCGAGACATACAGACTCTGGGAGAAGAGAAATAAAATAAGCAATCTAAAATTCTCAACATTTATTTCCTCGTCAAATCCTTCCTTTATTCTGCTTTTACCTCTTACACAACTGCCCTAAAACAGAAGACAGGCAGATGGATGATTCATTAGGTTGACGTCAGGATGTTTTTTGCTTTATTTGACATCACAGTCAAATAAAAAAAAAAGTACACAGAGAGACAATCTCAACTCGAGGGGGCAATCACAAAAAAAAACCATGTTGTGATAATGAACATTAGATGATAATTGGTAGTCTTTCAAGTGTGTTGCAGGGAGGATCTGCAGACGTGCTACAGGCCGAATTATAATTCCCAAGTCTCAGAAGCTGCAAATTCAATGATGGATTAACCCCAAACTGTATTCACACAGTGTTGATCCAGCTACACTTGAAATTAAACTGCAGCTGAGTTGAATGTTTCCAAATACAGAAGCAGAAAAAAAAAAGTCTTTCCATCTTACTCATTTCCTGTCCTGCCCTTGAACGTGGCGTAGGCCTGCAGGAAGTGGAAAGAAATGACCCAAAACTATGAATTGTTTGTCAGTAAGATGGGTTTGTGTTTGCTTTTGTGGCTTCCTAACAATGACGGGAGCAGGAGGAAGGGATTTGAACGGTGAAATCCAGGTCAGGCATAGTCAGATTACTCCTGGCCCCAACACCACTACCACCACCACCTCCTGATCTGGCCAGAAAACTCCAACATACTAATGGGAGGACACTCTTTGCTTGATTGAGGAAATAAGACAAGAAATTTATTCTTTTAAAAAAGTAATTTGTGTTATATTTGTTGAGCCTGGATACGATACAGAGACACAAAAACAATCATATGTACACGAGCGAAAATAAAAACACAATTCACAATAGTAAAAATAATAAGTATGCTTCACTTAAAAAGCCTTTATTAAAACAAGTGGGGCTGTTGCAGTGGTGATATATACTTAATATGTCATGGATTTTTAAACAGAGGGAGACTCAAACTAACCCTGAGATGTGGAGCGATTGGAGATAATGGCATCCAAATATAATTAAAATTAAATCTTTTTGGGAGAATATGCCAAGGGAAGTCATCTAAGGAATAAAAAGACGAATAAAAAAAGAGACCACAACAGCCACCACCTTCATCTTCATTATCACCATTAACAGGGTTAAAATGATCAAGTGCATACTGTTTTCCGAAATGTTCCTCTGGAAAAAGACCACATTATGAGTAACATCAGTCTTCCTTTCTTTGGCAGAGCTGCTGTGGATGAAGTTAAAGTTTCAGCAATCCTATCTGGAAAAGCACAGTGCTTATTACACGGCTCAATTTCCAATTCTCTCACAGGTACGCACACAAACACACACTCACACGCAGAATACAAAATGAGGCCGCAGCACAAAACAATCTCCCAGACAGGCTCAGTGATACAAAAACACATAGACAAAAAGGAAAGACAGTTATTATGTGAGGTTTCGAGGAGGGATAGTAGTAACTATTCATATGCTCCTTTATAAAGGATGAAACACAACATCTTTCACTCCATTAAAGGACTTGCGTCGGGCAAACAGAGATGGTTATCTCCACCACATTACATGAGGCTGCTGTGTGGTGAAATGGAGTAGCTGCTCGACAGAGGCAGGCTATAGGCCATTATACCACCCCAGAGGAGAGCTATAATTGCAGAGGGAGAGTACAATCAGGTACTGCGTTTGTCTCTGCTCTAATCTCTGTATACCCTGCCTGGTCCTTTTCATCCAGCTGCTCATGTGGGGTCTTTTTAATTCAGAATTGAAATCAGAGTTTAGTAAACCTGAGGCTGATGAATCTCAAAACACAGCTAACCTCGGGGCTCCAACACTTCTTATGACGAGCACTTTTATCCCCCTCTGACAAAAAGCCAGAGCAACCTCGTGCACCTGGTGCCACATTGTGCTGCCGCGCTCCCCTGCTGCGATTATGACATTTATAGACAAGAAAAAGTTTGTCTGAGCAGACGAGTGTAAACAGCCACAGAGACGTTCGAGTCAGCGCAGAGACGATCAACAATACACAGCACAATCAAATTCCTTCATGTTTATGGCCCCCCTATGACCCAAATACTTCATCTTTGTTGTGGTGGCTATAAACCAGACTATTAAAAGCAAAAGTGGGTTTATAGGTGCCTTCTAAACAAAAGCCTTGCCTCTCTACAAAGTGGACTTCAGTGCATGATGGTGAGAGCTGTAAGATGCAGACTAAGCAGGATTACTCAACTGCTATGCTTCACATGGTTTCATTATCGCAGGAAAGTACAGTACAGCGCTTGTTCGAGATTGAGTGCAATACTATGTTTAGAAAAAAAAAAAAGAACAAACAAAACAGAAAAAAAACTTTTTTTTACGTCCTTGGGTATTTGGAAAAGACCTAAATTCACTTCCTTTCCTCTCCTGGTGCTCCCCAAACCATTATCGTCCATTAAAAGCACCTTACGGAGATGTAACTGAAGGCCTGTGCCTGGATTCGTGTCGTTTTGATTAAGTAAGAGAGCAAACGTAGTGCCCTTGGAATGGAGATATGTTTTTTTTTTCAAGGCACAGTTGTCAAGGCTTCTACTCTTGAATATAATGATAAGAGCATTACGTTTTACATTCGTTTAAAAAAATAACAAAAAAAACATCTGCTGGGATTTGTCTACAGTTGAAAAAGTCAAGCTGGAAAAGAAACTTTGGACTAACTAGCCAGAATATTTTCACTGTTACAGTAATGGTTGAAAGGCACACACAAACACAAAAGCAACAAATGAAAAATAAAAATGTTCGTGATTGTCACCTTAAAAAAAAAAAAAAAGAAAGAAAAATCTGTAAGATGAAGGGTGACTAGAGGTAAAGGTCAGAGGTTCCCCTCGTCAAGCATCTTGTTGACCCCGTTACAGATCCTCTGCAGGTGAGCGCGGTAAACCTCCGAAGGCCCGTAAAGAGCCGCCAGGAAGTCACAGTCGGCGAAGTGATTGAAGACGTGGTTGACTCGCGAGTGGCTCTTGGCTGTCAGGTGGCGTTTGATGGCCTGGTGCAGCAGCTCACGGCAATCATTCAAAATGGCGCTCATGACGCGGCGGTCAAAGGTGAACTCTATCTGGTGGAAGCTGACCGCCGTCATGGCCAGGGTGTGGACTTTCTTCCTGCGAGACGAGAAGGGAGAGGAGGGGCCGTCACTTTCTAATTCTGACTGGAGCAGCAGAGGAAAGTAAAAATAGAAAGTGCTGTCTTGTGATTTTCCTTAGCAAAGTTTCGCAACCCCCCTATATTATCAGTTATAGTATTGTCCTTCACAGCGATGCATCTCCATGCTAATATAATCACCATTCTCCATACTGTGCACTTGTGTCAGCTTCACATGCCTCCGAGCTGACTTTTACTATTTTAGTGGAAAATATATAAACTGATGTAAAAGTCAATTTCCTTAATTTGCTTCCATCAGCACACACAAAAAATGTACTTGAACTGCAGTTCTCCCCCCACTTGAAGCTCTCAACCAGAACGAGCACCTTGTTGTTTCTCAGCAATAATATTTATATAGGAGGATGTGACAAGTGCTCTTCATTTAGACATTTTGGGAAATACTCCTATTTCTGCTGAAGTGTCTTCCTGAGTGTCAGATGAGACACTTTCATCCAGTCTGTGTGTAACGTATAGAGAAAGAGGAACTTAGCTTAGCATAATGACTGGAAACAGCTAGCTGATTCTGCTCACCAGCCACCAAGTAACAAAATATGCTGCATTTACATAATATTGGACTTTTGAGTGTTCATGCATGATTACCTCCACTGGTCACCTTGTAGTCACAGCATTTAAATGGGCCGCTAAATTAGCCGCTTTTGCAGTGTTTGTAGTGATATATTCATGTTATGACTGGGTCTTATTTACATGCAACTACCAGTGCTGGAGGCTGTGCAGTCTTTTTTACCAGCGGTTTGTCAGGAGTTGTTTTCACCAAGCTGTCAGAAATTCATGGTATCGCTAAATTAGCTTGCTAGCTGACGTGAACGGTTTGTCCCACTTAGCTTTCTGTAATTATGGTCTGCTCTACACAATATGGTGTGCAATTTGTGGTTTCAGAGGGAGTCTTGGTGAACAACAGTTACGGGTACAGTTAAGCAACCAGTGGAGACACTGCACAGAGGTCCTGGTTGGATTGATACATTGTGATTTGTCAAGACACAGTTCCTGCATGTAACTTCCTCTTAAACCTCCTGCACAGATTAAAGAAAGAAGATAAGCTCTGGTGTTGGTAGGCGCATCTTTAACTTTCGACAGTGCTGTTGCTTCCAGTCTTTATGCTAAGCTTATTAGCTCCTGGCTTTTGCACTGTACTGCACAGAAGTGAAAGTGGCATCAAACCTCTCATATAACTCTCAAAAAAGAAACCAAAACATAATCACAAAACATAATAGTCACTCTCAATGCTTACCTGAAGTTCTCCACGAGGATCAGCTCCTCTGTGTTGAACTGGTTGTTTCTGTAGAGCACCCCCAGCTTCACCACCATCTTGATCAAGTTCTTGATGATCTTCTGGGACTCTTTGCGGTTGCGGGTGTACTCCTTGGTGACGCGGTACAGCTCATCCAGCACTTCGCTGCTGGTGTCGTCGATGAAGAGGTTGGCCACGCTCTTGGTGGCCATCTTGCTCATCAGCTTCTTCTGCGCCTGCAGGGCTAAGCTTTTCGTGCTGAAGGAGTCCATGATCAAGTCTGAGTCGAGATGAGACAGAAATAGGGAGGAAACTTAAGTTAAATGGTCACGCATGCATTTTTTAAAATTTTATTTTACAGCTGATATGAAACTAGAAATTAAGAGAGTCTGACAGTTTCTTAGATAGTAACTCTGACTTTCTCATCTTGAAAGCAAAAATGGGCCAAACATAACATGCTGACAGCCTGCAATGTGTGAGCTTATTGCAAATAACATCTACACTAATACTGTTTAAACTGCAGAGCCAAGAACTGTCCCCTTTATCAGATAATGAGCCGTGGCAGCTGTCAAATTAGTCCCAGCAACCCTCTGGCTCAGAGCCTACAAGGTAGTTAGAGAAGAATGTGTCATTACGCTTGCAAAAGTAAAGTCAGTTACAGCACAACCACGCAGAGCAGTCAATGTAATCTAGATGTCTCATGCTGAATGCATTCGGAGGACTAGGTGTGCATGTGTGTGTGTGTGTGTGTAAGTGAGCAGGAGGCAGACAGTGCCAACTCATTCAATGCACGCATGTTGCTTGATTTATGCCATTTCTGAATGAGTGTGTGTGTGTGTGTGCCAAAATATTGCGACTTAGTAAAAGGCTGCACCCAGTATGGAGGCGCATAAATAGTTTGGGTCACGGGGGCCGCCGGCTTTCACACCCCTCCCATCTCATGTATCAAATGAGGCAGGTCCACAGCATGCCACATCATTTCAGCAGCCACGTCTCAATGTGTTCTGCGGGTCACTTGTTCAGGTTTGTACATTCTGTCTTTGAGAAAATAAAATTAATCTTTTTTCCTGTATATTCCCTCTCTGACCTTCACAGATCTCCAAGGATAACCCGAGAGTACACGAGAGTAAACAGGCAATGATTTTTCGACAACTGTCCTCCCATAACAGCACAGGGGAGGGATGAATGAGGGTGACGAGGAGGGCGAAAATGACACGGCTACCACTTTCAAAAAATTCCATTCTTACACAAGTATACAAAGAAACCTAAAAAGTAATTAATCTGATCTTAAATCAGACTCATAAAACAACTCCCCGGACTTAATTTTGGAGATGTTTCAATGAGGTTGCAACTAATAACTCATTTTTATTCATCAAATTTCAAATGCTGGTTACAATCGCCCAGAGCTCAAGGTGACATCCCACAAAAGACTTTAAAACACAAAGATTTTACAAAGACAGAACAAATAAAAAAGCAGCACATTTGATAATCTGGAACCAGAGAAAGTTTGGCAGTGTTGTAACTGATCATCAAAATTGTTTCAGATTTCCTGTCACTAAATTAATCAACTTAAGGCTATGATTTATTCCCAATACTGTCGGCAGAAATTTATGAATGCAAATTGCATTTAAACAGTCTCCTTCGCTGTAGAGTTTAGATGCATTATCCACCCAATTTATTATGTAAAATGTTACTGCAAGGTCAGTGAGCAGAGTGTTCAGCCACACAATAACAATACCTGCCAGTTCCACTTAACACGACAAAAAACGAAGCAAGAAGCAGAAGAGATGTCAAAGTCAAAAACAGTTGTGCAGGACAAAATATCAGATTTACACAAATATGTGTAGTGATTTGTTAGACTGTGAGAAGTACCTGCCAAGTAGAGCTTGTTTGTCACACCAGGTATCAAAATTTGCAAAGTAGCAAAGCTGGCATGCTTTCTCCAGTTTACGCTCTTCCTGTTTTTATTACAAAACAATACTTTTATTTTTATTTCTGGCAAGTTTAAACAAGCTAGGCAAAGTTTGTCTAAGGCTACAATTAACTGACAAGTTTGGCTTCTTTTGTGAAATGCAAAAAAATATTTAAAACATGTTACAAATCAAGAAAATCCAAATAAGTAAAACATGTCTTCGCCTCAGGGCTACTGAAATTAAATATGAAAACAGACTCAACAGCCAGATTTAATTTCATTCAGAGTTCTCCTTGTCGCTGAAATACTAAAATGTGACCTAATACTGTAGGTGACTGTCACGGTGAAAACAAAATAATTATATTTAAGCTAAGTGCCTCATTCAAATCACAATAGGACTTTAATCTTTATGCAATATCCCTCCACAGGAAAGTAACCCAAAAGCTTAGCTGAAAATCTGTATGACTGGCAAATTGCCTCTCCACGTGCTGGAGAATAATAAAAATCCAACGCAGGAGAGATTCTATTAGTGCGGCAGACAAAATGAATGTGACATATCCCTGCTGGGTGACTTGTGATTTTTACTGTTGTTGGTACTAGAAGGCAGTGTGTCTGCTGCTACAGAGTGTGACTTTCATTCCCCCCTCTCTCTCTCTCTCCCTCTGCAATGCCTCTCCAGGAATATCAATAAGACTCCTTGGAGAGAGTGTCAGCAGGATGCTTCCCAGAGAGGAGAGCAGAGACAAGATGCAGAGAGACGGAGAGGGAAAAGGGTGGAGGGGTGCTGTATATCAATCCTGAAACATCGGGGAAATGTAGGTGTTGAATGAGAGGTCATTTATATACTGCCTCATGCTGAATCTAGTTTTACTCCCTCTCTCTTTGCAGGTGCTGGATGTTTAATCGGGCCTCTTGCTGTGCTGATCAAGGATCACTGGCAGATCCCTATCGACTGTTTCAGCATGACTGTAACTCTAAATTTGCCACGTTGCCCTTGTTACAGAAAAATCCTGCCCTGATGCAATGTGTGTGAAATTGATAACACGGAGAAAGACACTAATGATCACACTGGAAAAAAAAAAAACACACACAAAAAAAAAAAAAAAAAAAAAAAAAATGAACGCAAGATTTTTATTTCTATTTGAGCCACAACTGAAAACAATCATTTAGTCCTGCTGTCACCCTCTGATCACCTCGGTCAGCCTCAAGAGGACAATCACTTATCTCAAACACTTTAGAGTAAGTCGTCATTTACCACCCTCCCTTCCTCTCTGTGCCCTTGCTGATGGACATATAAGAGTTTAGAGTGGTGAGAATGGATAATGGGCACATTAAGAAAAGCAACCTCTTTCTCAGATTGGAGGGTGATTTCATAGTGCTCATTAAATTCCACTCTCGTCAGGGACCGGAGCCATCATAGCTGTCAGCTCCGTGTAGCCTGTCGAACAACAGGAAAGGGGGGAGGAGGAGGAGGCGGAGGAGGAGGAGGAGGGAGAAGAGTGAGAAAGTGAGGAGCGTTTATCTTTCATACCTATGAATACAAACATTTTTAACATAGTGGCATTCAAGATCGTCTGTCTGAGGTTTCATTCAAAGCTGCAGAGCGACACAACAGACTCCTCGTGCTCTTATCCAAAGGATAGAGGTATCCTCACTTCTACGCCTCCATTTCCTTCAGGCGAGATATCTAAAGGTTTCATGAAAAAAAGACACCTCGAGGGACAAGTGTTCGGAGTGATGAAAAGGGTTTCTATCACAGATCTTTTCTCTCTTTTTTTTTTTTGTTACTTTGCAGCATGAGAGTGGTTAGTGCCAAATCTAAATGGCCTGTGAAGTCCGATGCCCAGGGACTACCCGGCCAACCCTGACACAGCGTCTTTGTATTATTTACAGAGGCAAAAATTTTAACAGATTTAAGGCAGGACACGACATGACGGCAACAAAATACTGCAGCGTTGGTGTGAAATGTACAAGCCACAGCCATCAGTGCGAGCATAAATCACAAAAACATCCACGCACACACACATGTATGCATACACATTATTGATAGGCCTGGTTTGCAGAGCAGCTGAAAATGAAAAACAAAGACAGACTGCGGCAGCCAACAGCTCCTCGGCATAATTACGGCAGTTAGACAAGCTACAAAATCATCAACTCGCTTAGAACAAGCCAGCATAAATTCACTCACAAAGACATGCAGGCAAAAGCTGAGCAAACATGACTCATGGAAATGAAACCAGACCCAACACAGTGTTGGATGGATGTCTTGTGACAGTAAGGGAGCCGTCTGGGTAATGTAGGGACTCTCACACCCTCCTGGAGGTGTAGACAGCCCTGTCAACCCCTGCCTGACTGAGGGATCGAGGTAAAAAGAGGCTGTGATGACGAAGAAATAACCAAACTGTCCCCTCTAGTCCTTGGAGGATTATTGAAGCTGGGTTGGATGAAGCTCTATAGGCTCTTTATTATCTGGATTTAATTTGCTTTGCCTCTTTGAGTTTCAGGGCAGGTAAAGCTGTCTGCATTGGGGACACTTTTTCCAATTCATTTGGGGAAATGGGAATACGTGGGATGACAACGCCTACTGGCTGTCGTTTTCATTTAGCGTTTTCACAATGTGGCCGTTGTCGAGACCTTTGAGACTAATGCAGTGAATAAGGGCTGTAAAAATGTCTCCTACGTCTTGTTCCTGCAACTTTGAAGCACTTTGTAACTTATTTCAGCGTCCAAAAGTCGATTGCATTATAATGAAAACTATTACCAATTTTTACTAAACAGCGAGAGAGAAATGCCTACACCACTACTGAATGGATTGCCATATAATTTGGTACATTTGAGACATTTATGGTCCCTTTAGGATAAACTCTAAACTGTTTGGTGATCCTCTGATTCTTCACAGAGCGGTACCCGGAGGTCAGAATTACAATTTGTCCAATACATAATGGTGCCATGCAAGCCCGTTATTTAGAAATAATGATAAGCAAGGCAAAACTACAAGGCAACACTTTGGTACCTCAACCTTATCAAACTGTGACTGTGTCACAACATTAACCATGTGCATGGATTGTTATCATGACAACAGAAGGTCACTTGACTATTATTATCATGACTACACCTGACGAAAGCCACCTGTCCTTTCCTGCATGTTCAAATACAATGAGAGATTATGGGAACAAAACTCCAGGCAGAGGTGTGTACTGTCAGAAAAACAGGCCTTCGGCGCAGTGGGCTTTTGTTTAACAAGCTGTCGGATATTTTTCTGACACTTAGGGTTTCAAAATAATAATGTTGGAACAATGGGAAGCCCCCAAACTAAAGACATAAGCCTCAGCTTTGTGCTTGTAGTATGTAGTGCTAGTTAGCAAATGTTTGCATGATAATACACTAATCTGAGACGATGAACCTGGCAGACAAGACACCTGCTAAACATCAGCATGTTAGCACTGTCAAAGCATCACGTACAGCCTCACAGGCTGTAAACTCTTGGATCCTTTAACCCTGGAACCCTTATAAACAACCTAGGAAGAAAATAAATGACTTTGTTTGCACTACTCCCAACTCATGTAATCATTCTGGTGTTTATAAGTGTTTACAAGCCAAAAAAGGAGTTGGGATCTTCATGTTTAGCCTTTAAAAAGTCAGAAAGTCCAAAAGCCCTAAAAAGACTTCAAACTGCTGACAGTCCCAAGCCTAAAAATATGTAAACTACAATGATAAAAGACACAAAACTGAGAACCCTCATGTTTAATAAGCTGGAAAGAGTTTATTCTGCTTTTTCCCTTGATAAATGACTTAAATAATTTATGTTGACTGCCTAATTAGTTAACCAATTACTTGTATTAGCGCTATTTTATATTATTTGTGACACCCGAAAGTGGTGAACTAGCTGCAGTATTTGTTTGCTGCGTCGACTCACTAATTCCTAAAACTAAAAAAAAAAGGACACATCTACTGTAAACTACATTGAAATTCCACACATGCGACTTGATGTAGTAGAGTGTTTCTTTACCTTAAGGCTGTTCATATTTAGAGTAAATCCAACGTGATGTGAGCATGGCATTAGTTTTCCAAAGGGGGGCATTGAGCAGAATCCAGAAGGCAGCCTCTGCACCGACTGTACTCACTTGTCAGTCAAACTAAAGCTGAGGTGTGACAGGTGAGAAAGAGCCAGAAATTGGATACACCTGTAGCTTCCGCCTACTCTAACCCATGCCATCATGCCTCATAAGGAAGAAGAGGCCACAGCACCCAAAATATCCCCACTTTAATACTTGCTGCCAATCTCGACAGCTTGGCGGATACTGATAACAGCCAACATAAAGAGAAAACCAATAAAAGAATGTGTTTCTACAGTGCTTGGCCACCGCAAGTAGCTAAAAAGGCTTTGGCAGAGATCATAGAACTTTCCATGACACTTCATCTTACAAGTGATTGGTTGATGGCAGCAGAAAATGTCACGACTTTCATATTCTTCAGGGATCAGTAGTCACATGGATTGGGGCACTGTGACCCTGACAGAGACAACTCCATCAGCAGAGGAAAATCTTCACTGCTATAGGACAGAGCTGATTACTGAGAACAAGATCTGTATTTCCTGAGATTTAATGCTCTCTAACTTTCTGAACAGACATAAATCATAACCGAATCACGCGCCACACAACACAAACAACCATATAATCTGCCCTCAACGTAATGTGTGACCATAATTATATCTGATATTTGACAGTAACCAATTTTCCCTCGCTGCGCACTCAACAAATTGGCTCAACATTCAGAAGCGTAATTAATATTTTTCAGGTGTCTGATATATAAAAAGATTCGTTCTCGTTCTCTCTTCACATTTTCAGAAAGTGTAACTCTTGGTCACACAGAGGTCCAAGACACATGGCATGTAACTGAGCCGCCCCCGGTTTGAGTCCGGCCGATGACCTTTACCATATGTCTTTCTCTCTGTACCCCTCCCTGTCTCCTTTCTTCTGCTGTTTCCTGCTGCTGTCAACTGTTCAATAAAAGCAAAATACCATGAATACAATATTTTAAAGCTTGAAACAGGTCAAAATCGAAATAAATATCATAAGCAGAGCAAACAGAATCCATTCAAGGGCTTCAGCTGATTAACTGTTAATTACTCTGCTGATTATTTTCAATTAAATCACCTAATTGTTTGATGTATAAAATGTCCAAACCCAAGATGACATATGTAAATGACTTATTTTGTCTCATTAACAGTCCAAACCCCCAAAATATTCAACTCAATATCACAGAAAATAATAACTAAACTTTTTGGCAGCAGTTTAATTTCTGAGTCGAGTATTAGTGGTGTTGTTGTACTACGTGGCATGATAATCCACCACTTGTGGAGGTGGATAAAATAATACAAACAATACAAGCAATAACATGGAATTGAATCAATAGCTCTGACACTGACACCGTGCCAACGAAAGCTAAACATGATAAGCTTCATAAAGGTAAGGTTTATTGCAGGGGCTGGGTACACACTCTGAACATATTGTATTTGCTTTTCTGCCTTTTGCTTAAAACTCCCGTGAGTAACAGCTAACTACAAAACAGCCTTCAACATGTGTGAATAGGGAGTGTCTCGAATGACTCAACCGTCTTCAAAGTCGCCAGTTTGAAAGAAAGTCAAATAAAAACATTACACAGTTGCCAGAAAAACAAAATCGCAAGAAAATTGCGGAAAAGTTTGAAAAAAACGTCACAAGAAACGCTTCATCGATCGATGTCATTAAAATGGATTCTTATCAGGAAATTGTGAACGAGAAAACTTCTTCTCTCCAGCTGCATGATATAATCCGTCTCCACTTTGAGAAACAATAGACAATCCTGTTTGTTATATAAGGCACATCCGTGCTTTGTGTTCAGAGTAACCACTCAAAATGAGCTGCACTACTGGAACCACTCCACTTTTAGGAAATCAACAGCAGGATTTCAGGACGGGTGAACGCCGCAATTTCATCTTTCATCAAGTTTTGTAGTGTTTGTCTCACTCTTCTCTTGAGATATTGCATAACAGTGGATGTGGTGACTGCTAACAAGAGAGAGCCTGGTGGTGGGAACAATGCGCGCGTTTGCGATTGTATGCCATGTCTATCACTCGTCTAGTCTAGTGGCTGCGACCCGAGAGGCATAATTGCATGCAAAGCAGAGGCAATGCACATATGTGAACATGCATGCTTTAGATGAAGTAGATTTTGTATGGCGGTTATGTGCTGTCACTGTCTCGTCTTCCCACACGGTCATCATCCGTGACGACTTGTGCAGATCTGAGGAGAAAAGGAGGCAATCAGCGCCTTTCGCTCAGACACCATGCCCCATGCTACCTCTTTTAACAGTTTTCTCAGATCTGCCAGAGCCCGTTGAACATTTAATAATTAATACATTGGCATATAATGGATCAGGGATTAATAATTCAGACAGCCGATTTGGACTAAAATAGACCCTAGGCTAAGAGGAGTCTGCCATGGTGCAACAGGTTGGGACAGGGATAAAGGGTGGACTACCAACATATACAAGAGGAGGCAGTGGCTTTCAGCTGATAGTGTTCATTTAGCAACATCAGTCAGTGTTACGCATGTATAATCAGGCTGGGAATACAGTAGGTGCTGCGCTGCCCGAGGCCAGGCCAACACAACATTCGCTCATTTGTTCTGGCATTAAAATTCATGTGGGCAGTTGTTTTATGGTTACAGCTGAGCTGATCTGGAATAACACATCTGTGGGGAAAGAAAGATTACTAAAGAATAAAATAAAAGTCCACTCTAACATGACTTCACTTTGACCACCACGTCCAAGTTTTTAATTACATATTATTTACAATATAATTAGCATCTTAACAGTGCCGCAAGTAATGCAAGACATAATAGAGGTGCTGACTGGTGCTTGAGCTATGACTGATTTCTGGGCCTATGACATTTTAATTAAGCCCACCATATGAGCAGGACACATTATGACTAATTTTCTTCACTTCAAGCCCAGAGAGCATAATTTGTTAACTCAGTATGTCAATGGAGTGGCAAATACCACTGTGCTTGGCTACAAGAACAGCAGGGATGGAGATCAGTGAAAATAGAGGGCGGCCCAATATGAGAGGACAAGACTGTGACTAAAAAGATGACTCAAGTGGGATCTCAAACGAGACGGCAGAAAACATCATCCCTCACTCTCTCAATTTCAAAACAAAGCCATGATATTTGCAGGTCATGCGGCTCTGCTCTTTCAGACGAGGCCACATGCTCCGAGTGTTTCGGGTTTCCAGGGAAACTGGAGGCCACCTGCGCGCTCAGCTGAACTTTGCAGCCTAGTAAAAGCAGGTCAAACACCTCTCTTGTCTTGTCAGTGAGTTACCATGGATTCGCCTCAGCAGGACTCAACAGTGTCTCCGGCGTTATTGCTGCAGTTTCGGGCTCTGCCCTTAATAACGCTGCTTTGGGAATGTCAACGCCAAGTGGCAACGTGACTGTATTGTCCTCTTCTGAAAAGCACTCAGAGGAGGGGATCCGCACAGATACAGTTACACTGAAATATACATATATGAGGCTCCCCAGCATCTGCTCAATCCTGCTGGGCTACTGTATATTATCTTTCCTCGTCATTCAGAGTCCCATTGTGCTGAAACAATAATAAAGTTGTTGTGAAGCACAAAGCTATGATTAATGATGGAAAAACAAATAAAACCAGCCATGGATGAAATCTAAAACAAATGGATTTTAATTGTGTTTCTATTGTACTGTACTTTAATTTCACTAGATTTCCATGCTATCCAAGACAAAGGCCAGGATTATTTCATTATTGATTATTACATTAATTAACGGATTAATCTTTTATGCAAAAAAAGAACACTGCAATTCTCTAACGCTTAAGGTGGAGCCTTTCCAACCAAAGATACTTTACAATGAAGACAGTGCTTCTTTTGGAGGGGTCACGTGTCAGAATAATCTCTATAAACAGATATCTGCATATGAATGCAGAATCTGTCAGGGAGGGACTAAGATTTTGGCACCGGAAGCTCTCTGGTTTCTGTTTGTAGTCCGAGTTGTACCGACTAGTCACATTTTTGTGGGCTTATGTTGCACCACTCCATGTGGAGAGCTGCAGAGGGAGAAGGCATTGGTCGAAATACTATCTTAGGATATGACAATTTAACTTTAGCTTTTTTAAAATCTGCATTATACGCAGAATTTATTTCGTGAATCAACTTGCTAATCAGACTGCAGAGGTAGTCTTGGTATCTTTTATCCATGTTCCAGGTTTCTACACACAAAAACCCAGGAAACCCAGTTGCAAAGACCATTTCCCCCAGAAGCCATGGGTTGCAAGATTGCGTGTCCTATACGTTGGGAACTAACGGTCAAATATCGGCCCGGGGATCCAATCAGGCCCGCAGGATGACTTTACAAAGTGTAAAAATGACAGAGAAGACACTGATTGCAAAATTACAAAAAAAAGTAACTGCTATTTCAACTGGGGGGCGCACACAACACTGTCAAGCAAGCAAACTGTTCATGCTGGAGCTGCCAGTAAAAAAATCGTTATCATCATCTGTTTTACGAGTTTTTTTGCTGATTTGGTTTCAGGCCTTTGGTGAATGCCTGATGTTGTAATGTTTGGCTCATAAAGTAAAATACTATATTGTATCGTATACTATATTGTAAATAATAAACTGAGGCACTTATCTTTTAAAGACAAATTTGGAGCTGCCGTCATTTGTAGGTTATTAGGTTATGATTTTACTGATGCGGCCCACTTGGGATCAAATTGGACTGTATGTGGTCAAATGAGTTTGATAGCCGTGGCTTAGCTGATGAAACGTCATAGAATAGTGCAAAAAGACGAATGCCCAACACAATTTTCAAGAGCCTAAGGAGACACCTTTAAATTTATCTAATCAATAATCCAAAACTGAATGAAATGTGAAATACAGTGATACAGAAAATAGACAAAGGCAAAAGGAAATCCTCAATATTGAGAAAATGAAACTTGGAACGTAGCATCTTTTCTTGCAAATCAACATTGTTGATCATCAGTAGATGATTAGATCTGACAAACTACTAACAGACCAATCAACTAGTCATTAACATTCCTGGTTATTTTAGCCTGTAGCTTTACACACATTGGCTGATAGAAGTACACATATACAGTACATGTTGAAATAAAGTCCTACAGTTTTTGTGTGATTGTGAGTTTGGCCTTGCATCAGTTCAACAGTTGTCAGCTATTTCTCCAAGCAACAAAGACACAAAGGATGCCTAGGAAACGAAGAAACAGAGAAGCTCCAAAGAAGGCAACTCATTTCACAACTGATACACCTAATGCAAGCTGAGAGGCAACTCCCAAGTCCCGATCCAAGGCCATAATTCATTTGACATGTTTGTTGAGGCTGTGCATGATAATGTGCGCTGCTACCTGCCAGAGCCTTGGCTGCACAGTGACGCTATTCATCCACACTCCAGCCTTGTTCTGGAGGGGGAGAAGCTTTACAATGTAAACACAGCAATGTGTTACAAAACATATCACTGTTTGCAAAACATATGTCTTCACCCTTTTCAGTCTCGGTTTGGATTATACTGGAACTCCGAGGAAGCTTATTAGGTGTTTAAACCAGTGGGTGGGAAATCACTTTACCTTATTCTGATGCTTTTTTTTCTTCTCTCTCTTTCTTGTGTGACAGTGAGTCATGTAGACTTTGCACACTCACCATGAATATAAAACATGAGGTTCTTGTAAAATATTTTCTCAGCTGGCCTCGTGATCTACATATTCTCTGGTGTGCTACAGATTGTTTTAAGTTTCATCCAAGGTATGTAAAACATAGACAGCACAAATAATATATAATAAGTCAGCAAACACGGCCCTAAAAAAAAAAAGTCTAAACTGGAAAGTTTGGTCTCACATAGCTTCTCATTACTTATCAATAACCAATAAAAACTGATTCATCTCCATTGTTACCCACGACACGGCTTCTTTCTCATTTGATCTCTTTCATATGCATGAGAGTTGCTAAATAGCGTCGTTTCTATTTAAAGCCAAACTAATCAAACTGCCAGCTAATGAATTGTCAAATTGAGTCAATAAATCATCGGTTTTGTTCCTAAAATAATCACTCATAACAGTCTACAATGAGCCTGTTTAACATCATAAGCTGTAGACATTTGTTTGTTTGCCAGTTGCTGCTAATGCTACATTTGGAACTCGCCCCTAACTGATATGTTTGGAATGATTGACCGTTACTTCCGCTAACTTTTATAATTAAAAAAAAATACAGCCTCACAAACAACACTGTGCTTCTGTGTAAGTTTATTTCCATCCACTGACCATGAACAACAACAACCCCCCCCCAAAAAAAATAATAATAAAAGCTGCTCTACGCTGACAACAGCAAACATTTTAACGGCCTAATAACTCGGGGAGTGATTTGACCACAGGCCGCTGATAATCGATGTGACCGTTGATTGCTGGTTTGATGACATGTTTCATTAAAAACCGCTCGACCGTTAAGATCAACCACCTTCCCCTCGTTCAGCGCCGACCAACGGACATGAACTCACCTTTCCTCCTTCACCTCAAAGTGGGACACAGGGGCGGTCAACCAACAAGACGACAAGTTAATCTGAACAAAATCTCTCAAGTCTTCATCCTGGCAGGGCAGGAGAGGGGGGCGAAAAAGTCGCTTCACAGCATGTTTTTTCTGTTTTTGTTCGCTTTCTGGATCCCCACTGTAAAACAAACAAACAAAAAAAAAAAACACAAAACAAACGTCCTCCAGCTCGTAGATCCTTTCCTTGTTCTGTAGCCGTGTATCAGGCACAGATGTGTGAATTATTAAAAGAGTGTTTTCTTCTCTCGGCTGCTGTGAGATCGGTTACAAGACTTGGTTGTAACTCGATTCCTCCTCCTCGTAAAAAAAAAAAAAAAAAAAAAAAGTTTCAAACTTGAGGGGGGACTTGGAAATCAACAGATTGATGTTGGTTTGGGCCAATGAAGGAGTAACAAGGGGGAGTGGACCAGCCCAATCAGGCCAAAAAGAAAGGACCATTTACAGCCAACACATTCCCTGCCCCCATTAGGGTTTCCAGTAATTATCCTTGTCCAGTTCCCCACAGTCCCAAGGCTGAAAATTTCCCAGAGGAAATGGTGTTTGGGGAACAATGAACAGGAACTGTGTGCAGCACTTTTTTTTTCTGTCTGGACTGAATGATATACTGTCTTGTTAAGGTTACACATGAATTAAAACACACCAGTTGCATCACATTCTTACAAAATTTCATAATTGACATTTTATAGTTCATGGTACAACCTTTAATTAATTAGGAGAGCGAGTGAGACAGGAGGGTTTTATCGGCGGATGTTTTTTAGGATACAGGAAGTTTTTATTTATCTGTGTAATGAGGAGACAGGAACTCCTGAGGTCAAAATAGACTGGCATTGTTATCTTAAGATGAGGTAATTTTACAGTTCATTAATGCTAAGCACATTGCCAGACACCTCAGGTGAATACCGTAGTGTTATTTAAGTGCTTATCTACCTCAGAGATATCAATATTTATATCCTGTTTTGTACATTTGTTTGTGTTTGTCACAACAAAACACAAGACACCTGCAGTGGTGAGGTTGATCCGGTGCGTCCTCTGGTGGTATAGTGTGACTAGTGCGGGAGATAATGCAACGGCGTTATATTTTATGTGCGGCTGAGCGACCATAACACATCATGTCTGTTTTAAAAGTGAAAGCATTTTATACGTTTCCCTCAGGATAAAGTGTGCACAGTCTGAATAGTCAGCAAGCACGCCAAAAGTAGTTACAATAAGTGATCAGCAGGTGTCGCACTGTGTGAACCTCCTCATTAGCAGCATCGTACACTCACAGTGTCTCAAAAAAACAAAGAAATGTGGATGTTGACAGCTAGACACAAGAAGTGTTTGTCAGACAGAGAAGGAATATATTTAGTCCAAGATTCCCACAGGTTATAAATATTATGCAATGACAGAAAACCTATTATAAAAGTACCACACTTGTTTAGGGTGTAATAATGTCTATCACTGAAGGAAACTTTGTCTTGTAGCCGTAATTGTTGCTTTTCCTGTTCTTTGGACTCTTGATTCAGTTGTTCAGTTTATGGTCGAATGATTTTTAAATCACAAATTAACTGATGGTCACCTCTAGAAGTTCTCTGATGATACAGGCATCGTTGGACAGGTATCAGAAGGAAATGAGCAGGAGCACAGGAGGGTCATCACAGACTTCATCGACTGGTGCTCTCTCAACCACCTTCACGCCAACGCCAGCAAGACAAAGGAGATGGTGACTGACTTCAGGAGGAAGACACCTCAGACCACTCTGGAACACGCAAATATCTAGGTGTTCATCTCAGCAACAAATTGGACTGGTCAGACAACACAGACGTCCTGTACACAAAGGGTCAAAGTTGTCTCCACTTGCTGAGGTCCTTTGGAGTGTGCAGTAAAATCTGACACTGTGGTGGCATCTGTATTATTCTAAGCAGTCTTCTGCTGGGGAGGAGGAAGCACAGAGAAAGACAGGAAAGGACTCAACAAACTGGTCAAGAGGGCCAGCTCTGACCTGGACTGCCCAGTAGACTCCACAGAGGAAGTGGAGGAGAGGAGGATGTTAACAAAGCTGACATCCATCATGAGCAACTCGTCTCACCACCTGCATGAGAATGTGCCGGCCTTATGTAGCTCCTGCATCAACAGACTGTTACTCCCACCATGTAAGAAGGAGTGCTACCATAGGTCCTTCATTCCAACAGCTGTCAGACTCCACCTTATTGTATCTTATCTCATCTTATGTAGGCAGTACTCAATAAATTATATATCACATTCAATAAATATGACATCCAAGGGCTAAAACCTGCCCAATCTTTGCTAGTTCACACATGCTACTTTCCAGTCAGACTCCATCATTAGAGACTGTAGGGTCCTTGAGCAGCATCATTAGAGACTGAACTCATTCAAGTCTGCAACTGTGGACCCTGAGAATCAGCAGCCCGGTCCCTCATCTGTCGCTCACAACACATGACGTATTGGACAAAAAAGGGCTGACTATCATTTCACAACACTTATGAGTCCCATGCGGAGAGAGGACAGCTGCTCTGGAGTCGCTGGTGAGGCTGGAGATAAAAGGAGAGAAGAAGAAGAGGATTTGGAAAGAGATCCAATTAAAAGAGATTTGGAAGCAGAGACATTATTGAGTTACTGAAAGCAAAACAGAAATTAAAAGTGTTGAATGATAGTTATTGGTGTATGTTTACTGACAAGGACCTATGTGTCTGAAATTAAGTTAACTTGAATTGAGTTAAGCTTAATTGAAACTGAAACTCCACAAAAGGAGCAGTTGTTGGCTGGTTTACATTCACAATTAAACCACCACCTCTGGCGATCGCAGAGAGTTTCCATGAGATGAGGCACAGCAGAAGTCTCGGTGACGTCGAGGCACTTCAGTGGAAAGGTAAATAACTTAATACCTTAAGATCTTATAAAATATTACAAGGTAGTATTTTGATTTCCATGATACACTATCCTTAAGTGTTGGCACAAATCATGTCTCTGTAATGAGATGCCTCTTGGTTGTTGGGCTGTGGAGAGTGTGGATCATCACTGTCCTCTCTGAGTTGATAAAGACTCACATGCACATCTTCATTAACTCTCAGGCCTCTTGAATATGGATTCAAAGGCATGATAAATGGCCACACAAACTTTGTGTTAAAGTGCCTCTGCCTGGCGGTTAGGTGTCCATTACCCCTGTAAAGCTACATCTGAGCTGAATCTGTCTGCTGCACCTCTATGTGACTCTTGGTTGGAGGGCACATCATATGATTTGCTGTCTGTTCATGTAGAATGGTCACAGGGTGGTCAAAATGTCCTAGAGGAGAAAATGATCAAGCTGACACGAAATTCTTCAGATGAGCTTACTTTCACTTGTGCTCTCGATAATCTGATCTGAAGTGATGATTTCACCAATGAAACCAATGATTCGAGGCAGGAGAGAGGCTCCCATTAAATTTTCCATGTGTTCCTCTGGTTTAAAAGAGGTGAGCATGGCAAAGATGTTATGTTCGTACTTTGAGGTAAAGGCCCAATTACATACTGCTCTGCAACAATAAATGGTCTGTGAAAATCTGTCTCTATAAAAGGAACAGAGCACAATACATGCAGTATCTCAGAAGTGATGACTATATATACATGAATCAATATTTACTCAACTTCTACTGTACTACCTGGATGAGACGTCGCAAACAGATTTACTGCGCAGCACTGATGCTTCATATGATGCTCATTGTCTCTGTAGATTATTCACTGTATAAATACCTGTGCTTATCTGTGTGTTGTGTATGTAAAGGCACTGTCATTTAAAACCATACAACCATAAACTGAACAATTGAATCAAGAGTCCAAACAACAGGAAAAGCAACAATTCTGACTATGTTACGAAGTTTCTTCAACAGCAGATATTATTAGACGCTAAACAAGTGTGCTATTCTTTTAATAGGTTTTCTGTCATTGCGTAATATTTATAACCTGTGGGACTCTTGGACTAAATATATTCCTTCTCTGGCTGACAAACACTTTTTTTGTCTAGCTGTCAACAAATCAACATTTCTATTTGTTTTTTGAGACACTGAGTGTACAATCCTACTAATGAGGAGGTTCACACAGTGCGACACCTGCTGAGCATTTGTTGTGATTACTTTTGCTATGCTTGCTGTTCTCCCGTCACTTATCCTTAAAGGTCCAGTGTGTCAGAGTCCACCATATTCAACCTATAATTCAAACTATACCTATAGTACACTGGCTCTAGATTGGGGCTTTCATGTTTTTCACACATGGCCATCATGCTAGAAAGGAGAGGGTGGTGCTAGGTGGTTGTAATCAGCAGCTATACCGTTACATGCCACTAAATCCTACATACTGGACCTTTAATTTTTGATAACAGACTTTACAAAGTTTTATTTTGGAAAGTACACTAACAGTGAAGGCCCATCAACCAATGAAAACCAAACATCGCAAGTGCCTAGGCCAATTAGTCAACTGAGGAAATCTTATTTTTGACATGCGTCCATGAACTCAATCCTCTTGTAAAACCCCACTGCAATCACAAAGACAGATGAAGGTCATCTTGAATGTTAATTTAATTGAAAACTGTCAACTTATAATGTTACAAAATCCACAAAATCCACATCTTAAACCAGTCCACTACCGACTCGATGCAGTCCTTAATGTGAGATGACAACGCTGACACAAAAAACTTATATCGAACCACACCTCAGTTGACAGAGCCTAATTATGTAACCAATTAACCAAATGTCTTCCTGTGCTCATGCTCACTAAGACTTGCATGACGACATTAACTAAATAAAGCTATATGGCTTAAATGTCTCTTACACATTGGGTGGCAAATTTGTTTTGTCAATAAGAACAGAAAACAAGAATTCAAGCTTATAATTTTTTTTTTGCCCAAAATTTAAAAAAAAAAAAGAAAAGAAAAAACGACCTGTTTCTGCATGTGTCAAGTGTGCCAATGTTTAACATGTACCTTGGCCCAGCTGATGTATTAGTGGTTGAACTCAATCTCCCACAATCCTCCTGTGGAAACCCGGAAGCTGACGTATTTTTGCTACGTGTCAGGAAGTTTTGTAGTCAACATGGCGGCGCAGCAGGGTGATGTTGATGAGCTCTTCGATGTGAAAAATGCCTATTATATCGGCAGCTATCAACAATGTATCAACGAGGCTCAGAAGGTGAAGGTAAGTATCCGACACTTATCAGAAGAGCGCTTTAAAATTTACCGTTTTTTATTCCTGCCTGACTGAGCTAACGGCGTCTTCGAGCAACAATGCTAATCGTGCTAGCGGTTATTTGTCTTTAAAACACTTGTTTGTTTCTTCTTTAAAGCCTTCATCACCAGAGAAGGAGGTTGAAAGGGACATGTTTCTGTACAGAGCATACATTGCCCAGGTAAGCCACTTTTTTTCTCACGTACAAATATTATATCCCACCGAGCTCAGCTGCCTGTCATTAGCTCGTAGCTGCTTTATAAATCGCTTTCACGGTTATTTGTCAGGTAAAATAAAAACCTGCTCACTCTCACGTGTGTTTTGTGCTTTTGCAGAGGAAGTATGCTGTCGTCCTGGATGACATAAAGGCCAACTCTTCAGCCGAGCTTCAGGCTGTCAGGATGTTTGCTGAGTACCGGTCCAATGAAAACAAAAGGTGAGAGTTTGCACTTCACATTTAGGTCAACGAAGGGGGGCTTAAACAAACATACTCTCTGACACCAACTCAATACATGTATTAATAGTTTTAGCAGTCATGTCTTTCATTTATTAACAATTAGACTGAGCACTAAGCATAGCATCCAGTTAGACATAAAAGCTCCTTTTAAGACTAGATAGGTCCTACATAAGGCCAGTCCATTTACCATTTTCTCTATCCATGTTTCGCTGCTCTTAGCATACTGCAGATTTTGGCAGAATAACACAGCTAGGTGTCTGTGTGGGAGTTTGAATTTTTGTGCAAGAAGAGTGCTAAAGATGCTGTTTGAGGTGATTAAAAATACTTCAGCTGTGCTGCCAGCTTTGGTGGTTATTATGTTCAGTTTGCAAGAATGGTTGGTTGGTCATTTAACATCAAACTATCTTCGTGTTTTTGGTAAAATGCATTCAGATTACCGCAATATATTTTAGTATGCTCAACAAAATGATTAAATATGCTGTACATCCTAGTCTAGCCTTTACCAGTTCAAATGCAATTGCAGAATACTAAACAGTCTTTCTGGCTCATGATTGTGATTCAATGATTCTTTATCTTCAGCTTTATTCTAATTATCAGAACTGAAATTGTTTTTTTGCAGGGATGCTATTGTCGCTGATCTAGACAAGAAGATGGCAAAGAGTGTGGATGCTGCAAACACCACTTTCCTCCTTATGGCCGCATCCATCTACTACCAGGAGATGAACTCCGATGCTGCGCTCAGGACTCTGCACCAGGGAGAAAGTCTGGAGTGGTAAGATGGGAAAAAGATTTTACTCTGAAAAAAAAAAGTCTCAAGACTGATTTTAAATAAATATATTAGTAAAGTAGCAACGAGCATATCAGATCTTACTTTCTTTCTGTAATCTACAAACTCCATTGCAACAACAGTATTACTTCCATCCATGTGCTAGACTAATAAACTGGTATATCCACGGATAAGCTACTTCATTTTGATAGTTGTACCCAATAGTTGTAACTTTTATGAAGCTTATCATGTTTCACTTTTTGTTGACACTGTCAGAGAGGTATTCATTTAACTTTTATATTTACTATTGAGGTTGTATTATGTAGTAATGTTTAAATGGACTGCATTATATTGAAAGGCGTTTCTAATATGAGCCACTCCATTCATATACATGAGAGGGCCAAAATATTCGAAACACCTTTCAATATAAAGCACTCCTGTACAACAACAGCTCCCTTGACTTCTACATCTGCTTCACAGAAGGGATACTGGGTTTATACGGTTTTCATTTTAAAGACAACAGCCTGAAACTGACCTGAACACTTGTTTATTTTTCAGCATGGCCATGTCCATTCAGATTTTGCTGAGTCTGGATCGTGTTGACCTGGCAAGGTATGACGAAACACATAAACAATATTGATGATTTGCATTGAATTGGTAGGTCAGCATTGTTATTTGCTTATGGAGGCTAATTGAAAACATCCAGGTGCTTTTTGTGTTTTGTTTTTTTTATGTTTAGTAATGTCATTTGACAGTGGACAACCTCTACAGTATGAATATTTATTTATGGACCTATATAATAAGAAGACTTTGCATAATAGTATATCTCTTTGAAATAGTACTGTGTTCCTCTAATAACGATGACACTCTTTTCTTCTCATTGACAGGAAAGAGCTGAAGAAGATGCAGGAGCAGGATGAGGATGCTACTCTAACCCAGCTGGCCACTGCCTGGGTTAATCTTGCTGTGGTGAGGCCATTTACATTTGTATAATATCACCACAATACACATTGATTTATGAATAAAAGCACTGTCATGAATAATTTCTAAACCCTCCACACGTAATGGAGTGTGACTGCATGAACACCAATTAAATGAAGTTCCTCTTCATCACTTTATCAGCATTCAAGCTGTATTGTGATTGACTGGAGCTGCAATCGTGTTTGAAATCATTAGCAGGCAGGGTAGTATGTATTAATTCTTGGTGCAGTCTAGGAGGAACTATTACACACTGTAGTTCTTCCAAGTCTTGCGGAGCAGTGGGTACCATTTAAAAACAAAACAAAAGCAATCCAACAGCTGTGGGTGTTCACTTTTTTCCAGCACGATCACTGCTGAACAGATTTAATTGCGTTCTGCTTGTTGTTTCAGGGTGGAGAGAAGCTGCAGGATGCTTACTACATTTTCCAGGAGATGTCAGACAAGTACTCATCTACACTGCTGCTCCTCAACGGGCAGGCAGCCTGTTACATGGCTCAGAACAAGTGGGAGGAGGCTGAGGGAGTGTTACAAGAGGCACTTGACAAGGTTATATGACAATTGATTATTCTTTCTTCTCTTCATCACACTGTTAACACACACACACACACACACACACACACACACACACACACACACACACACACAGTGTACTCAGTTAAAGCTCTTCAGGCTTGTTTCTGAGACTGGTGTTAGATTCACAGCCTTCATAATTAAATCCTTAATGAATCTCTGCTAAACAAGGCAGCTGTGCCGGAGGTGCTATGTAATAAGGATACAGGATTAAACCTTATTATGAGATCCATTCAGTCAGTAAGCAAAGAGTAAACTGTTACTGATGATTTGAACAAGCTCATTTGAACTCATGATGTCACAACTTGAAGATAATATTTGTGGAACGTTTGCGAGCTGAATCAGGTTTGTGTCATGCTACATATTAAACCTTATTATGAGGGCCAGCAGTGTGGTCAGCCAATCAGCAGCAGTAGTGCAGTTCATTAAATATGTGCTATTGTTATGTTAATGTGTGTCAACAGGGCTGCTTTATTCACAGGTGGCTATTTGTAACACATGGATTTTTAATGAAACCAAACATCTGTCACCCTTAGTCACAAAACATTTTAACATAATGAGGCAATAATAGCATAAGTCTCAGAAATAAGGCTGAATGTTTCCTCTGAATCTTCAGCCGCTCCCATCCTAACACCAGATGGCACCACATACTCTTCTGTAGTCCATAGTTATTGTGCTTTATCCATAACAAGACTGAACGGTATAAATGTTTAGAAAAATAATCACATTGCAGTACTGTTGTTTTAAATCTGTCTATTTTAGTTTTACATAATATTTAAATATTAAATATACACTGCTCTCTCCCATCTCTGTGAATATTACAGCTCTCCGTCTTTATGCGTTGTGAGTGCATGTGTGCTGTACAGCTCTGGTTTTTGTGTTTAAAGTTGTGCAAGCACAGTTATGTACAGTTACTGTCAGTATTAAAAATGAAAGTCAAACAGAACACTAAAAATAAACTGTTTAGGTTAACTGAAGTGAAGCTTCTCGTTTTGGAAAGTCCCTCAAACCAAGCTTAGTATTCCTACTTCATGAGGCTCACCATTCATTGATGACTTGATTGGCCTAGCACAAAGTTTACTGGTTAAATTATTACAAAGTGATGGTTATCCATTGATGTTAGCTTTTAGTAACCAGACAGAAACAGACAGACGGACAGATATAATAAGTAAAATAGAACAAACAGAATGTAGAGTGTTTCGTAGTGTTGTTACATATGTTGAATACTTTATTCTGATTGGTCGATTTACGGTGTGTTATTTCTCTATAGCAGGCCACTGCTGTGAATAACAAACTGTTGCTATGGAAGTAGTTTTGATCATAAACACTAGAGGAGCATAGCGCGCTGCATACCAGCTCCACCTTGTTGTCTGCTGTGCTTTAATACAGTTCATCTTGAAGCATTTCACTGCCCTATCTCCACTATCATGCTAAATCACTGTCCTCTCTGCTTTGTGAGAATGACTCTCTTGCTGTCCGTCTCCGTCTTTCTCTCTTCCCCCTTCAGGACAGCAGTCATCCTGAGACGTTGATCAACCTCATCGTGCTGACCCAGCACCTCGGCAAAGCCCCGGAGGTGAGACTTTGAACCCAAAGCAAAGTTGTAACAGACATCAGTTTAGTAGTTTCTTATAGGCTGACTCATCCTCAGTCGAAGAGGACTTGAGAAATCTTTTTCCCAATTCTGTGCTCAGAGTGCAGAGTGCTCCTCTCAGCAAATTTTACGTGTGTTTGTCTTTTGATTAAACCCGGCAAAAGCATTCAACCAAGCAAATCCCTGATTGCATTCGTCTTCTATCAGAAAAAGTGTCATCTAAGCATTTCTACTGGTTTAGTGCTTTGTGTGAGTTATGTGCCGTGGAACTCAGAGTTCATACGATAAAGACTAAATTATCTGTCTTAAGTTTGATGGACTTGATAGTCATGCAGTAGAATGCTGACCATTGACTCAAAGCAGTCATTAAAAAGTTTCCAGTGGCGATAACCACTGATTAGCACGTCTTACTCAAGGTTAACTGGAATTATGTAGACGATTTTTTCAAAGAAGCCTAATCCTCAGATGTGGTGGTAGAGAGTTATGTGTTTTATGAGCTCTTCTTGTCTTAATCCAAACTACCTTAAAATGTGTCCGTCCTTGTGCTATGTGGGGCTTCCTGACCTGATAGATGTTAGATAAGATATTATTATACTATTATAAGGTGTCTTTTATCAGCTTCAAGTTCAAGTAAAGTTTAATTGGCACATAATCATACAGATACAGGCATAGTAAAAAGTATTTCCATAGGCTCCTACACTTTGTAAGTAAGTCAGTAAAAAGAAAGCTAAAAGTAATACAATTTGTACAAACACATAAGCAATTATAATAGGAAGGAAAGTAATATATACTAGTAATAAGGAGTAAATAAGAAATGTATTCTTAAGGGTGCAATGTTAGGCATCGCCCTCATTTAGGATCTTCGTGGCCTGAGGCTCTCAGTGCTGGCTCCTCTCGCTCTCTTCATTTCTAAAATCCAGTCTTAAGATCTCACAAGATCAAAGCTATTTGAACATTTTCAAACACAAACGTACAAAAATCAGCAAAATGTAAAGTCCATAGTGTACTAGTAAGTTCATAGTCAAGTTCAAAATTGCTTTAAAGCCTCTTTTTCTCTCCATAACATTAAATATTCATGACTGAAGTAGCAACAATTGACACAGGACAGTTATGGTTTCATAATATTTAGCGGACAGTCACCTGATAGCATACACAAACAACCTCATAGCCTTTTCAATCTGAGCTGTTATCTATTTCAAACTACTGAGAAGAGCACACAAAACAACACAACTTCTTCTGTGGAAAAATAAAACGAAACAATGAAAACTGCTCTGATTTTTGGCAGAAAAATCGTGTTTTCAGGCTGCTTGTTATTGGCTGGCCTTCATAAGCTTTACTGAAAAACAGGTGCTCAACCTTTTTAAAAACTGTGTATTCAATGTTTTTAGGTTTTTATTTACCGTTGTTGCTTTATAAACTTTATGTATTTGTTTATGTATCTGTTTTCATCTGTCCTCAGGTAACCAACCGTTACCTCTCTCAGCTGAAAGATGCACACAGAACTCATCCATTCCTCAGAGACTATTTAGCCAAGGTAATTTGCTTGTATCTGCCTTTGTTACTCATTCTCAGGCATGCCTCTGACCCGTGGCCGGGTCTACTTCAGTTCACAAGATCCTCTCATAGTTGTTGACAAACCTTCATAACCTTTCCTCTGTTGTAATTAAATCGCCCGGTTGTTTTGATAGATGGACGGCAGGTGTCCTTGGAGCAAAGTCAATGACGAGCATTAAGCGCTGAATCTTTAACCGTTGTCACATATTTTGTTGTAATTACACAGGAGTGCGTATGTAAACAAACATGTTAACACTGGATTACACAAACCATGCGATGCACAGCTGTTCCCATGCTCTGATGTTTTTCACTTTAACTGTTTCCTCTTTGTTTGCCCTGCAGGAGAATGAGTTTGACAGACTAGCGATGCAGTACACTCCCACCGCTACAGCATAAGACATCTTCTGTTGCTGAGAACAACGGACTTCAACATAACACCATGAAGTGTCAACAGTTTTTCTCTCTCCCTAACTTGCGTACCTGTATTTGTATGGTATTTTTACTTGTATTATTTAAACCAGACCACGAGTCATCTATCTTTTCTTCTGGGTTGCAGATGAAACATGTCTGGCTTAGCATCCATGCTTTATAAATTAGCATTTCTCCTATGGAAATCAACACGTCTGTTTTTAAAGGACCAGTGTGTAGGATTTAGTGGCATCTAGAGATAGTAGTAGTCGCGGATTGCAATCCCCTCGACTCACTCTCTTGTTCCAAGCATGAAGGAGGAACTACTGTGGTCGTGACAAACGCCCTATCTGGAGCCAGTGTTTGCTTTGTTTGTTCTGGCCTACTGTAGATACATGGCAGACTCCATGAAATATAACATCAAAGGCTCATTCTAAGGTAACAAAAACATCATAGTTCTTATTTTTAGGTGATTACACACTAATGAAAACATAGTTATGAGTATTTTATTTTTATTTCTGCTATATTCTGTAAAAAGAGCCCCCTAAATCTGACACACTGGACCTTTAAGTAAGCATTCCTTTGAAATGATATCAAATCAATGTTTAATAAATGTTTAATACCTGCGTAAAGTTTGAAGTGTCTTTATGTGAAATTTTATATGATCTAAGACAATGTTTCTCAAACTTAACACGTACCACCTCAGAAAATATTTGTCTCTCCAGGGCAGCGCAGTCTGACCCTGTTATTTTAACCATTTATTTTAACCTCACTTACTATCTCATGTCACATTTTAACTGATCATGGCGGTATGTGCGTTAAATGACATCATCCTGATGTCATTTCCTCATCAGGATGAGGAATGATTTTAAATCATATTCCAGTGATCTTGTAGTTTAATTTCATTCAAAATGATTTCAGAAGGGAAACAGTGGTGCAGGGGTTAGCGCTGTCGCCTCATAGCAAGAAGGTTCCTGATTTGAACGCTCTGTACTTCCTGAGAAGACTGGGGTCCTTCAACATCTGCAAAAAAAAACTGCTGCAGGTGTTGTACCAGTCTGTGGGGGCTAGTTTCCTCTTCTGTGTTGTTGTGTGCTGGGGGAGGAAGCAGCTGAAGAAGAGGGATGCAGCTTGACTGGACAGACTGGTGAGGAGGGCCCGCTCAGTGGTGACAATGGCAGAGAGAAGGACCCTGGACGACACATTCACCAGGCAGAGGAGTGTGTTCAGTGGCAGACTCAGGAAGTCTTCCGTCCCCCTGGCCATAGACTATTGACAGTCTGATTCTTTGATGCACTGATTACTGGACACACTGTTATTGTCACGTTTGACTCTATTTGCACTACATCTGCTAAATGCTGTGACTGTCATTCAGTGTCTACAGTCTAATTTAATTTAATATTGTTTTTCTCTATTATCTCCATTTGTAGTTCTATTTCTTAATTCTATAAAAAAGGATATATTTATATACATTTATATAGTTTTCTACTGTAAATGTCTTAGCACGGGTTTATTATTTCTCTCCATGGGTTTCATTTAAATGCAGATTTATCTAGTATAGGTTAATTATCTATAATTACATTATTATAGGTTAATTTTAATGTATGTTTACTTATCATGGGTTAATTTTCATCCTGAAATTCAACATATGATATGCATTCACCTATAGCACATTTGTGTACTTTTACTTTTGATACTTGAAGCACACTTTGCTCATAACATCCATGCATTTTTAATTAAGTATAACCAAGACCCACTCATAACAGAATATACATACATTTATATATATTATGTTATATTATATGTAACAATTGTATACATGTATACTTTATATGTGTACACATGGAAACAACATAAATTCAAGCTAATTAAAAGTGCTTCTTGTTGCTTCCTGACACCTTCTCTCTGATCTAGTGCCAGTCTTGTATTCACTGTCTCTTTAAGTCATTTCTTTAACCCTCTCAGCTCACGCGCTGGGTTCATAAAGAAGATAGCGGCCTCAGCTACGTCACGCCCCCCCTCTCCGCTCACGTAAACGTACGCTGTCCTCTTTTTTTTTTTTTTTACGTACCAGTTGATTCCCATTGAAAGCGGAGCGCGTCTTGTCAAAACGCAGCTTTGAACACGTTGACCAGCATCTGAACGGCACTACTGTCGGTGAGGAGAAGACGGACGGAGAGGAGGAGGAGGAGAGAGAAAGAGAAAGAGAGGGAGAGGGAGAGAGCCAGCAAACCTCTTCATATCTAGAGGACTCTGTGTAACTCTTTAATTCATCTCTTCGTTGGACTAACTTCGCGTGAGATTGTGGAAATCTGCTGTATAACGGTACACGTTATATAAGGCGAATAACGGACAGAGATGAGACCGTACGTACGTTACAGCATAGCGGCACAATAAACGCATGTGCTGGCGTTGGGGCTTGGCGCTTGGAGAGAGATTGATTTAAAAAGGAAGACAAAAAAAAATTAGAAAACGTTAGACTTTACGTTGAAGCCGTGTATGTATATGCGCTACATTGGCTAATTTATTCAAGTAGCTAGCTATCTTGCCAATGCTGGTCCATTCACTATTGTGTGCGTATGATTTAACTTAGCTTAGGCGGCTAACAGACCAGGACGCGCCGCCGCCGCCGCCGCCTCCGCCGCCGCTGCTGCTGCCGCTGATGAGCCCGCTGTGTGTGTGTGTGTGCGTAGCGGAATGATGGTCAGAAGACTAATGGCTCTGATTAATCCTATTTAATTATCGTTTTTTGTGTGTGATTATTAAACATAGCCACATATCTGATGTGTGTGTTCAGACGTTGTGGGCCCTGCTATCATTCATAAAAACTATCCTGAAGGCGAAGAAAAGGGCCCATGTCTTAATTTGGAAAACAAAGAATTAGGCTACCGGGGAGGTTAAGCTGGTTAGATAAGCTTGTTTTAGCGTTTTTCAGTGAGCTAGCAAGCTGGTTGACGGATTAGTCGCACAGTCAGACAGTACAGCTCCCTCCACTCCCCTCTCTCTCTCTTCAACACAATTGGAGTATTTTTTATTTTTTTTTGCACCCCCCGTTTTTTTTTTTGTCTCCTCTCTGCGCCGCACCACAATGAGCAGTCACACCGGGGACACCGGGCCGGTGGAAGTGGAGCCCATGCCGGGATACTTGGACCTCATTACCAGAGCCTCCAGCGTCATGTTTAACGCGTGGAGAGACTGTAGCACATGCGGGCTGGAGCTCTCCAAACGGACTCTCCTGGATAACGCTTACATCACTTTGACCGAAATCGCCCTGTTTTTCTTTTGCGCCTTTTTGTGGACGCAGGTCAGGCGGGGACTGACAGAAAGTCTGTTTAAGGTTGGTGTACACACACACACACACACACACACACTTTTTACAGCTCCCTCCCCGAGCTTTCTTTATTTACATCCCTCAATAGATCATTACTCCAATTAAGAGTCCCCAGTGAGGAGTGTGGCCTCCTGTGCCTCCCCATGTCTCAGGAGTTCATCCTGAAGGCACAGGCTCAGATTGTGTGAGGCAGCGGGTGAGAATGAGTGTTAACAAATGTTAACAAATATTAGATCATCCAGCTGTAGGCTTAAGATACAGACGATAAACACCCTTATCTATACTTGTATTGGGCAAACATTTGAGCTGAACAGGTGCAACCAATGAGAAGTATGAAGCTCAAAATTTGGTAGATTTGGCATTTCACTGCTCTTCACGCTCATAAAGAATGCATATTAATGCTATAAATGCTGTATAATAACCCTGACAAGTGAAGTCCCACTAGGAGATGCATCTGGCATCTTATTTCTTCACATCAGGGGTGTCAAACATGGGCCACCAAAGGGTCCACTGGACACTTTTTTTTTAGTTCTACTACATGTAAAAAAGTAAAGTACTATATTATTCAGTTCCAAAATACATATGACTTGAGATATTGCTGACAAATAAAAGGATGTTTATCATGTTTTCTAAATGAGTTGTTCATTCATTGTAAAAAGGATGAAGGTCCATCCCATTTGAACTCAACTTGGGTTGCATGTGACCCATGAACCAAAAGAAGTTTGACACCCGCTCACAACAAAATCTGTTTTCTATACGCGAGTTTGCAGGCTGAATACAATCCACCATTACTTCTACATTTTATCCATTCTTATCCATTCAGGGCAGCAAGTCATTCATTGCAACTGTGTTACGTTGCAAATGATGCAGACTTCCTATCACCCCTTTCCCCTCTCTCTCCTCTCTCTCTTTCTTTCTCTCACACACAAAATTCACATGGGGCAAGGTGGAAAAAAAATGGAGCACATGTCATTTTACATTGCGATATCATAATATATGTGCTTGTAGTAAAACAATACGTTTTGGGTCAGTGAATTTACCAGGAAAATTCAAGCTGTTTCCGCACGTTGATGCAGAAATCATGTATCAAGTTGCCATGAATCAATGCCCACAATGGCCTGATACACACAGCGATATGAAAGGAATGGCTACCTCGCTTTAAATGACACAATCCGCCCCGCTGTATATATGTATCATATTGCTGCTTCCATCTATATTTATATAAATGGATTTATTTTCGGAAATGAGACCAACAGATACATGCTGCTGCTGCCACGGAGTATAAAACCATGCCGTTCTTTTGTTACCTGAGGATGTGCACTTAAAAAAACCCCTCAAAGCAGCATCACAGTTCCTTACCACAATATGTCACTTAGAGGAAAGAACACGCTCAGGCTATGCTCTGACCCTGTATTTCTCTTCACTCATCCAAGTCCTGAGTACCTCCACCCTGTTTAGCGTCGGCAGGGTGGGGCCTTTTCTCCACAGATAGCCTGGATGTGGCTCATTATTCTGCCACAGTCATGGGTGGGGGTGGTGCGTCTGCACGTGGTGGTAGATGCTACGGTGGTGATGTTACGGCGGTGTACTGTAGTCCCATGTGTGAAGCCAGATGTGGCCTGAGAATGTAAAGAATGAGGCCTGTTTTCCCCCTTTACATTATGTATGTGTGGTTAGCGTGTGACTCACTGACTCCTATGGAACAATATAGGATAGAGCCAGTTTAAGGCCCAGGTACTATAAGGGCTTTGAAGGACGAGGTGAGATTTTTAACATCAAAATGAATGTGTGCCAGGGTCCCCCTTTGTTTCTTTACTAGTGCTTGTGTTAAACCAATTATACAGAGCTTACATTAGGGAGGGGTTCAGCGGTAGGTCAGATGTGCCAAGCTGATGCAATAGGGATATCACATACATCACAGAAGCTGTGTGCGGTGGGTTGTCAGAAAAGTACAGATACATTATCGGGCCTCATTTGAGGACAGTGAATTGCGCGGGCATGATTAACAGGATGTTTCCTCATTTGCAAAGTTGGACGTTAAGTAAACCACAATGCATTTAATATCTTGTCAGTAATGATTGAACGTGCGGTTTTCGCAGCATTGAAGTACACAACTGCCACGGGCTCCGATGTGGAGCCATACAGTATGAGCACAGCGAATGACAGCACGGACAATCGTTGAGTACACATAGTTAATTAGGTCCAGTGCTCATGAAAACTCGTGGACATTAAATGTTAGCTTAGACATCAGTGGACAAAGCACCGTGTAATCGTATCCTGTTGTCATCTTGTGAAGACTATGATGATGTGAGCTGACATGAGAGGAATGAGTGCCGGTTCCTCAGACATACTCTCAAAACGCCATTTACGGACCTCATACAAATTACACGTGCCTCATTGTCATTTGTAGACATGGACATTTGTTTTGTGTCAGAGTCTTTGTTGTGTCCTCATGCAGTTGTTCAAAGGACCTGCTGCTTCTGGAGATTAGAAAAATTAGTCGATTAGTTGAAAGAAAATGCATCAGTGTTATCATTAAAGTGACCATTTGCAGGTTTAACATAGTAAATGAAATATGTTGCGGTTTAAACCCGTTGCTCGGACAAAACATCACATTTGATGACTTTGATGTTGATGTAGATGTTGTCATTTTATGCGTTTTATGATGTTTTATAGACCAAACAGTAAATCCATTAATCAAAAAAAAGGAACCTGCAGATTAATCGATTATAAATATATAGATGTTACTCCAGAAGCTGCTGGGGAATATAATAATACATCCACCAACAGAGCTGATGGATAAAAATAATTAGTTTCCTGTTTTGTTACTTACAGTACTCTCAGTCATGTCTGAAGAATAAAAGTTGACCCATTTTAAATCTCCACTTACTCCAGTTTCTATTAAACAGCCCGATTTAAAACATAAACGCAGTCTGAGTCATACTTTATTTTTTATTATTTTGACTGTGCCGGGTGCTTAGTTGGCCGTGCTCTGTCAGTAACACCACAATAACAGGAGTGAAAGGTCGTAAAGTGAACCCACTGACTTGTCAAAAGAGTTTTGATTGATAGTCATGAGACTGTGGATGCACACCTCGTGGTGAATGAACTCAATAAACTACTAGGGAATAAGGTCAAAGATTACAAACACAGAGGTTGGATGGACCTGTCTTGATCTGGAGTCTTTCATTCGTGTCAGCCTTTCTCTGCTTATGGAAGCTAGCCTCCACATGGTACCATCCTTTCACATGTCAGTGAGCATGCTGCTGGGTGAGGTGAGGTGAGCATGTTGGGGGTGGGGGTGGCTCCTGTGCACAGCGCTGCGTGGTAGGTGAGTGTTTTTTTTTTGTTGTTGTTTTTTTCATGTTGATTTGATGCTTGAGTGTACGACCAGAAGCTGTTCGGGTTAAATTAAAACACAACTTGTTGATAAGCTACTTGAGCTCTTACGTAAAGACTAATCGTAATCTCCTGACTCATCCGTCGGCACCAACGTTGGCGCTCTAAAATCTAAACAAAGCTAAATGTGCCCTTTAAGTTTAGTGTGGGAAATGAATTAAGAAAACTCCATTTTGTTACCTTCTGTAGAAAATAGAAGTAATCTTATAATGTGACGCACGGGCAAGTGTGAAAGCAGCCAAACTCCTTCCTCATTGTCTTTTAAACAGATTTTAGGTTTATGCATCTGTTTGCTCGCATGATTTAATTTGTTGTTTGTATGCATTTATGTGTGTGTGCGTGTCTGTTTGTTCTCTCGAGTGTGCAAGGTTTCAGATACATTTGTGTTTGCATACATTTTGTCAGTCAAAAGCATTGCATTTGCAACTTCCTATCAGCGGGGGATAAATAAACAGAGAAGGAAGAGAGAGCTAGAGGAAGGAAGGAATGGAGAGGAGAAGCGGGCTGAAGGGGGTTGTGTAGCTGAGGCCAGCCGTGCTGACTCAGCGTGCAGCAGCCAATCATTAACACAATGGCACACACACTCCCTAACACTCGTTAGTACATGTGGGTGAAAAGAATACATTCTCACATGCACGGGCCATGCAAATTCAGTCTATTACCAAACTTTTTTATTTTTATAACCTGCAGCGTCAGAGCCTGTATTTAGAAAGAGGAGACACGTTAGCTGCTCGGTATAGACAATAAAATCATGCAGTGGACAAACCCTCCATGCAGCAGCAGTTCATAACCTCACTCACAAATGCCTCACACACACACACGCACACACACACACACACTGAAGCAGTCGCTGCTCAAAGATGCAAGCAGCCTGCCAACTCGAGCATCGTTGCAGCGCTTATCTCGCTGCATAGAGCCGAGCAGCACCTCTCACCCCCTACTGTTGTTCTAAATGTGAAAGTGCCATAAGGTTTGACAAGGTCCCCAACCACAGATCCCGGATCACGTTCCCCTAAGCCCCTTGCTCATTGTTGTACATTAGAGCCACAGAGAGAAACCTGATATTGGATTTGTGGTGAAGGGGAAGTGCTATCCATTCATCCAAAAGTGCCCACTCAGGTGAAACTTACTTGTAATTCTGACACTGATTGCGAACAATTGTTAGGAAGTTTGGTTGTTATTCGTCCTCCTCTCCTCTCCTCTCCTCTCCTCTCCTCTCCTCTCCTCTCATGACTCAGCCCATCTAATATATCATCACATAGCGTTTAAGCGAGCAGCACTTTCACCATCACCTGACTATCCTGATCTATAGCTCTGTGTGCCTCAGTGTGCCGTACATCATAAATACGAGCACTTACAGGTTCACAAAACTGTCAGCCCCACCGCTTCCCACACAGAGGTTGTGCTTCGATTCATCACAATTTGTCACTCTGATAGATGCAGTTATTATATAATTATTCCTTTGTTTATCAGGATTATATGCACATGCAGAATGTTTGTGTTTGGATTATAGCAAACCTAATTTCATAATTTCAGCATTTGACAAATTGCAAACAAACTCTTTGCCCTGTTCCCACACACCTCCCATCCGTCAGTGCTTTATTAATTAAGACTCACTCTAATGTGGAGAATCAGTCACTTAATCAGTTTTTTAATCATCAGGGAAACAAAATCAGCAATTATTTGTATTTTTTTCAAGCAAAAGTAGTGAAAAAAGCAAAACAAGATGTTCTCTGGTGAGGATTTACTGCCTTTCTCTGTTATATATAATTGTGAATTGAATATCTTCAGACATTACAAGATATGTGAAGACCTTGGATTTGGTCAACTGGAAAAATAATTTAAAAAAAAGTAGATTAATCCATTATGGCAAACCAAATCAGGCAAGAGACTGGAGTGTCCCAGAAATTCTTGTTCATGTATGATAGATCCCATTAAACACTTAATAACATTGTTCATAACAATCACTTGAGCCTGGAGTTCTTGTTGTCCCAAACACAAAAAAGACAGCAGTTGCTCCACTGCAGTAAGAAATAGGGGGAGTGGTTGTGCACTCTTTAACACAGTGAATCATAGCCAAAGCAGCCATACGTACCACCAGCTACAAAGTGGGATCATGAATCAGCCCCGTTTGCTGACTGTGACAGTCAGACTCTGGACTCTTCTGGTCAGCTGGAATGTGCTGTGAGGCCTTGACCGCTACGGAGCCTCTCAATGTTTTTCCTCTCTCTCTTCCTCTTTCTCTCTCTCTCTCTCTCCCTCTCTGTCTCACTTACATGCCTCCAGATAGACACAGTGGACAGGCTGTCATTAGACAAGAACACGCTGTCACTGTAGGCTTCACACATGGCAGCTGTCTCTCTTCTAATAAGGCCACTCTGTAACAGTGTGTGAGGACAGTATCCAGAGGAAAGCAAGCTTCAGTTTCTCTGCTCTGCATCTTACATCATGTACGTCTTGGGCATGTTCATGTTCGCGTGTGTGTGTCTGCATGTTTGCTCAAGTTGTTGTCCACAGGGTGTTGATAATGATTTGGATGTTTCTCTTCGCTTTTGGGGTCTCTGAAGCAGTCTTTGGGAGTCTTTGAGATCAGATTCTCTGTCCCAGTCTGTGGTGGAGACCGATACATCTGCATGGACTCACAATCAGGAAGTTGCACTTTTACCTTTTCCTCTCACCTCATCTAACCTTTTCTTTCCTTTTTCTGTATCTTCTTGATCGAACTTTTATATGTCTCGTTTGTTCTACCCATTTCTTCTTTTTCTGTCTTGTCCCCACCCACTGCTTGGTTAACGCAGGCGAATGATAGTTAGCCCAGATCCAAAGGTCGATAGCGGGACCTCACTTACATGTGTCAAAATGACTGTAACAAAGGTGTGACTCAGAGACACTACACAGATTAGACAGAGATTCTATGACAACGATCTTCCTGTGGACTCATGTCTAAACCCTCCACTGAGTAACACCATCAAAATTCAAATTCTTTGTCTCGTTGGTAGGGCTTGTGCAAGAGGAAGTGATCAGCCACAGTGCAAAGTGTATAGTATTCTTTTGGTTTTTTTTTGGTTTTTTTACTGGAGGTTAAAATGACTCTAAAGGCAAAGATTATGATCAGCAAAGTGAAAGTAAAAACTGAAATAGACAGATTATATTGCTTGCGCAGGTCGACACAGGTCCTACTGTGTACCACACAAACCAGGAATGTGTGCCTGCTTTATTCCTCGCTGTAATCAATAACCTAACTTTAATCCGGACATCCACTCATTGCTTAACCCCATTAAACTGCCTATCAGCGGCATCAGAGCTATAATTATCAGCCTGAACCGAGGTGCTCTAACTTGTAGAATATTCTGGTCTGTTTGAGGTACGAACACACACAAACACACACACGTTATCACTGTAAGCGGTGTTAATACCACTACTAGGGATGTGAATCAGTGAGGAGGAGCTTTTTTCCATTTTAATTTAATTAACTTTATCAAACTTAACTCATAGCCCGTCATCCATGTTTCTGTGTATCATATGTTTGACTGAATGGGACAGACCTTACAGGCCGGTTTCCAAAGTCTGCTCGCCAGATTCATATTTATTAATCAGCACCATATGGTGTCAGGCCATGTATGTCTTTTGTGTTGGTTTGTTTTCACTTTGAACGTCATACAAAACAACTGTGACCACAATGGACCGGGGAAATATTCCTTATGGAGTCATTAATGCGCCATAAATTCTCTAAATAAGAAATAATCATGTGTCATCTAATTGATTTTCACATCTCCACGTTGCTATCTGTTGATGAATGTGTCAGCGTGTGTGTGTGTGTGTGTGTGTGTGTGTGTGTGTGTGTGTGTTTTAAGCTAACTTTAGATTATGTGTGGGTGGATAATTACGGTGAGCTCATGAACCACCGCCTGCTGATGCCCACTTGGCCTGTTGCAGGCACACATATTAGTACTCATGCTCATAGTAAGTCCTCATTCTCAGTGTTTTGGCATGGGTGGTACATTATGAAAGACAGCCATATGTCTTCTGGCTGCCAGCTTGGACGGGGAGCAGCTTGCGTGAATATCTTAATACTTCACTGAGGCTGTACCTTTTACAGTTAGTCTCTTTGTTGCTCATCTATGAGGATATGAGATACCTGAGTTCACATAAAGCGTCGGTTCCTTCTGCAGTGTGTGTGGACAGAGGCAGCAGTACTATAGTTATTATATACTCCTCAGTCATCAGACACATGCATAAACCATATGACCGCGCATCACAAGCCTGATTGTTCTCTGCTCGCAGCAAAATGAAAAGAAGTGAATGCACGACTGCGTCAAATGAAGAAGTTACTTTATGCCACTTATCTGACACTGTGTGTGTGTGTGTGTGTGTGTGTGTGTGTGTGTGTGTGTGTGTGCAGCTGCTGTACTTTCTGTTGTGTGTGAATTAAATGTAACGCTGTAGGAAAATGTTTTGTCCCTGCTGGGTGCACAAATGTGCAATCTTCACACAAAATGTCTCGGCTTTTATTAGTGAATGAATCTTTGCGAGGCATGGGAAATTCAAGCTATTCAGCATAAATTAATTTCTAATCAGCTCAAGAGAACTCGTGTTGATTATTGTCAGCAGTCCTGTCGCCTGCCATGTGTTTAATTTAATTAGGAACGTATGTTTTCATCTTTGATTACGTGTGGATGAGGCGGATGAACGCTTTTTCTGCAGTGGTCTCTCCTGATCTATGTTTACGCAGCTTTAGCCCTTCTGAGAGTCGCTGCAGCCACAGGTAGTGAAGATAAAGGAATTAAGGAATAAGGAAAACAAACTATATTTCACATCACTAAGGGTAAAATTTAATACAGTGGCCTGGAGAGGCTGTTATGCCACTGTGTGGTTCTCATTATGAACCTCTGTGCCATTCAGCAAGTGTGAACATTACGATGATTCGGGACTAGCACACCTTCCAGAAATAGGACATGGAGAATAAAGTTGCTAATTTGTGATATTAAAAACACGCAGAGCTTCACAACTGTGTAATAGTACTAGTCTGTGTTAATACTTTCACTTTAAAGGCAAGCCTCATTTACTTTGATGCTCCAGGAGTTATTTTGACAACTAAGTATCTCACACACCCCCACACACACGTGCAAATTGTGACATGTACCATATGTGCTGGTACAATCAAGGTTTCAAAGCCATACCTTATTTGAATCTATTTAATGCATTTATGCAGAAGGAACTGAAACAATCGCAGGTTGAAGTTAGACTCGGAATAGATCTTTGGCAGTTCCTTTGCTGTAGCAGCCGGATGAAATCAAGTGTATGAGCGTTTCCTTGCAACTCAGCCTACAATGGATTTAAAGTCTTCAATCCTCTGAACTACAAGATCAGTTTTGTGGTATTTCAAGACTTTTTCATGATCTGCAAACGCTTTGAACTTGTTGAACAGTTGTCAGATTTTCCACAAGTGCCTTTTGAAAGAGAAAGTCAGAGGGTGGCCTGAAAATTTGCTTAACACGTGATGATCACAGAGCCCTAGGACACTAAGATGAGCAAAGTCAAATGTTCCAAATGCCGCCGCCGCCACCACGGCTGCTCCTATTATATATTGCGGTTATTTACTCACTCATAAATGCAAGGTTGGGAGCGCATTCGGTCACGAACTTGTGTGCAAATTAGTTTGCACAGTGGTGGTGCCTTGTCTAATCATGCGTTTTTAATCAAATCAGGTTCAAATGTTGCAGACAGCCTCTTGATTCAGCATCAGTATTCCGGCAGTGTCGGACAGGCCATCTGGAGAAATGTGAGTTTTTCCTGGTGGGCCAACAGTTCAACAACATCCGTGTGGAAAGACAAAAAAAACATCACATGCTGTTTGATCCTGCTGTCATGTCAGGATAACATATTGTTGCCATCAGGTGCCTGCTGAGCAAAAATAATCAGGATGAGAAGTGGGTAAATATGAGATAGTTTTTCTTTGAGTCAAAGTTTGACCTAAAGCTGTATCATCCTGTTTGCTGTGGGGACATAAACAAAACACTGAGCTTAAACCAGATAATGTTAACAAATGTATTTGGCTATAAGCTGCAATGTAGGCGGCCTAAGCTTGTCTCTTGTTTTTCTTGAAGGAACTATGCAAAATTGTTTCATTAGTAGACTTCATAAAGTTTATCCAACTGTGACTGTAGATTTGCATGAAATATATTTAAATGACAGGTTTTAAACCACCTGGTAACCTGATCTGACGTGTCAGGAGAAGAGTAGTTGATTGTTTCGTTCGATTAGTGAGTGGCCCTTATAACACATTCCTCTTTAGTCATGGTGAGCTCCGCTGATTGATTAGAAACACCTTGGAGAATGTCTTTCATACATAGTACATTTCTTTTTATTGAGCCGCACACAGATCAACACAACTCCTCTCCCAGCGTGCATCACTGGCTGCCAGCGGTTGCTTCCAGTGAGTAGACAGGATATGGATGTGAAGTGGTCAGGACCGGAAAAACTGCCATGACCCGACATTAGAGACCTGCAGAGGTTAGGGGAGAGGGGGAGGCCAGCAAAGTGACTGCTGTTGATATTACACAGACTGATTCACATTTAAAGTCTTACATAAGTTCATGGCCTTTTTCCACCAAGTTTGAGGAACATTCAACCAATCAGAGCTAAGTAGGTGGGTTTAAGAATGGGGGCGTCTTTTTTTTTTTTTTTACGTAGCTAGCTCTCTACATCCATGAAAAACAGCCACAGAAAGTGATGAAAAAGATGGATGAGGCTAATACTGACAAAACAAACTAAAATATTTAAGTTGAAACCGTTTAGCAAGCAAGCGAGTCTCCCCGTCAACTGCCACATTACATCGATGGGACAGATGCATCACTTGGCACGGCTTGGTTGGCGTACAGTATACTATAATAACTGCCCTGCCAACACGATATCAGTTAACTTGAACACAGCGTCGACAAGAATGAATGAAGTGAAACAAAACAGATGTTTATCCTGATTGTCAGGCTACTGAAAACCGTTGTTGGTAATTAAGTATTAAATATAATAAGAAAAAGCTGCAGGCAACGTGTGCTTCTTACATTTTCACATGTAAAATACATCATTGAGATAAGAAACACCTTGTAGCACCTGTCACGGGAAAGAAGAGAAATTAATCTGTGGATCCCTCTGCCTCCATCATCGGAGATCCTTATCCCCAATGACAGCTGTCTGCTCATCACCTTGTTAAGATCAAGGGGTGGAGATAGGAGTGTGGGGTCGAGTGAGATCAGTTTCTCTTTATAGAGGCAGATATTGTGTTTGGGTGAGGTAGATAGATAGATGTGGGGAAAGGGTTTATTTGATGTGGCGATAAAAATGGCATTTTAACCTAGTTAGAGCACCAGAAGAGTGTAGAAGACACAGATAAATAGGTTTTGTACATAACTCTGGCCATCCATTGGATTAGCCTTTGTAAATGCTATTTGGCCTAAAAAAGATGTCAACGGAACAGATGGAGTCGGTGACAGAACTGGGGTTTAAAAGTGACACAGAGACGGACAGAGTGACGTCAGATTAACCGGAGAGATCGAAGCCAGGCTGAGCTAAAGGAATGAAAGAGGGTGAACGAGAGCGCTGGGCTTATTGAACAGATCCGCACATGAGCCAGCATCCTGACTCACTGGCCCAGTTTACCTCCTTATGCAACATGCCAGTGGAGTCCATTCACCCCCCCCCCCCCCCACACACACCCTCTCCTCGCTCATCACTTGCTTCCAGGGAGGGCAGAGGCGGGAGGCGGGGTGTGGGGGACTGAGAACTTTTAGAGAGTGGTGGGTGAAAGGGAGAGCAATGGGGTGCAGCTGTGGTTAGAGGGGAAAGAAAGGGACGGATGAGGAAGGGACTTGAGTGGAGGAGAGATGGTGGGAGTTTTCAGCCACACTGTAGAGCTTTGCCAGCATCCCTGCATGGTTGCTAAGGGAACCATTTTTAATTGTCATGAAGTTTCTTTCCCACTGACTCCATTCACGCTCTACCTCTATAATTTCCTTTTCTCCTGCAGTTCTAAGACTGCTTTTCTCTCTCTGGACAGCGAAATGAAACCCAGTGATGCCCTGAGCTAGAGAGCGAGTTCAGCCAGAGTCTGTCTGTCAGAGAGGGGGGGGGGGGGGAGGAGGAGGAGGCTGTTGAACGTTCGTAGATCCCAGCCGAGTGTAATTCAAGGAACTGTCATTTATCCAACAGAGGTCGAGTGGATTATCTCAGTGTCCTTGACCCACTAGGCTGGACCCTCTGTAGGCTGGCATTGAAGGGTAGATAGATAGATAGAGGGGGTGGATAGGGCCCAGTGTGATGGTGGGCTGACTGGCACAGAGAGAAAAGAACAAAGCCATTGGCAGACTGTTACATAATCTCGCACAATCTGCATCTGAAGCAAAGATCTTTGTCCCTACTGTGTTGCCTTTGGTCGCTTAAAGGTCGGGACCAGAATATAAAGAAGCCACCTCTGTCCAGAAATTAGTCATGAAG
This sequence comes from Protonibea diacanthus, assembly GCA_028641955.1. Classification (NCBI taxonomy): domain Eukaryota; kingdom Metazoa; phylum Chordata; class Actinopteri; family Sciaenidae; genus Protonibea; species Protonibea diacanthus. Next base: position 13,508,766 of record CM053979.1, read on the forward strand.
CAAAAACATCACATTTCCCCCCAAATAAATAGCAGCTACTGAAACTCAAAGGCAAGTGTGTTATCTGCTGGTTGATGCTAACCGCTAACAACGGATGAAACTTGCTCTATAGTGATGCTGGGTAATGAGCCAGACACCACACTGCATTAAAAAATGCATGGGGTGGCTTTGGCGGGGGTGTCTTGCTACAGGTGTCGATTAAAGGAGGAAATATGAGTCCAGTTTGAGCGATCGATCCGCGAGTTTAAAAGCTCATCAGACTTTTTTATGTTACAATGAGGAAGGATTTGGCAGCCCTGTGAAGTTATTGTCTTGTAAAGTTATAAACATGTGCTTGAACCTTATCTGCTGGGACCGCATTGACGTAGCACAGACCAAAAGTGGTGACAGCCAACCTTGTGTGGCACTTTGACCTTATTATTTTAGTTTCAGTTTGCCGGCGTGCAGCATTGCTTTTTTTCTTCCCGCTGTGTTCACCAGTGTTATGTATTTTTATTCTTCTTCTTTCCAAATATAGCTAAACTTGTGGCCGGTATGGTGAATGTCAGGCGTTGTACAGTTCCGGCACAACCTGCAGAAATACACCAACTGTCACTACCTACCTAAAAAGTCACACACTATCGCTGACACTCTTTCATAAGCAACCTGTGTCACTACTCGCATGGTTTTAATTGCAGCGTGAAAGTCGCCGCATACCCAGAGATGACACACAGGAAATGACATGGAAGAAACGGATATGGTGTAATAGACTGAGAACAGAACAGAGTGCGTCGAAGAATGGACAAAATAGGATGTGGAGGTGGTGCGATCAACAAGTAAGACATGAGCTGCAGGGGCATGATTGGTGTTTGCTGTAACCTGTACCAGCCCCTAATGTTTGACAGCCTTTGTGAGCGTGCATGCTTAGGCTTATTTATTTATTTATAAATTTTTTTGTCTATCATAGGGGTTGATGTGGTGGAAGACTGTGTACTGACAGCTGGCTTCTATAAATAAATGTCGCAGGCAGGGGGGAGACGCAGGGGTGGAGAGAGAGATGGAGAGAGAGATGGAGAGAGAGAGAGAACGAGGGAACTGGGAAGAGTGACAAATAAAGGGGGAGGAAGGGGGAGACGACAGAGGCTGGGAGGGCTGATAGAGTAGAGAGAGACTGATACAGATGTACTGAGAGACTAAAAAGAATGTGTCCTGCGCTACGGTCAAGACTGAACACGCACCACATGTCGGCATAGCCTCAACCAATCAGCAGCCCTGTGGTGGGATCATGTGTCCCCTTGATGCTGCCCTTCCCTTTAAGTCTTACGTGCGCCGTAGGAAGTTCTTCACATCTAGAAAACAGCATTAAAAAAAAAAAGAAAAGAGAGAGAAACAATGAAAATGGCAGAGAAAGAAATGAAGTCTGAAATGAAAAGTCTCATGAATCCCCATGAAAGTGACTTTCCAATCATTTAGCTGCAGTGATGCTCGCTCCATTAATTTGTCATGTAACTGGTCACTGAGCCTTGTCGGATCATGTCCTGTAGGCTTGCTGCTTGGTAACAACTGACTGAGATGAACTGTATCACTGACACCGGCAACTTTCACTTTCCCGCCTCCTGTTACACCATTTCATTGCCTTCCAAAGTGGCTTGCGTATGTGTGTGTGTGTGTACGCGCTTGTGCTTGTGTTTGTGTATGTGCGCGTGTGTGTGTGTGTGTGTTGCATTTTGTTTATGAGGCACTGAGCTGGGTTTGGTTTCCTGTCTTGGCACAGCTATGAAACACTGAGCACCTGCCTATCTTACTGCTCAACTGATGTGCTTTTCTTACCTACGTTTCTGCTCGCCTTTGTGCCTCTGTTTGGAAAGGTATTGTCAGTGTCACATCATCAGCATTTCTTCATTTTAAATTGAGTGATTATGATTTAGAATTTGCAGCAGAGACGGAGAAAAGAGTGACAAGGGGAGGCCAGAGGAGGGAGAGAGAGAGAGAGGAAACTGATTAGGGAGAGGACAGTAAGATAGCACGACTCCACCAGTGAGTAGGTGGGGTCTCGTTATCCAGCTACATCAGGCGCCTCGGAAGCCTTCTCTTCTACTTCCTCTATTTCTGCTTGCATAGCAAACGACATGCAGACTTGTGAAAGACTGCGGGCAGACAGTCACATGCTTGTAATGTACTTCACTGATCATAGTGCGTGTGCACGGATGTGTGTGTGTCAGGAAGAGAGCGACACACTGAGAGGAAGGGAGCGAATGAGTTTATTCAAGTTACATAGTTCTGCAACAGTCGCTGTAATCTAGCATCTAAACAACATCCTCCATCCTGATTGTAGCAGTAGCACTGGCAACAGACCAATAGTGGGTCATCTTACACTTTATATTGACATCTATATAAACCACTATATAAATAAATGAATAAACAATCATCTAGTGTTCTTAAATGCCTCTCAAGTGATGTTGTCATTCTCCAAACGATACACTTGAGCTTGAGCTTCACTGCAGCGTTGTTGGTTTGAACTCATTTTGTGTGTATCAGTATTAAATTTACATTTAAATACAGCCATGTTGTCTGTTCTGTTATACAAGCGTGATATATAAAGGTCCCTTTGATGTCTTAATTCAAACTTCCATTTAGGCTTATTTGTTTTCTGCAGCCAGTGTTTATTAGCTCAGAAAAATGTGCCTAGAGTTGCTGCAGCAGTTTAAATCCCTTAAAAAAAAAAACATCTGTGGTCCAACCAGCCATAAAGTCCCAGTAAAGATTTCTCCATAAATGTCCGTGCTCATTCTTTCCGTCGAAAGAATATTTGACTCTTTTCTCTTGGTCTTTACATAATGAAATACCATAAACAGTTATTTACGATAATACAAAACCAACCAAATGATTTCATTTCAGCTCAGAAGCCACAACAAGGCATTACAGAATTGTTTCACTTCACCACACGTCTGTAATCGAACTTTTGTAAGAGAAAACCGTCTAAATCATCAGTTATTGTGTCCAAAGGCCTTGCAGCAGTTCATCCACCCGCATGCCTAAAGAAAGAGGCTAAACTGAGTCTGACTTCCTTGCTCTTCATCCGCTCTGTCTGACTGTGCGCCCTCTCTCTCTCTCTGCTCTGTACCTGCAGCCTCTAGCACAATGGTGGAGGCTGATGCCCAAAGATGCTGCCAAGATGCCGGAGAGCGCGTGGAAGCTGGTCTTCTACACCATGTCGTGGTCATACAGCACCTACCTGCTCTTCTTTACCTCCTACTCCTTTTTCCAAGATCCGCCCTCCGTCTTCTACAGTAAGATACACAACAGTGTGAAAGATATAATGCAATATTCTCGTCCTCTTTGGGATTTGTTGACTTGACTCAGTAAAAGAACATTTAATGGTTTAAATAAAGTATTGCATTAACATTGAATCTACTCCTTTTAACTCCTTTCAGCGTTTGAAGCTGGTCTAAATTAGATAAATGTTGACCTCATTAAAAGTGTGCTTAATAGTACTGTCACTGTGTCAGTTTCTTACCCAACCCCTCAGGGCAGATAAGTATCTGAAGTCATTTTAATCCAATGAAACAGCAGGCAGCACGGCCTAATCCTATAGATGCTGTGTGGGGATAAAATACCACTTTGAGTATTCAAATAGAGAGATGGATTCAGGGTACACAGCCTGGTGGTTCATGCTTGAATTGATCACTCTTCCTTGTTAATCAAATCATCTGTGATGCTATTATTATGGTTGCTGACAAGGGCGAGCTGCAAACGGCCAAATGCTGCAAACACAGGAATGTTGCAAAACCAAAAACACATAAACACATAAATACAACAGAAAAATGCTGCGAAAGAAAAATGCTGCAAATACCAAAAACACACAAAACCCCAAAACAACTAGAGAGAGAAAAAGAGAGAAACGCTGCAAATTCACTCCACAAAACAGAAGTGCGCCAGGCCACTAGGGGGACCTGTCCGGTGGGGCCCAGTCTCTCTTTAAAACATGAGTGGGATGCCCAAAAGAAAGTTGGCTAACTTTTGGCGAAAGGGCTGGCTCAATTCATGGTCAGCAGCAGCTAGTAGTGGCACAGCCCCAGCTGCCACTGACCTGCCACCTTGTCGATGTCTTGGGCATTTGTTCTTATTTTATAAAACAGTTGGCAGTGTTGCATTAGACTCTCTGGCAGTAGCCTTTCCATTGCGTGATTTCTGCATTAATTTGCAAGGTTTTCTTAATTAATCTCTCAACTGCTGCCGCTATGTGGGGCAGCTGCCACCACTGACCTGCTGTGGCCACGGTTGAGAGAAAACCTTGCAAATTAATGCAGAAATCACGTAATGGAAATGCTACTAATGCTATTGCAATGCATAATTTTAAGCCTTAATTTAATTTGAATGGATGAGTTATATAGAAATGTAGACTCAGTACAGTTGTCATGAATGGGGAAATTAGTGAGAGACCAAAACAGTTTTTTGTACCAGGTTGTAAACATGTCTATTTCTGCTGTGAAGTTGGATGTTTTAACATGGGGACTTATGGAGACCGGCTCGTTATGTAGCCAGCTTCAAGTGGACGTTTGAGGAACTGCAGTTTTTGGCACTTCCGCATTGGCTTCACTTCACAGCCATGAAGGTTAACACTTGGTCCAGCATTAAAAGTAGAAAGTTATATTCTTTGTAAAGTCATTAAAAGGACAGAAATTATATAACAACAACACAAATGAGAGCAAAGTTTTATGATAAAATCTGCATAATTATACCTAATGGAGAACGGAGCTGTATAACTAATGGAGGATAGATGGTTAATGGTGATTCAACTTAAGAATCCAGATGCGTCTTTTATTGTCTCTCCATCAGACATGGAGATGTCATGGCTCTGCACCAACTCCATTCCTCTGAGTGGAGCTCGCAAAGGGCGGTTGACAGTGCCAGCTTCATCTTTAATAGCTGCATCTCCGCTAATAGCTGTCAGCCTGAGATGTGTACAGTGCCACTGTGATGTCTCTGGACTGTTAGGGAGAGGGAGGGAGAGATGTGAAGCTAAAAAGAGGAGGTGAGAGTTTAGAAAATTAGGAGAAATCAGTAGTGGAAGTGAGGAGGGGCAGAGTGTCTTTATTCTGAAGAAGAAGAAGAAGAAGAAAAAAAAATGAGGGGAAAAAAGCTCCAGTCTCCAGAACAGAAAAAAAGTCTCCAGTTCCCATGCCTCCCCTTGGCAGCTTTTCTGTTGTGATCCATCTAGCAGCCTTCTTCTCAATGTTTAATGACGGAAGGACCAATCAATAAACATTACACAAGGCCCGAACGTAACCCCATCCCACTAGAGACAAACCTTACTCAAACATCGGAGGAGAAAGTTTCCGTCCAACATCTGATAGGAGTAGCGTTAACGTACATTTGGCCTGTTTTGGCCGTGGTACTTTAGAAACCCTCTCTAATTCTCCTGAGGTTAAACCTGATCCCTCCAGCCTCCTCGGCATACTAACAACCCCAGCTGACCCTTCACATCGGGTACTTTCCCCCTCCTCAGAAGTCAATGTATATAGCTCAGTATCTCCACACAAGAAACATCTATTATGACTCTGTAGGTCGGAGCTTTTACAGTGCGGCATGTCTTTATGTTGAAGATAAGCAAAGTCTGGACAAACCTCAAAGTAGAAAACAAATTAATTCCAAATTTAAATTGTAATTTTTTTAAAAACTGCACAGAATTTATTGTCTCATCATGAAAACACAGAAAATAATAATTGGTACATTAAACATTTAATCAGTTTAATGCAATTTTAAAGATTATCTGAGTAACCATTTAAAAATGATTGTCTCCCTCTTCCACAGTGATTTTGCAAACTGAAATTCATGTTGTATCAAACATGTGCCAACAGACAGTCGCCTCCGGGTCTTGAACTTGCACTGATAAGCAGCGAGCCTGTAAACTGGCCTTGTCTGTTCACAACTCTGCAATAGTCATGACTTATCAATCAGCTCCGTGCATTTCACTGTGTGAGCAGTAGTCTGAGATTCCCAGCTACAAAAAGTGAGTGCATACTTCTGCCAAAGGCTGCGCAACATTTTAATAATACAACATTTAATATGGAAAATTGACATATTGATAGCAAATCATGGTGATTGGCTGATGGCAAACAATTTTTGGGAGAGGACAAGGACATGTACATAGATGAGTTATGGCTACTTAAATGTATCATGTTGCCTGCAGACATATTGTCATCACAGTTATATTTAATTTGGTTATTTATTTGAAATAGGCCGTCAGTATAGCATAAAGTAAAAGGTTTACGAACCTGTTTCATATCCCAAAACTATAAAATCTATCCTCGTTGAATGAAGTTACTGATTTTAAAGCAGCAGCTCACATCCTCAGTGTGGTCTCAGTATGTGTCACTCCTCACCTCTCATCACATTTCCTGCCTGTTTGTCCAGACTGGAAGAGTGGTATGTCAGTGCCTGCAGACATCGCCATAGCCTACCTGATCCAGGGCAGCTTCTACGGCCACTCCATCTATGCTACAGTCTACATGGACGCGTGGAGGAAGGACTCGGCTGTCATGGTGGTGCACCACATCATCACGCTGGCGCTCATTAGCTTCTCCTACGCCTTCAGGTATTTTTTTTTTTTTTTGTCTAGTTTAATATTTTGTCTTGTTTAAGCCCAGAAAGATCAACTTTGGAGCCTTTCATTATTTGGACTGGTTCTCAAACCGTGGTATGAGTACCACTGATGGTACGGGACCTCCTTGTGGTCGTACTTGGAAGAATCTTTGAAACAATTTTTGAAAATTAGACAAATGAATTTAAAAACATATAATTCTATCAAAATACTATGCTGGAATGTGATTTAAACTAAATTAATATTTTATTTTCTTGTAATATTTTGTTTCAGTATCCTGATACAGTGAGACAGTAAGCGTATATAAAATTATAATGAAGAGGCGTTCAGATCAGAAGAACCCCTTTAACACCAAATGAGCTCTGGTTCTTGAGCCGGTTCTGTTCAGGATTTAACAACAGCTGTGTGAACTGAACAGGGTTGACTGTACTTTAATGTCTGTCGTGATGGTGGTACTTGGAGATCTGAATATTTTCTGAGGTGGCGCACGGCGTAAAAAGTTTGTGAAACACTGCTGTAATGTTATCATTGAACACTGAACACTCAGTTTAGTCCATTAACACCGTCACCCAAAATAAATCCAAAAATGTACGAGGTTGGTTTGTTGTTCATTTTCTGGTTGCATCCAACATTGAAACAGCAACATAATGCCAAACAGCGTATGCTCGTAAGACTTCAGCTTTCTGACAGCAAATAAAGTGATTTTACAGGAAAGAGGAGATAAGAGCCACGGTTGTTACAGTTCAGCAAAAAATAGATTTTTTTTTTGGTACCTGGAAATTGAGACAGAAACACGCCTTCAAAATAAACCGCACCACGTTTTATCTTTCTGTTGCAGACTGACGATATCGTACTGATAATTACGGTTTTACTGTACGCGTTTCAGCTTGACACCTGCTTGTATCAGACTGAAATACACCCTCACACTGTACGGCACGTTCTCTGCCCATCAGATACCACAACGTCGGGATTCTGGTGTTGTTCCTCCACGACATCAATGACATCCAGCTGGAGTTCACCAAGCTCAACGTCTACCTGAAGTCTAGAGGAGGAGGCTATCACCTGATCAACGACGTGCTGTCCAATATGGGCTCTGTCAGCTTCAGTATCACTTGGTGAGGCTCAACAAACACACACACACACACACACACACACACACACGTGGACTCGTCTTCTCACTTTTTCTTGTCACAGTTTAATGCTTTGTGGTTTTTTTCTGTCTGCTTTCATGTAGATACTGAAGACGACATGAACAATATTTCTATTTCTGGTGTCTATTGTGTTTTTGTCTCTCAGGTTCTGGTTTCGGCTTTACTGGTTCCCGCTCAAAGTGCTGTACGCCACATGTGTGTCCAGCCTCCAGTCTGTTCCCAGCATCCCCTTCTATTTCTTTTTCAACACTCTTCTCCTGACGCTGCTGCTCATGAACATCTACTGGTTCCTGGTGAGGGTTCACACGTTTGTTTGTTTTTTTTTTTTTTTTTTTAACAACTTTTAACATTTGTGGTCTTCCCATAGTCTGATCTTGTTTTCCTCTCCTGTTCTGTGTAGTTCATCGTGGTTTTCGTGGTGAAGGTGCTGAAGGTGAAGGAGGTGAATGACGTCAGGGAGTACGAGGACGAGGACGGCAACAAGGCGGCAGCGGGCCTGCTCAAAGACCCTCAGGCAGAAAACAATGATGATGGTGCTGGACATCACATCTCTGCCCAAGGGTAAGCTACAACTAAGAGACCCTGTCATTTTGTTTAACGTGACAGAGAGAAAGAGAGAGAGAGAGACCTCAGCTCAGGGTGGAAAAACACCACCAGCCAACTGCTGGCAGGTTTTCACAGTTAATGCTGAGTTTGTTTTCACCAGCAGCAAGTTTGGCAGGAAACTGAAACCAGCAGTTTAAGGAGCTATTTGTAGAATTTCCACATCAATAAATCATTCATTTTAAGACGAGAGTAGGCCGCTGTAATGTAACAGGTTTTTTTTAAATGAATGCTAAGTTCTAATATTAATCACTGACCAAAGGCTATTAGACAGAGAACTAGGCTTTATCAAGATAAACATTTAATGAATAAACACATATTAAAGTTTATTTAAAGGTCCGGTGTATAAAATCATCAGACTTTATTTATAATATGACAGAAATTGAATATGATATGCATAACTGTTTACTTCCTCTTCCGTGTTGAACTGCCATGTTTCTACAGTAGACAATAGACTCTGGACAGTTATAATGGCATATTTCTCAGCATAAATATGGTCTAATAACATACATGAACATCAACTTAGGCTCTGTATGTCTAATAACAATAAACACAGGTCTTATACATTGAACGCTGGCACCACAGATTACACCACACAGACAGTTTCTGTAAAAGCTGTGACTTTTGTGGCGACCTGTGATATTCATTTTTGAAATTGTCTCTCAAGGCCTCTGACATGAGTTCAATACTTCGTATTTATGGTCCGCATGCTTCACAGTTCGTTATAATTTATCGTTGAAACGATTCATTCTGTCCTGTTAAACGGCGAATTCGATTTGACAGCTCGTAGTCATTTATTGCAGCAGGTGAACAAACAAAAGTCCGCTCACCCGTCCTCGCAGTCAGTCCAACATTCACCACGAGGAGAGGAGGCTGAGTGGAATAATAATGAGATTTTCTAAACCGTTTGTTTTAGTCCCACTGTATTACATAACGGTGGTCTCTGATGTGTTTTAATGAGCACTCCACGCTTTGCAATGGCGACCTTTAAACCAGAAAATGCCAACTTGACTAAAGTGTTTGTGCTTTTATCTGTCAAGTTATGGATTCATCTCTGTGTCTTTATCTGAGGAGCTGCCTCCAGCCACATGCCTGACTGTCATGTGTACCTCTATCTTCTCCTCACGGTTATCATGGTAGCCTTTGACCACAGCTGCAAACGTCCCTATCACATCACCGTTCGTATAGAAAACCGATGTTGATAAGTCAAGCGGGTTAAGAGTTTTTTTTTCCCCCATTGGTGCGTTCTCCTCTCATGAAGCCAGCGGTTACCCCTGAGCTTGTGCAACCAGCGGCCCTCGCAGGTAGATAGGATCAAAGAGCCTGAGACCATATGGAGATGTGATTATGTGGCAGTCCTTATCTGGCCGGCCTTGAACCCTGCCGATATCCTCCCAGCCTGCTAATGCCTCCCAGCTTATTCAGCTTATTCTCTCCTCCTCTCAGGCTCTCGTCGTCCAAGCCTGAGAGTCCTTCTTCAGTTCACTGACTCTCTGTTGTCTCCGTCCTCTCTGCAGGAAGCACGTGCAGAACGGGATCACCAAGGACAAGCATCTATAACAGGCTCTCCATCGCCACCACCTGGCACGGGGCTACAAGTACAAGCAAGACGAGACGCCCTCCTTTAGACCGCTGCTGAAAAACGTGGCTGAAGGGAAGAGCGTCACAAAAAAAAAAAAAGAAACGAGAAAGGGAAATAGCTGAAGTTAGGCTGCAAGGTGTTTTTACTCTTTTTATTTGTTTTAGAACATTTCATTTCATCACTGTCATTTTTGTTTTTATTAGAGCACTGTGAATGTTATTTCAGGTGACTTTTTTTTTTTTTTTGTCTTATTGTTGCTAACTTTACATTTGATAGATCCAATAGAAACAAAACGGTTTGAGGTTGGACTGCGATTGTCACACACAGGGTGTCATAATCATCACCGTAACCCTGAAACAAACCCCACGGCACCCAGGCAAGGAGACAGTTTTAGGCCTGTAGTGGCTCCGCTTGTGTTTCCCGCTGGTGAATTCCTTTCCTCCTCCTTTTACTCTTCACCTCCAATCCTCCGTCCATCCTCTCTGATTCCACACATGAAGAGAAAAGGCTGGAAAAAAAAAAAAAAAAAAAAAAAAGCATGATTCATACGGGAAAACACGTCGATGTCGTTCTCAGTATCGCTCTCACAACGGCCTGTCTAGCGTTGTATGGTGCTGTTTCACCACATGTATTGATTTTCATATCATTGCACAAATCAGTGGTGGCGACTGCACAGCTCTGGCCCCGCTGCGTCCATTTGTTTGAATCGAAAAAAAAAAAAAAAAAAAAAAAGGCCACATTAATGTGTGTTAGCGTGTGTGTTTGTTTCAGGATGTGGAGAGTATGGATGTAGCTGAATCTTTTTTTTTTTTTTTTTTTTCCACAACATTTCACCTCTCACTTTGATTTCTTGACCTTTTTATCTCTTGTACTGATGATCAACAGGTATTGGGAATATTCACTTGACATTCTTGTAGAGGAAAAGCTGTCTGTTTTTTTGTTCTTTTTTCTTTTGTGTGTGTTTTTATTTGTATTTTTTTTTGTCTTTGTGTGTCGCATAGCATCTGTTGCTGCACTGACATGAAGGCATACAAGCTGATTGCTGGTTTAATGACAGCAAATAGCTCGAATTGATTGACTGGATTTAAGCGTCATCCTCATGATTTTTAATTTGTTTAAACAATATGAATTAAAAAAAAAAAACAACAAAAAAAAAACATTTATAAGGAGTTGGTGTGTGGTGGCGGCTATCAGGTTCACGGATTGAATTGAAACAATAGCCCAGAACTTGTGTAAGTTAAAAATCAGTATGATAAAAACATTATGTATGCACACATTATGGTATTCAGGAATGCATGACATCGAATGATTTTGGAAATATGCTATGAAATTGAAGAAAAAAAAAAAAATCCTCTCACTATGTAATCATAACGTCTTTATTAATGTTTTTTGGAGCAGCCGTGTCCACTGAGCAAACATGATGTCGGCTCAGACACACACACACACACACACACAAACCAAACAGTGTGTGACAAACCTTTTAAACACACGTTAACGATGGGACGGGACGAGATCGACGTCCCAGAAATCCCACATATCAAGTGTAATTCAAACAAATTTAAACTACAGTGAAAGGGACCTGTTTTACTCGAGTGGTTTCACTGGTTTACTCTGTCTCTGTGTGTGTGTGTGTGTGTGTGGAAACAGCTGCTGCACCTGTGGGGGAAAAAAAAATAAGGGATGTTTCTATTCTTCCTACCGTCTCGATCAAATTCAAGCTCTTGTTTCGATGAACAGCATGCTTGTGCTGCTGGAGCAGGCCGCAGATGTCGTCTGTCCGTAGGAGAAGCTGTCTGTCTGCTTTTAGTTTTGTCTGTCTGTCTGTCTGTCTGTCTTCCACAATCCCCTCGTCCGCTGACACATGGGGGAAGTTCAAACTTTTAATTTTAAATGAAACTATCACTATTATTGCTGTAGTTCAGGTTATTATTATTGATTTGTTTTTTTGGAATTGCTGCTGTTTTATTATTATTATTTTGGTTTTTTTTCCTCTGAGAGCACTGTTGGTATTCCAGTTGTGTTTTTTTCTTTTTTTTCTTTTCTGCTGTGTATGAGTTGGTGACAGCCTGCTCAGATCAGATGTTTCCAGGGACCAGGGAGAATCGTTTTAATCACAAATATCTGGATTTAGTCTCCGATCTCTTCCTTTCAATCTGAATGCTGGCTCACACTTAGTTTATGTCATCATTACACATCTGTACTGTACGTAACACAAACATTGTTACTGTGTGTAATATATCAGATGTTCAGAGTCCTGTGGCTGACTGGTTTTACTAGCATGCTGATACAGCAGGAGGCGACCTCAGAGGTCCTTTTTCTGCTCAACTGTGAGACTAGATTATCCATAGTTTGCTGATAGTTTTGTTATATGATGACTGACGACAGGGGAGGGAAAGTTTACAGTAAACCCACAAAGACTTGTGATCTGGATTAGGGGCGACTCTTACCTCAAGTCTGGTATGGTACTGCGTGCAAAAAGCTGCACCTTCAATCTCTGTGGATGAGTAACGAGCACTAGGGGTGGGCGATGTGACGAATTATACCATCAGATGACATACAAGAAACTGTGGTGTGTATCCACTGGGTGTTTCACACCATTGTGGGCAGCGCTGTAAATGAATGTGGCATGTTTTGTGGCATATTTTTGCATCTAAAATACTTTACTACCAGGTGTGTACTAGATAACTCTTAACCACCCATATGTATCAGTCGCCCACCCCTCACCACAACCCACAAAGGGACGAAACTATCTAAAACACTGAAGGAAAAAAAAACATTTTGTGATTGTCAGTTTATTTCTCTGGCTGTGTAGATTTGGCTGATCCTTATTTAATCGTTCGACATTGGCCTCCAGCTCGGGTCATACTTAAGTTTTTTTTTTTTTTTTTGGAAACAGGTTGTATGTGAAGCTCAGTTCAGGCGGACAAACTCATCCTCCACCGCAACAAGTTTGTAAATGTGCACTTGATGTTTTATGTCTCTGACCTTGTCACTCCCTTTTTTTTTTTGCATGCACCATGATCGGCGCACAGGAGATTAGGGAGTGATGTCAAGACGATGGGTTTGCAAATGAAGCAGTAAAACAGCATCAGGAAGCTCATCACTTCTTGTTTGCATGCACTTCTACGGATCAGGGAGTGGCGATGAAAAGGCGAAGCGGCGTTTGCAAACTAATCAGTAAAGCAGCAGCGTTGGCGGGGCCAACTTATCCCAATGTCTCCGCTGGAGAGTGAGTTTGATAGTGATGATAAAAAAAAAAGAAAAAAGTGAAGCAGTGTTTGCAAACGAGTCAAACCTCGTCTCTCCAGTTTCCACACATCACAAATAAAATAGAAATTTAGGGAGGGGTGATAAAAGAAGAAGCAGTGTTCATAAAGTGAGCAGCTTCAGTGGATGATATAACAAGTACAGTACAGGATATATGAGCAGCAAACAGGACCGCAGGAGGTTGGATGTTTAATTGTCTGCCTGGACTGGCTTCGCTCCATCATGACAAAGTAGCTTCACGAACGGTTTGAATGTGCCAAAACGTCCACCCAAATTATGAAGCAAGTGTTTGTGGGAGCTGGTGACGAGCGAAGAGGAGAGCTAGTAGAGAAGGAAGGGCAGAAAAGCCCTGCAGGTATTTCTTATAAATTGCACTGTAAATTATTAGTATTATTTTTATTGTTCATTAGTAGATTAAAATTAGAAGGAAAATAAAACAGGGAGGGGAAAATTTGGGAATTTTTATGACTTTCTGGGAAGAAACAGCAACTATAACTCTTTAATTAATTCAAAGTGTATTTTAACGATACATGTTTTTTTTTGTGGACCATCAATATGCGCTGTAAGCTATAAAATTGCCCCCTTTTTTTCAAACTGAATCTGACCACTTGATAAAGACACATACTTGCTCTTTTGTAATGCAATTTTAATACCATTCAGCCAATGTTATCGTTTCATTTCCCCCATAAAAATAAAACATGTCAGTAAATGAGACGCCTTGTGATTTCTTTTCATTTATTTATTTTATTTATTTTAATCACAACTGATATCATTTTCATTGCAAAGATCAAGTGTTGTGGATGAGGTGAAACAGAGTTCAGACCAGAGGAGAGTTCGTTTCAGTGCACAAATGAAAACAAACCGCTTCAAATAAATTAAAAAGATTCATAATGTACCACACAGTATTTCCACATCGTGTCGGTAAATGAAGAAAAATCCTGTCATTGTTACCATGGTGACAGAGAGAGAAGGGGGTTGGGTGGAGGGGGGTGGGGTCACAGATCATGCAGTAACACAATGCAAATACACAAAAAAAATAAAAGGGCAAATAAACATCATTCACCCACAACAAGGCAAGACCAGGGCAGAGTAAAGGTCGAGGAGACACTGCAGTATTCATTTTTACACACACACACACAAACGCCTCATCAAATTCATATTCAACAATTTGCCCCTTAAATCCACCACACCTTTGTGTTTCTGCCCATTTTAAAAGAGATCCAGTGTTTAAATACCGCAGTGCTGGCTCCGACCAAAAATCTTAACAAGGCTTTAAAAAAAGAAAAAAAAAAATGCATTCAGCACGTGTTTTTACTGATAAAAAGGAGTAAAGGGGGAAGTTTTATTGTACGTTGCACTCTTACACACATGCTCTGATAAGACACACAAAAAAAAACATGTTTGTTGCATGTGACCTTTCTGACACGAGCAGACGTGAGTGTACTTCAGCAGACGTGGCTGTTTTTTTTGTTTGTTTTTTTTTAATCAATTCAGGGTTTAAAAATAAGATTTGAGACACATCAGGTCACACGGGAACAGGCAACAAACCTCAAACACAGAAAAATGTGACAGGAAAAATTCAAAAGGTGAAATTTCTATGACTATCTCTCTATATGTATATTAAATGGGGAGAAGGAGAGGGGAGATTAATACATACAATAATTATTTGGCAAGGAATTTTTTTTCCACATCCAACTGAATGTTTCTTTTCATAAATTCACTACCAAGGCAAAGGAATCAGTATCACCTAAACACTACTTCACATTTTATTTAGACAACTCGTCTCATCCGTAAACGATATTTGTGTTAGGAGTCATTTTCAGCCGAGCGTTTAAAAAGGACCAGTTCAGAGTTTTTCCAAGTCCGTCTCATCGCAACAATCACAGGCCTGAAAGTTATCGGTCACTGATCATTCCTCGTCACCGTCTCATCTCTGGGACTCTGATGGGATTTGTTGCCTAACAATGTTGGAAATGTAATATATTTATTTATATATAATTAAGTGAGTCATTAAAAAACCCGAATCAGATCAGTTTGTAATGAATATAACCTTTAGTTGCAGCCCTAGGGAGATGGAAGACAAAATCCAATTATTTACGTGGAAGTCTCAGGTTCCCCTGAAGCTAAAATGAATTCTTTAGATTTAAGATGCCTACAGCGGCCGATAACTTGTTTTTAAGTGGGAATGTGAGTGTTGTATTAAGACAGATTTGGAAAAAAAAAAAAACATATGAACCTCCATCCTTTAATAACAACAAAGGTGAACACATCTCTCGACAAAAGAAATTCTGGGCTAAACTCTGTGTGGTCAGTTTCTCCCTGTAGCTGCCTGAGATAACACATGACGTCAGTTTGGCAGAAGATCACTCGTACAGTATACTGAGAGGAGGAATGAAGAGCGATCGGCGGTACAGCAACATCACAAACTCTCGCTTAATCTCACCTAGACCTCAAGAGGAGTGGACAAAATGCTTTTACATCCCTCACAGGAGTCAAATAATAAGAAAAGATTTTTGACAAATGAATGACGAGACATCTGTGTTCATGATGACAGGGAGGGCGAAGAATGATTCCTGATTATTCTGGTCCAGGAGACCAAATGGATTAAGTTGGCAGCAGGACAGGATCTGACATCATAGTTTGTGGATCAGGATGAAGGAAATGGAAGTGATTCTGCTGGCTTGAAAACCATCGTGAGAAGAGCAGCTCAGCCCAGCTTCTGTGTTCTTACTGGCTAAAGTTTCGGGATTTGAGGGGAAAAAAACAAAACAAAAAAAAAACGTTGTGCACCTTAATGAGTCTTCGTCTTGGGTTGGGTGATTCTGCGGACAACACTGTACAGGACACCGAAGTTCTGTGAGAAGACGACAAGATGAGACAGTGTTTATTTCATGTTTCCAGATGAGATCTGCACACTCACAGGCCTCTTTCAGACACAGTACTTACTCATTAATTACCTTACTAACTAATATTGGCATAATCTATCAATAAAAGTAACTTTTTTGCTTTCAAACACAGCTCTCAGTTATTTCAGCGTATTACAGATATATAACATAATGTTCTCTGATGAGTGACGAGGAGCAGCGAGTTCAAAACTATCAATTTATTTCATTTCTATTACAGGCTGCATCAGTGACTGATCAATTACTGAAGCTAAGGTCTTAATTAACAACCACTGTGAGTGTGAAGGACGGCTGCCTCTCATCCCTCGACTGAAACCTGTTATAAAAAGTCCTTATCGAAGATTAACATCAATTATAATGCAGCAAAAATGCCTGAAAGTGCCGAAGCAGACGAGAATGAATCAACAGAAGGTCTCATTTAATTACATGCAGTAAGTTCTGCAGGATATTAATTTAGCTGCTTAATGCTTCATTATGTTCATCAGCTAGATGCTAACTGCGTCTGTCTGGCCTGTCTGGTATTGAGCAGGTATTGTACAGTAGCTTTTAGAGCTGCCTGCTTCAGCCAAAAACAACACTGAGAGTATGTTTACAGACCAGGCTGTTAAACAAAGAGTTGAAACTCGCTGTAAATCTGAGCAGAGCTGCAAATTCAGGTGACATCTCTGCGACCTCTTTTACTTTGTCGTTTGATACATTGTTACAGTAAAATTGCCGGTTATACTTAGACTTTAAACAAGTTAAACTGACAGCACATGTATGTACCGAATGCCTGAAAGAGGCCACAGATTACTGCTTGAACACAGTGACTTACCTGAATAGCCAGATACATCATCCCTAAGTAGGCTGCGATGCAGACGGCCAGCAACAAGTCAAAAATAGCCGGCTTCACTCTGAGAGGCAGAGAGAATGATCACAGTGAGATACAGAATCAAAGAGTCATAAAAAAAATAAAAAAAAAGATCTTATGCGACTTATCTATTAGTCATATGAACCACGGTCTGAAATAAAGTTGACTGAGGACTAATTAAAAGCAGACGACTTCACAGATGCCTGCGATACGAGGAGCTCATTAAACATACCTGTAAGCGTTCATCGTCTGCTTCAGCTGGTCGTAGAATACAAACTCTGGATCCCTGAAGACAAAGAGTTTAAAGTAGTCATATCATAATAGTGTATATTAGATCTGTTGTATCTGGAAAAGGCTGTCAAAAGTATTTATACTCTGATATTTTTTTCGAGTCCATGTGTATAAAACATCAATATGATTCAGTAGTATTGAAAGTACCAAAGGAATGAAAATGAACATTACAAGTCACTTTTTCTGTGTGCAGGATGTTCGTGCCATATTATGTGATGATTATGTTTTTTTCTTTTTACCGTGGTATCATTTTTCAGTGCTAGTTTTGTCTCAAATGTTAAAATTT
This sequence comes from Protonibea diacanthus, assembly GCA_028641955.1. Classification (NCBI taxonomy): domain Eukaryota; kingdom Metazoa; phylum Chordata; class Actinopteri; family Sciaenidae; genus Protonibea; species Protonibea diacanthus. Next base: position 13,526,282 of record CM053979.1, read on the forward strand.
TGGTATCATAACAAGCGTAAAATATCCAGTAAAAAAACAAAACAGGCTGCTGTTGCTGTAAATTTTAATCTGCAGCATATCGCGCTCACGATAAAAACCAACTTTACTCTTAAAGTATTCATCTTTTCTGTCTCCGTCTTCCGTCTCCACCCTTCTCTTTACCTTTTGTCTGCTTTGACGTAGTGTCTCTTGACATCCTTGAGGTAGTGTCCGAGGTGATACTCCAGAGTGGACACCACGCTGCTGTCTTTGTCCACCAGCTGAGCGGCTCGGGGCTGTGCCGTGAGCCAGTCTACCACTGCTGATAACTGCTCCTCCTGAACCTGCTGACACAGCCAAACAAAAACTACTTTACAACAGACACGTACAGTAAGAGGACACAAATTTAAGAGGCTGTGGAGTTAAACAACCACCAGATCGAGGGATGGAATGCTTGACAGTGGAAATAATAATAATCATTGTCCTATAAGAAACTACTTCCAGCTACAGCATAACTACAGGTGTGTATTAACGCTAGGTGTGTGTGAGAGGTGACTGCATGAAATCAACAATGGTGACTGCTAAAGAGGTTAGCGTAGATGCTACTCGCTTTAGTTACATCAGACCTCAGGAGAGAAAGAAGAGCAAAGAACAACGGTGAAGGCTTTCCTTGATGGAAAATATGTTTTCACTCTTCTTCCAACTGGAGTCAATAAAAATAATAACATAATCATTATATGGTTCACTGATCAGGCTGAAGTTCACCCATGATAGACGGTGACAGAAAGATGGGTCATTAAACTGCTTTGAACGTGTTCCCTAATGGCTCTGTGTAAGAAGTCAGATTTGGAGCACCAAAAATAAATGAATAAATAAATATTTTACAAAATAAAATAATAAATTTGTATTATGTCCTGATAACAGCGGAAAAGGGATAATTGTTGCTACTGTGTGTTCTTTTAGAGATTTGTTACCACTGTGCCCTCATGAGAACTTCAGACATTAAATACTGTGCCATGTAAGTCAGTGTGAGTGTTTCAGTTCAATTAAATTTGTCATGCATCACTAAAACAAACAATCTGACGTTTCAGAGTGATACTGAGCAGACTTTATGATTTAGAAAATGGCCAAAGAAGTCTGGGAATTACAGCACAAAATTTGGCAGTTAGTCTTTGTAAGTAAGATGAGACTTGATCTGCTGGTACTCCACCCTGTAGATGAATGATTCACAAGTATGATGCTTTATTTCATAACTATGAATGTTTAGTAAGAGTAAAAAGAGCAGAGTTTAGTGACTCACCATTTGTTCAGTGAAGATCTGCAGGTCTCCGGGAGCCCCCTGGTGAGTGCAGGAAGAACAACAGTGTCACTTCACAGGTAGAAAACAGACATTATTACTAGTGTTGACACATTTTTTTGTGTGTTTACCTTTTCAGTGAGGTTGTAAATGACCCTGGCCAGTGCTTCCGCAACCACCTTAGTATTCCTGCTGAGCTTCTTCACATCTACGTGAGGCCTGTAAGACACAAACACAAACGTGCAGACAGTTAAGAGACGGTGAGAAACCAGAAACCCTGAGAAACGTGGGAGAGAGGAGAAACCGATTACAGAGCCTCTGTTTCCACACAGGTGGGCTGAAATGCAGGAAGAAAGAAGATTGATATCAAATGTCAAATATCAAATGAACTGAGAGATCAAGTGTGAAACCGTAACACAAGGCAGATAAATGGTTTACTAACAGACAGCGAGACGGGGTGATGGATAGCTACAGGATAGGATTAAGGAGAGTCAAAGGTCTTACTGCTACACAGATCCTGAACTTCACACACTCATTCCACATCTGAAAAGTCCATAAATAAAGTCACAAATTATATAAAATATGCACTAGATATGTCCGCACAACACTCCAGATTAGGGATGTAACATGATGTGACAAGAGCAGAGTGGGTGAGAAGAGATGGAAAGGAATGGTTCGATAACAACACCGACGGCATGAACGAAAATGACTGGCAGCTACAATGGAAACTCTTTTCTTTCGGTGATTCAGAGACTTGCAGTAATGAACCCACCCAGCAGGGGGCTCTCCCGCTCCGTGGCGAGAGGAGGGGGACACTGACCGCACGTCCATGATGCTGGAGCGCTGCGCCAGGCGGTGGGAGGGCAGATGGGACAACGTGAAGGCCGGCAGCCGGCGGATCCCGAAGCGCTCGTGTTCCCAGGCCAGCATGTCGTCCGCCAGGTTGATTTTCTTGTGGACCATCGAGAACTTGACCTCAGGGTACTGACTGGCAACCACCTGAAAGGAAATGGGAGGGACAGAGAGATAATCCTCAATCATAGCCTATAATCTAACATATGCTTTCAGTTTAACAGTAAAAACAAAGTAAAACTCTAGAAACAAAGAGACTGGAGGCTTCAAAGCAACTGTAAAACCGGTTTTGACATGTATTTTTAATGTCTGTGGACATCAGTTGGTATTCATTAAGGAAAACTGATGCTGAGCTTGGACAGCAATTTAAGAGTGTTTTGACATAATTCCAAATTCTCACCATCTCCAGCTCCTTGAGCAGAAAATACTGGGGTGTTCCCTCTTTAGGAGGTTTGGATACGTGGAGGTGCAGAGAGTCTCCATTGCCCAGCGTGTCCAGACACAACACAAAGGCTACGTTGTCCTGCAGCAGACTGGAGTCTGTAGAGAAAGAGAGGCGATGGTGTGGATGACAAAGAGAGGTTTATAATCGAGTAAGAAGACAATGAAAGGAAGCTCATGATATGATTAAACAGATATAAGCAAATACTGTACACACAAAAAAATAATAAAAGAAAGCACTTTGTATGTTTCAGTTTGCCAGAACTGGAATGAGTTTAATAACGCGGTAAAAGGACTGTACTAATACAGCACTTTTTTGGTCTTCCACTACGTATTTCATTCACACACACATACTCATACAGAGTACACTTTTGGGAGCTAACCAGTCAATATGTTCACACACTGATGGTTCGGTATCTTGTTTAAGGGCACTTAACAGAAAGGAGCCGGGGATCAAACCATCGATCACCTGATTAGTGGACGACCAGCTCTACCTCCTGAACCACAGCTGCCCACACGATATGTACATGTCATGTCATTTTACTCTGATCTCTATTTCAATGCATCTTTTTTTTAGTTTTCAGACTGGTTTAGAAACAAACTGGTCTTTAATTGAAAACTATAAAATGCAAATAAATGATATTATGCAGATTTCGAGGACTGAAATTGAATCACGACCAATCATTGAACCAAATCCAGCTACATGGATACTTTTATATTTCTATTTGTAAGCGTTATATGAGACTACTGAACAGTACCTGTATGGTCCAGATTGTCCTCTAGCCAACGTTTGGTGCCCTGGTAGTTAAACTTCCCCCCTCCAGACACAAAGAACAGCAGGTTGTATCTGAACAGACAACGATGCACAAATGAGTCGCCTGAGAGAAACTGATGCAGGAGGACGTGTGGTACTGTAAATGACTGAATATTACATGTTTGAGTAGTGACTTTAAAACCTGCACAAATGACTTGACAGAATTTACAGTAAAGCCCATTACCCCACTCTATGTAAGAAATCAGTCCTTCCCCTCAAGAATGATCCTGTGCCATATTATTGAGCACTTTAAGTGTTTAACACAGTCGGATGTGATTCTTCCTGCCTGTGAAGTGCACAGATAATACTCAATGAAGTTCTCAAAAAGCATTTGGAGAAGGAAGCTAACCATAAAAATTGTGATCGACATAACAAATACACTTTATTTTATGTTCCGATGAGCCACTCAGGTCAGCAATCAATAGTACTTACATTTCATCACATATACAGTTACAATGTACACAGTGAGCGTGCAGCACAGAGCCTCACCGAGGCGTCTGTGTTGACATCAATGTGCTTTTTATGCAGCTAAAAATGTACGAGAACTGTTTAGCAGCTATTTGAGGCTCATGGAAGATCCAAAAACACTCTGAATGTGTGTCCGAGTGTGTGTGTGTGTGTGTGTGTGTGTGAGAGTGCTGGCATCATTGCTCACCCAGCGTGTGTCCTCTTGTAGGTGTAAAGTTTCGAGAACAGACGAGCCAGCTCTAGTAACATGGACACTCCACTACCGTTTGAGTCTGCTCCGTATGACAGCCACTACACAACAACAACAACACACAGTCAGATCACTTTCCTATCCTGCTCTCTGTTTACTGATAATTGCGTTGCGTTAGTGTTACTGGCCTGACCTAAGACTGTCTAAGGCTTTTGCACTCTAACTGATCAACATGGAGACTAAATAAAGTGTAAAATGAGGTCAGATCTTACAGATGTTTGCTAACAAAACTTCTCTAGCTGCTTCCTGTATGCTCTGAAAACCTTGGGGCTTGTTTATAAGATAAAAGAAGCCGTGAACATACTGGAGCAACGCCAAAGGAGTCGTAGTGAGCAACCACAACAATTGTGGGCAGGTCCTCTCCTCCGACTCCAGCCAGACGACCCTAGTGAATAAAAAGATTATAGATATTAGACCAGTGAAACCGTGTGAAAAGCAGCTGAACCTATGGAGCTATTACACTGACAATGGCTGACAATGCAGAGTTGCAGTGGGTTACGGTCACAGTCGACCTCCTGACCACATACCTTAAAGAAAAACCTCATTCCGTCTCCTAATCCCCCTCCGAGTGACTAAACTACACTTTCCTTTTGGTTTTAACACAAAGCTCAAATTAGTAAGATCTGAACTAACTAACTAACTATCTGAACTAATCTGGTCGTCCAGATCACTTCATGAAATACTGCAGCAATCAATTCTTGTAAAGTCTGAATGAACAGTTGAAGAATGACTGAGAGTTAATAATCTCCTTAAAAAGGCGAAAGACTTATGTAGCCATAATTTGAATTAGGACCTTGAGGACATAGAAAAAAAATAAAGCTTAACACAAAGCAAATTTAAGTCCTGTCAGGCCAACGGGCTACACAATGTGTGTAAATCCATCTAGATTTCAAAATTCCAGCCTTTGAGTCCACACAATTGTTATTGTTCGAGGATTTATGCCCGTCTACGTGTAGAGATATCAGAAAGAGCACACTTCTCTAGCCAAATAATACAAAGATTGACGGTTATAGCTTCAGGTACCCGAGGACTTTCTTCCTCCTCCTCACAAACGGATCCCAGAGAGAAGAATCATGAAGACAGGGCTCATTTGTGAAACCATTTTCATAAACAGAATAAATTGAAAATAACCTTTTGTAAACTATTAGTATATTAGCTCAGCTAAAAGCTACAAAACAAATCTATAAGTCTAGTTATCAATGTCCTAGCTAACATTATTTGCCTTGGCAACAGGTGGAGACCTCGTCCTGGTTTGCACAGAGCCTTTTAACCCTTTTTTCAAACATTAAACTTGAGAAACGGGTTAATAATCTTCATCGTGCAACGCACAATATTTTTTCAGCCAGAGTCCTTAAGGTTTATGGAAATACCTTCAGAAGAGGAGAAAGTTAAACTGCCTTCTGGGGTTTTTCAAAGGTCGCTGCACCTGTATTGTGTTGCTAGTTTTTGGGAAAATCAAAAGGCTTACTCTGAGTGCGGCTAACAGAAACTAGTGCAGCAGACAAATACACCTTTATCACTTTCTCAAAGCAAACACCATCGCCTACAGAAATATGATTTAACATTGAAGCCTCACAAAATCGAGGACACTTGAAATATTTTGCCATGATGGTAATGATGATATCATCATACAGGAAGCATTAATCATGTATACGGCCTGTTGACTGTGGGAGGAAACTGGATCAAGCACCCAGAGGAAAACTATGCCAAGTAAAACTTGTGCAGGAAAGACCGAGACAGAGGTAAATCCAGGGCATTCCTGCTGCGAGTCCAGAACAACCCTAACCACCAAGCCACTGTAACATTATCCTGCAACTCTCTGTCTGAAGTTTTCTTCCCAAAAAAAGTCTTAAAAAAACAGAGTTAGGTCAGCCTGGAAAACCTTTTAGAATTTACTAGTGACTCCACGTTGTTACATGACTCAAGTAACTAATGATAGCACTTAATCTGTGTGTTGTCTTCATATTATGTTTCAGTCACTCACCTCTAAACTGGTGATGGCCCAGTCACTGATGGCTTTACTCTGAGCTCCGCTGGTGACCATCTGGAAGCCGTTGGCTGTGGCCGTATGCAGCAGCACTAGAGAAAAACATAAAATTAGAGACTTGAATAATTTCGTCCCACATCACATGTTGTTTGTATAATTTATGTGTATAATACAAACAGGAAAATAACTCTCTACCTTCAGCTGCTGATAAGGAGCCCTGTGAGGAGGAGGAGGTCAGGGTTTGGGTGTAGATGGACAACAGCTCGTCATCCTCCATGGCAAAGTAGACGGGGACGATGGTCTCGGTAGCCAACATCTCCGGCTCCAGCTCCATGAACTGCTGCTCAGGACGAACAGAGGGGAACAGCATGCTTAGTAAGTTAACAAACACACAGCTTCCAAAGGGGAAATGTGATTTAATTCCTTCAGTATCATGTTTTGAGAGGAATTTAAGTGATGGGAGAAAAAAAAGATAATCTAGGATAATTCAACAAAATGGAGATTTGTTTTGTAACCAAACGAGGAACTGCCTCAAATGACTACTACGACTGCTGCTGCTGCTGCTTTCCAGAAAGACCAACAATCCCACTCATAAAACAGGAAGTCTAACTAGTCATACATTGTGCAGTGTGCTTTAGTGAAATAATATTCAATCTCTGTAAAGGTTATGAAGACATTGTTCACTAAAAACGCAGGGCTTTATCACTCTTTATTTTGGAGTCAACCTAAGCTTCAAACAGAGAGATGGTGCTGTTAAATAAACCGTGGGTTGGAACAACACTTGCCTCTCTGTTCCCATTGCTGTTGAGGTGCCTTGAGCAAAACACACAAAACAACCAAATTTAACCCAAAACACAATAAGTTTGTGATGGTGTAATCTCAAATAACGTTTAGCGGAAATAAAGGATGCTGCTCGTGACTTGTGCCGTGCATAAACAACAACAAAACTGTGGCTGACCATCTTTCTGTTGATCACGCTGACTTAACCAGACAGTGACTTGTGACAGTCAAGTGTGTTGTTACCTGTACTATGTCCTGCGGCACAGTAGACATGTTCTTGGGCAGGATGATGACCACAGCCCCAGCTGACTGGCGCAGGGCTTTCTGGTACTCTTCATAGGAGAAGTCTACCAGCCGCATGATAACACAGCGGCGACTTAGTACCTCTGCCTCCACAGTACGGGCCTCCGTGTTCAAGATGGCATTCCTGGTACCTGAATGTACACAGACATGCTGTTCATTAATGAGGAGACATTAACTTGGACATGCTGATGTTGAGGCTGCAGTAAAGCACACTCAGTTACTTGACAGACCATAACATGAGGACTGGATTTAGTTTATCTCTTTGTCTCTCATTAATTCTTATCAAACTAACACAAAATAGCCAAGACTACTTACTTGACACTGTTATTAGCATGCTTATTTAAAAATCATGTTATCATAGTAAAATCTGGCCGGGGGGTGTCCCGTTTAGGTTGGACTGGTCTTTTAGCAATGTTGCTAATCTAACGTTAATAATGTATTAACGCTGGTAAACATGAAATGAGCAGGTTACAGTTCAGTAAGAGGATACACGCTTAATAGTAATGATGACGTTCAGACTTTAAAAAATTAATGATTTCTTCTTTCTAGGAAATGAGCTAGCAAAGCTAGGCTACATTAGCGGCTAGTGCTAGTCTGCATGCTGTCATTGAAACTTCAGGTTAGCCAGAGACGATGCTAACACGAGTTAGCCGTAAGAGACCGAGCTAATTCCGAGCCAGGTCAATTGTTTATATTTATTCCGTTATAGTCAAACAGCTGGCTTACCGTACGGCTGTCCCTGCAGGTCGTACTGCTGCATGCGGTACACCGTGAACTCATGTGCCGCCTCGGCCGGGAGCGGTGACACCAGGATCAACACCGCGGGGATAAACACGATAAAGGTGAGGGGGAACGAGGATTTAAACATGTTATCAAACACTTCACTAGCCTCTTCAAACATCGTGGCGGCTGTAATGAGCACAAAGCTGCGGATAAAACTGTATTTTCAGCCGCTCTCAGCACACTGACAGCCGGAGACTCAGCTCAGCTAACGAGCCAACCGTTAACAACTGATAAATATTGTGATCAGGCAAACAGCTGGACGACCGGATAGTCTGAACACTGACTACAATAAATACAAACACTATTACCAGTTCATGAAAATAGAGTAATACAAGCACGCTTTATGTAGAATATACATCTTATAATTAAATATTTTAACTGAGTTGAGTGACGGGTACTTCAGGCATCTTCTAGGACAGCTATAACCGAATGGCTGTGTGTACTGTCTGGAGACGCCGTGGTGTTATTTACAGACACTAGGTGGCGCTGTTACTCTATAAACCAGCCATGATAGAGGCTGAAATAATATTATCTGGGTTATAACTGAATGTATATTTACAGTACAGGATGTTATACAGGTTATTTTTTTTTATAGATCTCACTGTTTATACTGTTCATTCTGTTTATACCGCTATATTTGCCATATTTATACCGTATTTGTCTTAGATATCTTTTAACTTGTACAAATTTTTATATTTTATATTTTATGTATATTGTCCTATATTGTCCAGGGATATGAGGGAAACAATATTTCAGTTCTCCGTATGTCCTGTAAATGCCAGCATTGACAATAAAGTTGACTTGACTTGATATTTATTAACACTCCATCTTTACCAAGCGGTGGTGTCTTATCATGCCTTTGTTCACACAAGGAGATTTATTAGACAGTAATGTTTAGCCTTCTTTCTTACTCTTATACCTCCTTTTTGTATGTGCTTCACAAAACACCTCATTGCCTTGCAAGCCCTTGAGCAAGGCACTGGACCCCTAACAGCTCCCACCATCTCTCCACATTTACATGTCTATAAGCCCTTTGTGTGAGTGTGGTTGTATTTCAGGTCCTATGTGTGTGTAGAACTTGATCAATAAAGTTAATCATCGTTTTCTCCATCTTTATTTTAGTTTGTTTTAAATTGTTGTCTTATTATATTGTTGTTGCTTCTGTGTGGACCCTAGGAAGATTTGTGACGACTTTGTGAAAGCTAATGGAGATCCAAATAAAGAATAATATATTAAATAACTGCGTCAGATGTGCATCCATTAAATAAGTCTCCTCTTGGACAACAGTCCAGTCTGTAACCAGGATTACTGCAGTCATGAGTTCTTCATGCAGCTTCTTGTCTGATTTGGTCAGAGAAACTACTGACTACTCTCTTTGATCATTTCCAAACATATTTTTATAAGGAAGGTTTTACTTTGGTTGCAAGATATGTGCGCAGTGAAGAAAGAAGCCCCCTTGAAATAATATGAATAGAGCTGATGTTATTTATATGCTATTAATCAATCAATATATAACATTTGTGATTAATTTCTTTCAACTGCAATAGAGGAAAATGGTTTTGCAGTCTGTGTCCAGCTCCTTCATCAGAGCTGAGGTGCTGGAGGAAAGTCGTAGGATCACCAAAATCAATTTGTTTCCAGCAGACCTTTTGACCAAAGTTTTATATCATAAAAAAAAACAATAATAGAAATTAAAAGCCTGAGTCCAGTTTGAAAATCATATTCTCTCTCCCTCTCTCTTCTTCCCTGCTCGTCTTTCCCTCCCGGGGCTGTTCTGCTAAGTGGCAGATTAATGCTGATATGATGTCCTGCCATCCCACTTAATGGACCTTGGCGTCATTATTTCCTGTTGTATGAGTAATCCATGCTCCGGCTGGTGAGAGGCCAAGCAGAAAACAAACCGCACAACCAATATGGCGCTCCATAATAAAAAACTGAATCATTTCACATTATTGAGATCATTTGGAGATCTGCTGACAAGGAAAACACACTGTTCAGCATAAAGACAAACACAAGGAGGAACATTTGTCTCAAGAGGACCAGAACTAATGCTGTTGTATGGATGTGGCTGAGTGGCACTGCAGCGCTGGTGTCACATGAATCTAATTACGCCAAATTCATAACATCCTGTTATCACTACATCATCCGACACAGTAGCTCAGCAAAAAATACAGACGGTTACATTTTTTACTTGATGTTGCCTTGTCCAAAAACATAAACGTTTTTTTCCAAACATGACTGTGTGCACACAAGGCACTCACACACGCACACACACACACACACACACACTCACACTTACACACACACACACACACACACACACACACACACACAAACACACACAATGCATGAGCTGTTCACTGTCCTCATTTCTTTCCAGCGCTCCTGGGAATGTTCTGAATCAGACCAGCCTTTGCTCCTGACCCCCGGCCACAGAAAAACACTTTCTCTGTGCGACCACACAAAAGGTGCAGTCAGTGTGTGTGCGGGTAAGTATCGTGGATTAACGAGAGATTAGCTACCTAGCAGTAAGTAAGCAATTTCTGTGTTGCATGCCTATGTAAGTAGCCTCCTCCTCCTCCTCCTCAGTTTATTGCCCCTTTCCATTCTCAGAGGATGCTGTCATTTTCTCACCACAGTGGAAGCTTGCTCAAACACTTGCCACAGTGAAGTGTTTAAACCGCTCAACGACAAGGTCAGAATCACAGAATACCAAAGACATACTGTCAGAGGGAGGGATTTCTGGCATGGTGGACTGTGCTGGGGTCTCCACACAGACACCACTATCAGCACACAATGGTGGTCTTTCTAAGCAAGACTTATGGAGCAAGTCTTCTGAGTCATTCACTCCTTAAAACACCACCCGCTATAATCCTCTTGTTAATGAGCAGAAGCATGGAAAACAACAAGGTTCTGCTTCATGGAGAGGAGGTGGGCCATGATATGACAGAGTGCTCAGAGGATCTGAACGGTGCAACTTCATAATACACTTTTTTTTAGAGCTAGTATGTGTACAGTCACTTACATTAAGCTGTCATAGTATCCCAGCCCCATTATACACTTATTAAGACACATATTGTATGAAACAATAGATAAACACAGGTGTTAGCAATGATACTAATTAAGGTTCTGTTACATTCAGGCCAAGGGTGTTCCTTGTCTCCTCTGCAATTAATGGAACGGAACCTCAATTAGTATCATTGGAAACACCTGTGTTGACCACTGACAGTATAAATAATGGACAACGTGTGCTTGACGTCACCCACGGGTTTCTGACAAACTGCCTCTTCCTCCTCCCAGCTAAGACCCTGAAACATCTTGTTTTAGTGGACGGTTTGTTATTAATGCAATTTTAAAAACAGCAAGATATCAAATGCTTCTTTGTGAGCTCTTAAATCGCACTGAAACTCACAGACTCAGTCAGTCTGAGGGTTTGAACTCTGGTTGTTCTCTCAACATGGCCTGGTACTGATGGATCAGAGTTGATGGCTGCCTCTCAATATAAAATACGACCATCCTATTCCTTTCCTCTCCTGCTGATTTACAGTGATTTGTGGCCACAGGCCTGGTGTAGGCAATATTGCCCTGGCTTCTTTTACGTACCAGGCAATTGATTTACCAATCATTTTCATTAAGGCCAGTGGAAATAAGACAAAGAAGAAGGGAGATCATAGTGTATGACAGCTGAGCTGCAGCCACTGAGGCCGTGAGCCTATTTGGTCGTGCTGGGCAACAGTCAGATAATGGATGACGAGGCCTCTTGGAGCCAGCCGTTCCATTAGGTTTTGTTAATGCGGTCAGAGGAGGTTGGCGTGGCTCATCCGCCTTCATATCCACTTTCAGAGACGCTCACTCATGCTGGCCAATGGATTCCGCCTATCTCTCTCTCTCTCTCTGCTCTCTCCATCGTCTTGCTTTCTACTCTTAACTTCCTCTTGCATTTTGCAGTATATATCCTTGTTTTCTTTTCTGTATTGCTCTCTCACTCTCTGACTCTTGCCGTTTCTCTCTTTTCTCCATTACTCTTTGGAGGGTTCGAGTGGATCCATTTTGTGCTGCTGCTTTAGATTAGTTGGTGGTTTTCTAACACTATCATCACAGTCGTTGCACAAGAGCAAAGGGTACACATTGTCTCTGAATTACTACGCTGAGGGATTTGCGGTGGATTCACACTTTTGCAATACAGAATTCTCAGAACCCTATTATCAAATCGACGTGCTTCCCTAATGCTTTATATGTACATCGCTGCAGCATGTGTGGCAAAGTGGGAAGTCCAGGCTTGTGAAAGAAGAGTGTCACGACTGAATATTAGTACTGTGTGAACTGTACATTTAGTGGCGGGAATAGAGAGAAATTCATGAATGGAGACATGGGTGTGTGTGTGGGTGGGTGTGTGTGTATATGTGGCAATCGCTGCATAATGATGGGAATGCAGGCTTCAAGCTCGGGGAGGATATTGTCTAATGCTTTCCTGTCTGACCTTATTTCTGTCCCATTAGAGCTGAATTGTCAACCTTGAAAAGTGGCCTCTTACTTCCAGGTTGACTGAATGACACGTGGTCTTTGGTAATCTGATTTAATGCTTTTTGCTTTTCGCCACTGAAGTACAGTATGAATTGAAGGGGGTCCTGCAATGTCAGCTAAATTTGTGGCCTTGTCCTGCAGTGTGCAAAGTTGTGTTGTCTATCAGCTACCAGCATGTATTTGTAACTGTTTTTTTTTTACTGGGTTATATGTATATCATATAGAGGAGGCTAAAACTATTGTTTTATGTTGATGTCCAGTAAATTGAAGCTGCATTAGTTTTTTTGTTTTGCAACATAAAAGCTGCAAACACAACACTGATATATTATGAGCTTCTGAAGTTGGTACAGCAAATGTTTAAAACAGATGACTATTTATACATCCAGCAGACACAGAGCGACATATCCTTCATCTGGAGTTGTTTTTTTGGCTACTTGACAAGTCCAATATTCATTCTCTTTTCTACCAACTCCTGAGGGAAATATCGGACTGTTTAGCTCCCAGATGCTCCGCTGTGTTCACCAGCTAGTCGCTAACTTTGCCTGTCTGATGTTTGGTGCTGGACAGGTAGAGTATAGTGAGTTTTCAGAGCTCTTTGCTTTAAAATAGCTGCCTGCCAAAGCTGGGAACGATGTTGATGAGAGTGAACCGAACCAGCAGTAGTGCTGAGGGGAACTGCATCAACAGAGTAGTTTGTCACTGCAAGCAACTCTTTTAAATCAATATTATGTAAGTTTTCTACCACAGACTACCACAGATTTTAAATCTTTTTGATGCTGCTCTGATGTATAATCAGGTGAATGTCATTCCCGCACTGCACCCTGCACACCAGAGTAACTTTGTGCTCAGGTACGATCACCTGTGAGAAGTACGTAACGCTTTACGGCACTAAGTTGCACAACACCAACTATTTCACTGATTTTGGTGAAACTGGATCATATTTTATAGAGAAAATGTCTTCTGCTTTCCCTCTGATGTCCTTCAGCTGCTGAGCATCAACTCTTAGTGATTTGTTAGAGTTCTGTGATGGACACAGACTAATGTGAATTATAGCTGCTGTTAGCTAATGTTAGCTCAGTTTGTAAGCCTGGCTGTCCAGACTGTGAGTTATGAGCACAGGGGGAGTGTTAGTGTTTATAGCACAGTTGTCTTGGACCACTGGGAAGAGGAGCATGCAAGCGAATGCTGTTGGAGAACAAAGCATTCGTTTGCACCCTCCTCCTCTGTCGAAGAACAATGATATCCAAACTCACAGTCTGGATGTACGTGTATATTTGTCCATAATCAAGGGCGCTAAATCACAAAAACACCAATTTATTTATACGGCATGTAGAAATAGTGCTGCAGCTTTAAGTCTTCATCATCCAGGTATTACATGAAACATGCAAAGGTAGTAAACATAAAGTTGCTTTGTGGCTGATTACATATGAAGGCTGCCTATACTGTCTGTGTATGATGCAGGATTTCTCTCCAGTGTTTAAAACAGTGTCCAAAAACGGTGTTTACACTTTGAGTCATCACTGTCTCCGACCTTCCTCTCATTGTTCCTTCACCGCCTCGTGTCTTTGCAATCCCACCAGAGCGACCCTGATTTCTCCTGGAGCGAGTAGGCCTTGTGTTCCTCGCCTGTACCTCCCTGTCATGTCTTCATCCACCCGGGCTGGTGCTTCACAATGGGCTCCTGTGCCTGCCGAGCTCCCTTTGACCTTCTCCCTCACCCAGCCACTCTCTCTCTCTCCCCCAGCTGAGCGGGAAGCTGCCTCTCTGCCAGCCTAATAAATACAAAAACAAATTGCGGCAGGTTAGAAGTATGCAGCGTGGGCTGGAGCTGTTAATGTAATGAACTTGGCTTCATGGAAATACGAGGTAATTAAACTCCTACTGTGCCTCCCACTGGCCCAGACAGACAGGCTGGATGGGGGGTGTTAGAGACCCTGGAGAGAGGAAGAGAAAAAGAGAGAGCAGGGAGTTAAGAGAGAGAGAGAGAGGGAGAGAGAGAGAAAAATGGGGGGGTTGACAGGGAGAATAGAGCCATTTAGCAGGCCCACAGGAGTAGGAAGTGTGCTGACTGTGATTGAGCTTAAACACCAATTAGTCATGAGGCCGCCTGGTCCGGGGGGTCAGGTCGGGCCTACAGGAGCACTGTCCGACCATCGCTCACCCTCCTGCTGTTTGTTTTTGGTTGTTAGCTGGCGTGATTGGCCTGATTGCTGACTGATTGCCAGCCAGGTTTAAGTTGTTCAGATGGTGAGAGAGAAACAGGAATCAGGACGGGGATCAGTGTTGCGTGTGTTCACGTATTTAGAGCTCAGTGTCTCATCAAATGTTATTATTGCAGTACGCCGTTGCTTCTCTGAGCAAACAGACTAAATGTCATGTGAACAGTCGTCCATCTGTTGAAAGAAAAACACGTCTCGCTATCTCGACCTGAAACACGCAGCAATAAATGTTAGCATTTTACACTGCAGACTAATGACACCTGCACAGTATTTTTCATCCTAATGTTACCACTGACTGCTTGATTTCTTGCTTTTTCTGTCTTCATATCGATCCATGGTGTTAGTCAATATGAGGCTGAAGCTAGCAGCTAGTTGGCTTAGTGCAGCTTTAAGACTGGAAACTGGGGGGGGGGGACAGCTAGCCTGGCTCTGTCCAAAAGTAACAAAATCTGAATCCAGCACCGTTTAATGGTGGGGTTATGTGGACTATTTCTGGACCCGGCGCAGGAAGTCACTGTACCCAGCCCATAAATAGTCTCAGCGCATGATTTATTGTTGTTTTTATGCATCTGATTTTGTACAGATTAAACAAACGAGATGAAACGAGATGCAAATCAGTGAGGGTTAGATGTGCAGTTGGACAGATTTTGTGATCATGGGACAGAGCCAGCGTAGCTGTTTCTATTCAGTCAGTGTTTTTCCAAAATGCCAAATGGTTTCTAACAACAGATAGCAATCTTAGCACAGGATGTCACCGTTACTCCTCTTCCTCTCAGCAGACCTAAATCAAGAGCCAGAATCAAACGATGAGATGTTGATCTGCCCCAATCAGGGAGGCCTGAGCCACAGGATTTTGCCACATCTGGTTTGTAATTGGCCGTGCTGCTGTACGGATGATGCAGTGGGTTGACTGGACTGTTGAGAGCTTTCTTCGATCCACCCTGCTTGTCGAGGTTTATGAGGGAAGTCCAGTATGTGCCAGCAACCCATCACAGCATGATTGCTACAGTGTGGTATCTGCCTCCTGAGCCACACTGCTTGAGTTATTCTATATCATTCTCGCTTTTCCTCGTGGATTCATTGTTTGTTATGAATATAAATATCGGCTGGCGCTTGCCAGATGCACAAGAGTGTGGGAGGAAGGAGGAGGGGGGGACATGATTGAAATTCTAGTGAACCTTCAGGAAGTAATCTGGACCGGGGCATGCAGGATAGAGGGAATGGTTTCCGTCTGCTTCTGTTTGCACTCGCACTGAGATTTGTGTGAAATGAGACTTTCTTGCCACATGGCTCACACTCTTTCTCCATTTCGCTCTGTGGAGTCTGACCCACAGCTTATCGATCACGCTGCATACATGATAGCAGCGCTGGGCGTTAACCTGATCTCTCTGCACAAACACAAAACATCTGTGCTGCTGAGACTCGCAGAGCCAATTGACCACCTCACTGAGAAGCTGCGTTCATGATAACAGAGAGGCTCTTTGGTTTAAAGGGGCTCAAAATCTGCTGGCTTTGAAGCTACCAGGAAGCCGTTCTCACTCAGATAACGCTCGGGCTTTAACCCAAACTTAGATCCATCTGCTTGCAGCACACAGGAAATGAAGAAAACGTGATGAAATGAGTGAGGAAAGCAAAATAGCGTGAAGTTGAAACAGTAAGACCAGCGCTGATGCAGCATGTGAATGATGACTTATTTTACCACAGTATATCTACAGTGCATAAAGACTTTCTGCAGTGTCAACATAACCTTTACAGGGCTCAAAATACACTATATTTGAGTGAATTCAAAACCTGTGTGTTTTACCACAGTGAAAAGTTGAAAAGAAGGTCAGTAGACATCCATCAGGACCAGTTTTCTCAATATTTCTATCTCAAAACCTAATGACATTAAAAAGATTATATTATATTTTTTATATATATATTTTAATGTCATTATATTACAGGCCCTGTTCAACACAGCCATGAAATAAAAAGCTGCTGTCTGGACCAGTTGGAGCAGTGAAGAAGAGTTTAGAGCTCTCTGAACACTTTAGCTGGTGTTTCTTGTAGACATTCTTTCATTATTTTTTATGGTTTTTCCCATTGTCAGAATAAATGGACGTGAGGCAGGCTGAATGACGCTTAGCATCATGAACAAGTACATTAGCCATAGAGCGGCTGTACCAGGCTGTAAACACGTTTATCTCTGCTGTAAGGTTTTAACATTTTAACATGGGGGCTTATGGAGTTTGACTTATTCTGCAGCCAGCCTCAAGTGGACATTCAAGGAGCTCCAGTTTTTACCTTTCACACATTAGCTTTAGTTCACAGCCACGGAAGTTGCCGCCTGGTTTTTCCCAAAGAGGACAACAGTGGATTCAGTTAATTTTTCAGTGCCAAACATGGCAGCACAACAGTTGCTTTTTGCACGTGCAACACGGCAGAGGACTTCAACACTGTCCTGACAGTGGCGCAGCTTTGCTATTATGGTCAGTCAGCACTTCCTTCCATTTTTAGGATCTCTTTGATCAACTTTGAGACAGAGACCGGGGAGCATGAGTCAGGTTCTTCCTCAGCATTCATCCCCCTATCCAAACATTTGTCCTGTAGGCTCTCCGTGTTTTTACAGCAGTAGCTTTCAACCAAGCCTAGTTTGATGAGATTTTTTCACGGATACAACTTTTCAGGGTTAGTGTGTGATTTGGGAGCACAGATGAATGATTACTGAAATGTTTATCCATTATCTAATAAAAATGTATGTTTGCCTCATTGCGATTCATTTTAATGCGTACAAGTTTCTGTATATATATCTAAAATCTTCAGTTCAAATATTAAAATGTGCTAACATCATACAAATCATGCTGTGCGTTAATAATCGTCTTGCCTCAGGGGATATGAGCTGTATTTTAAAGTACAATGCAGGGCGATGGTGACGCTCCTCTCTCCTTATGGCTGAATCCCAGATGAGGATGTGTTGAGGACCTGACAGGAGCAGATTCATCATCCCTCACAGTTCATCCATCACGTGCGGCAGGCACAGAAGTAGCGCTGGGTTGGGTGACAGCCCAGAAGTGTACGGGGAGCACTCTAAGTCCAAATGCCCCACTGGGTACTCGGCCCAACATATGCTTTGGAGAGTTTCTTACAGCAGTGCAAGGATACATTCAGCCTGTGCAATGTCCAGTTGTTGAAGTGATAGATGTAGAAAAACAGAAAATAGGCAGGGGTTATAGGAAATCTATTAATATCATCACCACACCGGGAGAAAGAGCCGGTGCAATTTGAATCCGGGGTGTGAGAAATGAATCATAGAGTTACATTTAATAGGACTGGGTTTACTGGAATGTGATTCAGTTTCAGTCTGTGTTTTCTTTATCTAACTTTAGTGACTTTAGCTGAACTTTAGCTCAGTCACTCCGAGCTAAAGGAAAAACCTGTTTACCGGAAGGATTAAGTTATAGTTATTGTTTAAAATTTGTGCAAGCAGGGCTTACAGTTGGATTTGGTTAAGTGGAGGAACCTTGAGGTCACATTTATTTAACACTAAGTCACATTTCTAACTCCTTTACTCCTATTTATTTAATACATTATTTGTAAGCCATGTTTGTGAGAGCTATTCCACCTTCAGAGAATAAAACTTAAGGATAATTATTATAATTTTTGGAAAACATCTTGGAGTCTATAGAAATACCTTGAAGGAAAAGTCAGGAGATCAGTCATCTCAATGGGCTTTATGAATGTTTTCAAATAGTTTCATGTCAATCCATCAAATAATTGTCGAGCTATTTAAGGTGTGAACTGACTGAGTGAGGGTGAGTACCATCCCTAGAGCTATAGCTAAAAAGGTCTGCTAATTAATAGAAACACACACCCTCTTTCTTTGCATTCAGGAGCGTGCATGTACATGTCTGTACATCTGTGCACGTGTTTTATATCTTGTCTGTGGAGTGTGCCTACTGCATGTGTGTGTCCTAGGCGTACTGCCCTGCCACCTGTCTGGCCGTACACTGCGTCCCTTCCTTTGATGCTGAGCGATGGTGTGTCATCCAGATGTGGCGGCAGAGGAGCGAAGAGTTCAGTTAGTCCCTGGGGATTTTTCCCCTGAGCTCCTGGCACAGGGCTGCAGGGAAGAACCATCCAGCCCACACACACACACACACACACACACACACACACACACACACACACACCCGTCTGCTTTTTGTCATCTTTCCCTCCGTTGTCATATGACTCTCTTTCTCTGGAACTCTTCTTTCACTTTCTGCTTCATCTTACCTTTTCCCATCGTTCTCCCTCTTCCTTTGGCCTTCATACCCTGATTTTCATCAGCCTCAGTTGGATATCACATAAAAATCGACCTTTTCTGTAGTTCTTCACTTTGCTGTCTCTTTCTTTGTGTCCTGATTTGAAGTTAAATTTCAGGTCTTTTTGTCATCAGACAGACTTTTACTGTAATTGATAACATTCATATTTCCCAGAGGTCTGTTGTCATGACTCACTGAGACACTACCATGTAACCGAACCATTGTTAAAGTTATTAGTTACACCTGTGCATCTCGTACTATGACAAATCAAAATGTCTGTTGTGGAAAAAAAAAAACCCCGACTGACTGAGTCTGAAAATAGTCTCATAAAATCTAAAAAAGATGTGCAACCTTTTGGGTTAGATGGAAGTGAAGAAATGACCGCACTGAAAACAAACACACATGTTGATGTGCAGTTTGCTATTAGCTGAGCCACAGATGGTCTTATGCTGGGAAATACGGGGAAGGACAGAGTGAGAACTCTGACGAAGAGCGCTCCAGGCAGCATGCATCACACACACAATCCCTCTCTTTAACAGCTTACAGCAAAAAGTCCCTGAGCTTTAGGCAACATATGTGTCTATTTTCACTCAAAAGAGTCATTTAGCATGCCTGTGTGCGTGCATGTGTGTGTGTGTGTGTGTGTGTGTGTGTGCTGGCTCGTATTAGAGTTATTTTACAACAATTGAGAGCAGCTGCAGAGAGGGTGTTTGACCGGTCACTGAAGTCAGTGATGCTACAAAAAAGGTGCCGTATGGTAAAAAACTGAACCTACTGTATGATATGACTGTACATCAGGAGAGACAGCCTCCAGCCATACTTTATGATCTGAGTTCAAGCTCTGTCTCAGCAAGCCTCTTCCATGCTCGAAGTGCCTCTGAGCAACAAACTGAGTCGAGGAAACCCCGCTTTGCTGGATACGGTTAGACAAGAGAGGAAAAGAAGTATCTTACACGGAGATAGATGTAGAGAATTACAATGAACTGGGAGTGATCTAAATTTTGTATCGAGGAAGAAAAACAGCAATGATCCGCATTCAAAAACTCCTTCATCAGTGCAATTTTTAGCCTGCGGCCATGCTGCTGCCCCGTGTGAAGAGGCGAGCTCTGGTTCGGTCTGGAAACAGGATGTGGGCAGGAGAACTGGGCATCTGCCACATGCCATGGAGCCTCTGGAGCTCATTTGCATAGGTTATGTATGTGTGTGTGTTTGTACAAGTGTTTGGTTTGTAGCTGGGTGTCCAATGAATTCCTTGTGTGTGCCTGTGTGTCTGCGTAGTTGTCTATTGTCAGTTTGTGCGTGCGTACACTTGCAAATGTTGGGTTCATGCCCCCCCCCCCCCCGTTTAGTGAAACACTTGTACATAACAAGTGTGCATAAATGTGTGTCTGTGTGTGAGCTTGTTCCCTCCCCCATTTCTTGCGTAGGCTTCTTTTCCCGGCACAGCACCATGCATGGCATCCCCGCTGGCACTGTCTTCAGCCCACCCTGGAAAAGTCAAAGACAGGCAGCCAGGCTGTCTGTCTCCTTCAGTCTGTCATCAGCCTCACCTCTCGATCTTTCCGCTCTGGCAGTATGTGGTTCCATATCAAAACACGAAAATGGTCACGACTGGAGCAAGACGCTGCAACAATATTTACCCTAACAAGTGAATAAATCTAGTTTGGAGTCTTGCAAATATCTTCTTTTTTTTTTTTAAATAAAAACTGTAGAACTACTGTCAGAAAATCTCTATGAACTGCTTAAAATGGCCTCCAAAATACTTGGACTTGGAGTCAAGTGGGTGGGAGATTTGACTTGAAAAGGCACATCCCTCCTTCAGTATGAAGATGATGGCACTTAAACGAAGACACATTGGAGACAAGAATATTAAATAGAAAACAATAGATGGGGGGGGAAAAAAAAGCATTTATTCTCTGCAAACGAGGCCACATGAACAATGTGTGACACTGTGTATACAATGTAACAAAACGGGATTCACTGCACACTCTCTGCTCGGTGTTTTAGTGAATGTTTGGTTTAAGTCACTGAAAATGAAGGTATGATCCCAGTCGGTCACCCTGCCGCTCTGCTTTATCCTGGCTCAGTGTGCTGGAAAGTCTGAATGCTTCAGACTAGTTTAAACAAACAAATAAGCCCAGAGGGAAAATATGAGAACTACAGGCAAACATCAGCACCTTGGCTTGAGAAACGAGCGCCGATCGCTGCCTTGAAAGATGGCTTGTTTTGTGCTGAGGCGGCAGCAGCAGCTACATGATCCATGATTAATGTTGTCGCACCACGTCTGTTTTCATCTTGTGAAGTTTTTCCTCTCATAAGTGCTGATTAATTTTCTGTAGTTTTCAGAGTGGGCAGTAATTTCTTGCAGTCAGGTTCTATTTGCCCAAAGGTTTGAGATATCCATCTGTGAGATTGTTCAGCAATTTAAATAGGTCTGGTGTTGTGCACACAATGAAAGCTGAAAAAAAAAAACAAAAAAAAAAAACCAAGGAGCCAATAAGAGATTCGTAGGCGGGATTAAGACGCCGTATCCCTGAGCCAGCGGCAGAAAAATGGCGACAGAAACAAGCTTGTAAGAGATCAACAAAGCTATATACATTGTTGTAAATACAGAAATAATAACTCTTTAACTTGGCACATTCATTTGGAGGTAAGAAAAAAATATCCAGTGCTGCTAAACGCTCCAGCATGTTCACCAACTAGTTGTTACAGGTCCAGTTTTAGGATTTAGTGGCACCTAGCAGCGAAGTTGCAGATTGCAAACAGATTAACACTCTCTTACACCTCACCATCTCCTTCCAAGCATGTAGGAAAAAAGGCGAAATTCACATAAAAAAAAGCAAAAGGCCAGTCATAGGGCCAGTCTTTGGTTTGTCTGCTCAGGGCTACTGTAGAAAAAGGGTGGTTCAACTCCATGGAAGAACACCCGCTCTCACTGTTGATATAAATGGGCTTTTTAAGGCAACAAAAACACAATGATTCTTATTTTCAGGTGATACAACAATAATAAACATACTAACGAATATCATATTCAATTTCTGCAAATACATCATCCTACATCTCGCACACTGGACCTTTAAGTTTGTCTTTGTGCCTTTTGGTAAATGGGCTGTACTTATAATGCCGAGGCACTTTTTTACACTACATTCACACACACATTAATACATTGATGGTGCAGCCTTTGGGAGCAATCTGGGGTTCAGTATCTTGCCCACAGACACTTTGACATGCAGAGGGAGGATTGAACCACAATCATTTGATTAGTGAAGGACCCGCTCTCCCTCCTGAGCTGCTACAGCCACCTTGGGCGCTAGACAGGTAGCAGACAGTTGCAGAGTTTTTAGGGCTTTTTTTTTTTTTTTTTGCTGAAAATAAATGCTTCCTGCTTGGTAATGCTAAAGTCTTTACCACAGCAACCCGGATTTGATTCTAGCCTAGGTCCTTATTGTATGTCTTCCTGTCTCTCTCTCTCCCCTGAATTCCCTGCCAACTGTCACTGTCTAAAAAAGCAGAAAATTCCCCGAAAATATCCTTAAATATATAGATATCTGTATATTAATTAATGCAGAATTAAGCAATAAACTCCATTTGTACCCCAAAAAATCCCCTTTACATCCATAGTATTAAAGTGGAGGCAGAAATCTCAGCTGTATATCTTGAGATCTGTATCTCAAGTTGAAATCCTCGCTATCTGCATGGCCACAGTAGTTATCATTAGAGGCATGCTGTATGTCTTTTTGTAATTTGGGGTGCCTATCACAGGTCATTTGTTAGCTCAGAAAAGTAGAGACCACATCCTTGAAAAAGATAGCGAAGTCTAATTTTGTGCAGTGCAATGATAGATCGCACTGATAAAGCGGCCGTGAGTTATGAGATGGACGGACAGCTCCGAGAACATTGCAGGGGCTGCACTTCTCGTCCCACAAACTGCTTTTATAAGATATTATCTAACTTCAAAGAGAACACAAGAGTTTAATTAATGAATGTTATGTCTGGACATGTAATACTCAGTTGAAATACAGTCTAATCTTAGCTGCTGCCCTCTGATCATTTTAGATTTACAGCAGGGAGCAGCAGTGGGAGCCACCGGTGGCCATGTGTCTACCTCAGGGCGACATCGTTAGGATGTCCGTGCCACTGTAGTGTTTTTAAAAAAAACAAACTTTCTTCACACATTCAGTGGTGCTTTGATGACATAAATCCTACTTTTTAACCAGACTGACTTTTTGCACATTGTGTACGAAGGTTCAACATAGTTTTTCAAGATGCTTCAATTAATATTCGTGACCTTTATACTTACAACACGCTCTCTCCGCTGGGTCTCCTGTCACTCTCCAGTGTCAAGTCTAAAACTGCTGCATCGTGCCTGCAGATGAAGCACTGTCAGCCCTCTACTGGCTTTGTTTACAGAGAGATTTACTGGATTGAACATATTGATGCCTGGGCTTTTGAGACACAAGCGGATGTGACTTTGTAACTTATTAAAACTTTGTTTTTTATGTATTTCTGTTGCTGCCACAAAATGTGTTTAACTTTTTGAAATTAATTAAATATGACTGACTAATTTTGGTTTCATAAAGCAGACTTTGGTTTACAGTTTGCCAAAACACCTACCATGCATCATTAGTTAGCAGCCATAACTAGGACCATCAAGCGCTGGGTTTCTATACCGTGCATGGCGCTGTAGCACTCTGCCCTTAATGAATTTGAAGGGTGATGTAAAGATTAGATTAAACTTTATATTTATCTGCTCAAACATAAGCTGCAATCTTTAGCATGTTTGGCTTACTACCTATAGGACTTCTTTACAGAGAACAATAAAAAAAAAGCCCCATTCACAACTACCATCCCGGATCCTGATACTATATTAGAACGGAAGCAGCTCCGCAATTTATCGGATTTAAATAAGTTTAGACTTCAGCAACACCGGTCAACATCGTGTTATTTGCTAAACACATTAGTCCTCACTCGATAAGCCTTTTCTCTTGTGTCTCTCAAGTATGTAGCCTATGCAACATATCTAAATAGGGTTATGTTACAAGGTTGTTTGGGCCACAAGGCAAAAACAAACTCTACTGTATTGTATTGTTAAGACGAAGAATGGTATAGGATGAGAAACTGCAGATTTTTGGCACTTCCTGTGTTGGCTTCACTTCACAGCTACAGAGGTTGCTTCGTGTTGACCCTACTATTTCATGTCAAAATGGCTACTTTGAAAAAGGTCTCTTGGGTTGTGACGTGTCAAGACATATGTCACATTTATAAGCTCATCTTTGTGTATAAAATCTTAAAATAAAGAAACTAGTAACAACAGCTGTCAAATAAAATGTAGAAGAGTAAGTACAATATCTCTCTGCAGTGAAGTTGGACATTTTAACATGGGGGCTTATGGAGACTGACAAACTCTGTAGCCAGCCTCAAGTGGACATTTGAGGAACTGCAGGTTTTGGCACTTCAGCACTGGCTTCACTTCACAGCAACAGAGGTCACTGCTTGGTTTTATCACAATATCAGTGCGCATTCATGGCAAACAATTTCAAATGATAAATCTGCTAGAACAAGAAGTACAAGAACAACTAAAAGCCAATTTCCACCATGATATATTGTGATCATATGTTTCTTTCTATGTTATTATTGCCGGTACGGCCCACTGCTGTGACATTGATTCTTCATACGGTACATGTACACATCTCCTGCAGTCAAACCATTAGTTCTGTAATAGCGGGTAAACATTTGAGACAATCACAAGGCAAACAGAAAAACACAATCGATGCCTCTCAGCCTCCAGAAATATGATCCTGCACCTGGACTCCTTCAAAGCACTTCAGCACCTCCATGAAAGAGCACAGAGACAGTGTCCCTTTAAGGGATAACTCGAAGGAAGAAGAAAAGCTGCAAAGAAGGAAGGAGAGGAGGTGTGTATGTGTACGTGTACATGTCAAACTGATAGACACTTGGGAGAGAGACAGCAGGGAGAGCGAGAGAGAGAGATAAGGAGAAAGAGAGACAAAGACAGAGAGAGACACAACATTGCATTAGGCACTAAGAGCCATTCCTCGCTCGCTAAAGGCTAATGCAATTGCCACAATAAGAGTGTCTCAGTGGAGGCTGTAAAAAAAAAAAACTAGAGAGGGGAATGAAAGAGGAGAGGCAGGCAGGCAGGCAGGGAGGGAGGGAGGGAGAAACAGGGAGGAGAGAGGGAGGGAAGAAGGAGAGAACTGGCAGCTCTGCCTCCAGACTCTCATATGGACAGTGGATCTCTTGGGACAACTGGTTGAAAGTCTCTCTCTGTCTCTACTGTTACTCCTGGCTGTGTGTGAGTGGCTGAGTGGGTTGGTGCTCTGCTGTGTCTCCAGAGTGATTTATCAGGTTTGCAGGGAGGAGACAGAGGGAGAGGGAGAGAGAGAGGGAGAGAGAGAGAGAGAGAGAGAGAGAGAGAGAGAGAGAGGGGGAGACAACTCCGGTAGCAGGGCAGGCAGCAGTTACCAGCCTGCCGGCTGGGTGTGTTAACTCCACATCTGACCTCTATGGGAACAGAGCAGCCTCCTCTCCTCCCCTCCTGGCAGACTGTGGGAACAAGGGGGACAGATCTTCATTTTAACCCTCTCTCCCTCTCCTCTCTCTCTCTCTCTCTCTGGGAAGCGGTCCTGGACAGAGCAGGACATGACGAGACAGGACAGCTTTGGCAGCGAGACCTCAGCGGGGAGACCTGGGCTCTGAGGATTGCACTGCCGTCTCATTCTTGGATCTGAAATGGCACAGTTGGCACAGTCACTCTGTCAGTCAGGCAGTTGTCTAGTCAGTCAGATGCTCAGTTAGTCAGCCAGTAAATTGGTCAGTGGGGTCCTCCTCATAGGGTCAACTCTTCCACTTTGTGCATATCCTCATCTGAACTCTGAGGTGACTCAGACTTACCGAGTAGCAAAAACGGACCTGTGGGCATGGTGAGTGGCAAAACACCCCTCTCTGTCTCTCACATGCTTTTTCACACACATTTTTCTCCTTTGACTCGTTTCCTTACGTGGGTGTTAACGTTCCATTTCCATTTTTTTTTTTTTTTTTTTTTAACGAGTTTTGCTCCGTCTCTGTACTACTTTTGACAGCTGACTTGTCACAAAGACGACATAAGACGACGAATGTGATCAAAGCTCTCGGTCGGAGTTTATGCAGTTGACATATAGTCTAGCTTTGATCTTTCAGTGATGGCACTTGGCAAGACGGCGCATCTGTTTGTACGACAAACAAGTAGTTGGTTTTACAGCCATCGTTGGCTCACAAAAGATATTTCACATGGGCGGTTTAATCTTCTTGTTTATGAGAGTCAGATGAAAAATAAAATCTTTATTTACTCCAGGCTACTTTACAGTGTAACGCAGTGAAATGTTATGCCAAATCAATAAAAACCTTATAAAAGTTGCATAAACCTGGATTTAATTGTGATCTCTGTGAAAAGAAAAAAAACGATAATATTACACACACACACACACACACACACACACACACACACACACCTGCATGACTTTTGGCTGCTGTACCAGCACATTTTCTTTGCAAACCCCATGACTGTGGGGGGTTTTTGTAGAGCGCTATAATCTCACCACTGTTTGGAAATGGAGTTTGATTTGATAAACTAACCCTAAAGTCAAGTGCACACAACATTTTTGGACAAATAGTTCAAATATTTGAGCGTGCTCCAAGGCTTTATCGGAGTCTGCTAAGTCAGTGGAGTTGTTGGAGAGACATGTAACACAAGGGCAAGGGTAATGCTTTGACAGACGACTTCCATACTTGTGGATGTATATTTATATCAGATGGTAGTAGAACATAACTGATTATTTATGCCTGATTAGAGCAGCATTTTGTGATCTTTTTGATATTAATATAAATAATAAATAGTTGTCTAATGTAACCGAATCACTCGTAGCGCTAAACAGACCGATAATTAACACCCAACTTTGCAGTTGGATGCATCTTTTAGCTTCTTTTAGCTCAATTTTTGGTTTCTCTCCTCACCCATAAGCTATATGGTTTAACAGTCTCATCAAACCCCGCAATAAAAAGCCCGTTTGCAGTAAGCAAGCTTAGACTAGCGGATACCATCCGCCAAACACAAAATGGCCACGAGCGCATGTAAAAGACTGGCTGAAGAAGAAAGTTAAACATTCAGTCAGTCAACCAAACCAAAGCTAACACCATGAATATAGCTGTAGAATAATGGACTTATATTTGTCAAGTGGGCAGCTATAAAACTCCCATTGGATGCCCACATTTCTTTGTGTCTGCTAGTTCAAGAAGGTAAATAATGCAATAACGTTATCCATAGTAACTTGATAAACCGCCGCTAAATTAACACCGTATTTCTGTTTTTTCGGCAGTCTCACTGTCCCCTAGTGGGCAAATATCAGCTGATGCAGCTAGCTTTACTACAGCATAGGCCAAACACTGCATACTGCACCGTCTGCGACAGATGTTGACATGGGCGTTGTCTTGAGAACAATGAACAGATGTTTGCTATTTGGGTTCAGCTGCTAATTTTGCTGTCACTGATAAGAGTTAATGTGAGCGCGAGCACATGTCTCTAAAGTATGTGGTGTACGTTCCCTTTGCATGAGGTGCACCTGTGTGACTCTACTGTAGTTTGTTTTGTGTGCGCGTGTCGGCGTCCTGTGCGCGGCCACACAGTCCTTCTTCCCTCTCATGGTTTCTCCCCTGCACTTTGTGTGTTCGCTGGTTCCTCTCAGATCAACTGCAGAGCGTTTAAGTGCACAGGACAGCATGGTTTCCCTCAGCTCTTTCAGCCCGGCCATGCGTCCACCACAGAGAATTTCTGTCTGAGCCGAGGCAATTACAGCACACATCCAAAGCCATCTTAGCCAGGAACCAAATGAAGGAGCCTTTGATAGGCCCCGACTGATGCATATTTACTTTTTACGACCAACCAAGTAGTAAACAGCTTGCCTTGTTGGCGCTGGAGCGAGACTTTAAATACAGGCCTGTTCACACACAAACATACACATAAACACGCACACACTCACAAATAGACAAAGACTTTTCAAGAAATCAAGACTAAGGTATACAGCCGTCTTATCTTGTGCCAATACGCCACAGAAATACCCACGACTGAGGGACACTGCCAGCTTGGTTTGTTTGCCAGCCTCCGATTTCATAATCAGGTTTGTTGAGCTATGCCTGGCTGTTTTTCTTTTTTTTTTTTTTTTCTCGGAGCTGCAGACACAGCAGCAGCAGCAGCAGCAGTAGCCTCCAATTGAAGCCATGTGTGGTGGAAAAACAGGCCTCAGTTTGTGGAGAGATTGCATGCTTGGAGTGGGAGGGAGCCTGACGGTTACAGAGGTCACAATCCGAACACGCCAACTCCTCTTGGCCTTCTCACACGCCATGCTGATGGATGCATCTCAACAGTCAGTCAGGAATCCCTCCCAAAACCTCCTACACTCGTCTCCTTACCTTTGTCTGAATTAGATAAGATGTTATCACCAGATTCTTCTCTGCAGCTCCCACCTGCTATTTTTTTTTTTCATTTACAACTTTTATGGCATGACTTTAAGAATCCTGCAGATCAGATAAAGGCAAGGAGGGATGGACTGTTAGCAAGCTTTTGTTCTTATAGGTGGTGTCGGAAACTGCTAGAACGCTGTGTTCAGGGTGTGCCACAAATTAAAAAAAAAAAAAAAAAAAAGCGGTTGGTTTAGTTGAGTCTGGTGAGAGACTTTACAGAGTTAGCTTTAGTAATAACAGCACTGATACGTCACGGTGTCCTCAGATGAACCTGGCAGTCCAATGCTATTGTGTCTGATCTTGTTTTCCCTACAGCTATATCACTTGAATGTACTCTCATGCATGTATCCTGTCTGTCTGTCTGTCTGTCTATCAGCACGGTTGTGATTTGGTTACAGATCGGGTCAAAGATATTCACACGAGCTTTGAGTGTGATATTGCTTTGATACAACAGTTTTACAAGTGCTGTTTATTGGTTTAGAGTAAGATTTGTTTGTTATTTAATCATTTACTTGACTCCAACGCCAACACAAATAGTTCCACAACTGCAATGGGACTGCAACATATCAGCTTTTCCCCCGAGTGCTAGCTTGCGGGCTATTTTGTGCAGATCTACACGTCACTGCTTTGGATCATGTGTTATTTTAATTTTTGTAATGGTTTGCCTCATTTTTATGGTTGTGTCCCACTAAATTAACGCTGGTAGAGAGTTCTAACCCCAAAATATAAAGTTTGTTTGGGAATACAGTTTATCTTTACGGACTATATTGATGCCGAATTCGCAAGACGATTGGCGATATATTACGTTGTTTGTCTTGTGTTTCTAGTGTGCTGTGTTTTTACGGACACGTGAGGAACTGTTAAAATGTGGGATGTCTTAAAGGGAGTTTAGTGTCATATTTTCCCGCGGTAAGTGCAGGGAGAGAACTGCTAATGATTTATTAACGTTTTGTCAACACTACAGAAACACTAGGTAAGTATGATAGGGTTAAGTCG
Source organism: Protonibea diacanthus (assembly GCA_028641955.1). Lineage (NCBI taxonomy): Eukaryota > Metazoa > Chordata > Actinopteri > Sciaenidae > Protonibea > Protonibea diacanthus. The sequence continues at coordinate 13,555,774 of CM053979.1, forward strand.
GACGTTCACTGCTGTTAGTTCTTGGTTTGATTAATAGTTGTCTGTAGAAATGCGTTCAACTTTGCGGTGCAAACTTTGTTACAATCCGACGACGATTAATGTGTGTGCTGTGCTGTCACAGTGCTGTTACGCTTTATATCAGCACTCATTGTATCCCTCTTGTCCCATTAAATTTTCGTAACTAACTGTTGTTTAATCTCTTCCGTACTTTTCATACTTTTACCATCATTTGTGCGTCACCCTGTGCTACACCTCCATTTAATCTTTATTCCCTTTCACTTCTTGTCAAAATGTTATCAGCGTAGCCAGACCTATTAGCTAATAGCTGAGATAGCTACTACTATCAGATTCAGAGATAGCCTATGCCAGGCTTTAATGCAGCTGTGCCATTTCCCCTCATGCACTGTAATGGATCATGTTCCTGTCAGCGCAGAGGGCTGGATCATTTTTTTCATTTCTCCATTGTTCCTATAAGAGGTGAGTCAGTGCTTCTATAAAGATAAGACACAGATGATTTAGCATCAAGTACATTTTTGACATAAAACTCCCAAATCTGTTTAGTCACATATGTCTTACTTCTGTTTCATTTCTAAGAAGCGGCAGGTAATGATTGATTTCGCATGAAATTACATCCACCCCCACCAAATTGCATTAAAGCTATGCAAAGTGGATTATTGTTAATGGGACATGAGAAAAAGGTCCTGCTTGATGCCTGCTCCCTTCATCAGTCACATGTGAGGGCTGGTTTATCGGGACTGAGTGATCTAATGAGCTAAATAATGAAGCTCAGACCCAACAAGCACTGGTAATGACTTTTTAATGCTCGCAGGCTCTTTAGTTACTTACAGAGGTGTGATTGGTTGAGACAATGGTCTCATGTTTTACCTTGCTGATCAATTCCCCGTGTCCGATGTAGTAAACACAGGTATATAATATCTCAGCTCTCCCAGATCAGAGGGTAAGCTTGAATCGAACAGGTCCACCGACCACATCTGAAGGCAAATGTGTTTATAGATGCTCTGAACACTCAAAGATGAGGCAAAAAGCCTGCATTACGCACGGTGTTGGACTCCATGGATGTGTACACATGGAACGTGACAGAGAGCAATGGGGTGTGTTCAGACACACATCACTTTACAGTCCTTGTGGATTTCCCCTAAACAGCAAATGTAAAAAAAACGTACAGATATTAGTGGTAGCCTGCGAAAGATGCACCACCTGCGTTGACTGAACTCAAAACTCCCCTTTTTCCTCGACGTTTCGAGCTGGGATTGACATAAATCCCTCGCCTGGTTTGAAACCATTTCTCACACTGCTGTGTCTTTACATCTACTCGCGCCACCCAGGGTGAAATCACACCCACTCATGTTTTTCCATTAACTTTAAATGCGAGTTCGCCACTCATGAAACACGCGATAAGGGAGAGAAGATAAGATCTGCCAGCTTTCTCAACTCCACACCTGAAGCATTACCAATGTGAGCGTTTGCTGCATTATCGGTCGTTGGAAAGTTACGGGAATCGTTGGCTGCAGCTGCCGCCTTTATTCTGACATCGGGAGAAGTTCTCAGGGGGCTTTCAGACTGCTGTGACAACAGTACTTGGAGCGTACCAACCAGTTTAAGGTGGGAGCATACTTGAAATATATTTGAATAGTTCGTGCGACGTGACGGTGATGGATGACTAAAGTGTTTGCAGGCGTTTGAACGGCGGCAGCCTGACGTTAGTGAGAGGGGGTAGATCTGATAATTATTTAGGTACGAGGATAACGCTGCACGCTTTTTGCACTTCTGGAGGGAGTCATAGAGGCATTTGAAACGTGACAAGTCATATACCTGTCTCACAATGGTTGACGGGAATTGTTTTGGAAAGTTACAGAAGACACAGCAAACACTTCATCTGAAGCATACTGACCTCTTTACAGCCCGTTTTGAAGGGTTGACTGTTCGAATCGCTGCCTCCAAAAGGCCGTGTCTCTGAAAAGCTTCATATTTCATAAGAGCTTAGCACACTTTACAGACCAGACAGCATGGCATCCATAATGGCATCCATAAACCAAAGCTTTTCTAATGCAGTTAGACGTGATATGGCTCTCTCTCTCTCTCTCACGCACACATTCTCACATACTTATATTTCTCTCCGTCTCTTATTTCTCCTTCTCGCTCTCAACACTTTGCCTGTGTTTTGTGAGAGCAGTGTGACAAATCACACTGGCACTGATGTGCGAGAGATGCACGGCGACGTCAGAGCTGGTCAGCTGCATTGAGATGTGAATCTGCAACGCCCCGTGGTCACCATCACGTATGTCACAACATCTCCTGTGTAAACACACTGCCAACTGTCAGGAGCAGAATTACATGAGAAACTACCTTTCAGCAAATGGTGCGTCTTTGTCACCTGCCAAAGAAAATGGTAAGAGAGGCAGCCGTTGCGACACAAAGAAAAACATTTGTGGACATTCACGTGCACGTCAATGTTGCGTCTTTGTGTTTTTAGGTTACCAAATGGCGCTCGAGCTCGGCTTCATTTTCCACTTTCCTTCGGCCTTTTGCCCATCAAGCAGTTCCTCCTGCGTGAATGAGGTCATTTTGTTCGGCTGAGAGTGCAAACATTGCACTTTCTAAAAGCGGTGACACGTTCACACCTTCATCCTTATGTACAATATTAGATTTCATCGGGCTGTAAATTCATCCACACAAAGTGGAGACACGACAAGCCGCAAACAAATGACAGCGAGAGTCAGGTTTAGTTGTTATGGATATATGAAAATCAGGTCAAAGAAAACACGTGGAGATACATGATCCTTTTTTTTTCTCACTATATTCTTCAGTCTGTAGTAAAATATTTGTGATCTGTAGAGCTGACAGAGGAGTATTCTGCAACTAATTTCGATCATCGATTTTTATGGGAAAATGCCAAAAACATTTGCTGGTTCTCAAACGTGAGAAGATTTGCTTAGTCATTTTTTTAAATATAAAATTATTATATTTGAGTTTTGTACAGTTGGCCGGCGGAACTAAACTAATAAAAAATCATCACCTGATGATAAAAAAAGTTATTAGTTGTATTCCTAATCTACTGTTTGTGTGTTGATTTCATTTCCATCGATACCAACCTCTTAATTCCACCCTGCAATTTATCCTGCCTGCCAGAAATATATCACATCATCCCACCATTCATTCAAACTTGACAATAATGGCACCAATTACTTCCCATACGGAGCTTTCACACCCAACAAACAAACACTGAGTCACAGTGCATGACCACTCCCTTTGATTCACTCACACTCTCACCATTTTGTTCTTTTCTTTACTCCAACTCATGCATGCAAACGAACAACACACACACATGCACATGCAGGCAATCCCTCATTCCACTTTGCTACAACAGTTCAGTGAAGCACAACTTTACGTTCCACATTTCACAACCTAGACAAACATATTTATTCATGATTCCTGCAAAGGGAGGGGTGGACTGTTAACGCCGCTTGACAGGACAGACATATTTCTTTGTCTGGAAGGATTCTTCACGCCTTCGTTAGGTTGTATAACGTGCTGTGGCTCTGCACATAAACACGAGGGCTGTGGAAGACAACCCGGTTCCAGTTATAAAATGACGTACAGATGCCGCTGAGAGCCTGTCGGCGGTTATTGTGATGTGTTTGTGTACCTGCAGGCGTAGACAGGAGTGGATCTTTGACTTCTAAAGACAGGTCTTGTGAAATTTCTCTGTAATTATCGAGATTTCAAAATGCAGTGATGATAGTGTTTTCACGTGGATCTGCACTCCTGCATAGATGAATCTCACAAGTCTGCCCTTCAGTCTCATTCATACATCTCACTGGAATGTATCACTGTAATCTGATATATATTATAATGCAATTGGACAAATAATTTGGGGAAATATGCTACATCTTGTCAATACTGCTCTCATGTTTGTCTGTTAAATATAAAGCAGCTGCTTAGTTTAGTTTAGCTTAGCTTAGCTTAGCTTAGCATAGTGACTGTAAATAGGGGGAAAAGCTAGCCCAACTGTGTCCAACGGCAATAAAATGCACCTACCGTGTTTTTTTTTTTTTTATTTTTTATTTTTTTTAACGTTTGTACAAAACCCAAAGTGTAAAAACACTCACAGTTTTACAGGAGGTTACATGCCGGACGTTTTCTTGGCCCTGAGCTGTTAAACGGAGGAGACAGCCTAGTTACGAGTAGCATGAGAACAACTGATCATAGTGTTTTGAAACCTTCAGATGGAACGTCAGATTTTAATACTTCCTCAGTTATTCCAAAATAATAATAAAAAAAAAAGATCTGGATTTCCCTCTCATGATAGAAGAAACTCCAGATGTGGTTCTTGAATCATTCTGGCTCTCAAATAAAGCGAAAGGAGACATTGACGGTGTATGAAAAGTGATCAAGGAGAGAATGTTGAGACTCAGCCCTAACCTCCTCCTCACCACTCAACAATCCTGTCATTATTCCTTCCCCACCAGGGTGGGCCGGGAATTTTCCCTGCAAAACAGCATAAACAACAACAACAAAAGATAATAATACACGGTGATGTTCCAGTTTTTTCAAGAAGGAAGTTGCAGAAAGGGTTTGTTTTTTTGTACGTCTCTCCACTTGTGGACCCACCCAACAACGTCATGCGATCTACAATGGGAAAACAAATCAAACAGATCTATCTGACCTCAAATCCCCCTTTTTTTTATCCCCCTATTTTAAAGGTGAAAGCCCAGAAGATTATAACTTGCAAAACAATCAAGACACAGATCTCCTCGTGGTGAAGGTTCTCCTCGGCTGACATTTTGTAGTGGGAGTGTTGATATCCAGGAGCACCGGGCAGTTTGCCGTCGCCATTTCAAACAAGCAGTGTTTTCTTTTTGCTCCTGAGTTGCCTTAAACAAACTGACCAGGTAGCTGGCACTGCATGTTCCAACTAGACTCCACATCTGCTGCATCCTGCTGATCTGTGCAACAGAGAAGTCTGCAGAGTCATTCTTCACGTCCCACAAATTAAATTTTTTTTTTTTTTGTTACAGAGATAAGTTGTATCATCTTTCATCCCGGGGTTACACGAGTGGTTTGAAGTGCATCATAGATTATCATCAGATAAGTTCAAGGTCTAATGTAAAGGTTTTGTTTAGACTCCCTGATGAGTAATGTACCCTACATCTCTCTCTTTTTCCTCTTTCTTTCAGGTCACAGGTGCTCCACAGCTGCTGTGGACAAAGACATCTGGAGCCCAGGAGGATGTTGGAGTAGATACAGAGGGCAGGGAAGGGCAGAGAGGTTCAGGCTGGATCAATCCTCTGCCCCCCGGCTGTGGTGGGGAGGGTTCCTGGCACCGTGATTTGATGCACAAAGAGAAACAAAAATCACATTGCCAGGGATTTCCACTCTTTCACAGCTCAGCAGGTGACCGCGTTATATTTCCACAGTGGGACGCTTCTAGTCTTCTTTGGCTGTTCTGTTTTTTTTTTCTCTTTAGTTATGACACTTGATGTTGCTATGGAATCAAAGGAATAAATATTGGAGAGGTTAGACGGATACTGTGATCTGCTCTCTCGGCGGACATCAAGAGGTTTACTTGTGGAATCAGTTTCTCACACAGAAAACCAGAAAAGAACACGTGTCTCTCTTGTCAAATGTTCAGCTGTCTGAAACTTAAACTGTCTTCATGACTCAGCCAGGATGTAAATGCATATGAGAGCCGTACAGCTTTGCGCGATAGAACAAATTTTTTGGAGGCGGATCACGTTTCAGCTCTTGGAGGTTAGATTTATAAACAAGGACGGAAATTTGATGTTTCAGGATCCCCCATTGGCAGCACACTCTGAAACACAATACGTATGAAGGGGAAGCAAACCTCGACATCGCCTGGCTTTGTAACCTGCCAAACTTTACCACAGAGCAGTCACGTAAAGGTCTGCATGAGTCTCCCTCAAAAGTCAGCCACCCACTTGCTAAAGGCACAGAGCTTAGCTAATTGGTGAGCATTGATCCCTGCTATGTGTTGTTCACAGTGGCTAAGTTCAGTGCCTGAGGTGAAATAGTTGATTCGACGGAGGGGATTTGTTCCGGTGAGTGGAAAGAACTTGATGATCTTGGATATGAAGAAAGAAGGATTAGGGAGGGAGGGAGGGAGGGAGGTGAGAAGACGAAAGGTCCCGTGTCGGAGCAATGTCGGGTTAAATGTATCGCTGTGGAGCAAATGCAGGTCTTGGTTGTGCAACAGGGTCTAGATGGGGCAAGCTGTACTGTTTTTTTTTTTTTTTCTTCTTCTTTTTTTTTTAGTAATAATAATAATAATAATAATCTTAATTGTGATTGCCTGAAGCTACAACTGTCTTATCTCACCTTATGCATTTGGCAAGAATCGTCATGCAAATATATTTGAAAAGCGCTTCAGGGAAACAGATTGAACCAGGTTTAATGTGGACTTAACACAAGTTGTATTGCGATTTTAGGAATGTGGTGCTAAATGTCAGACCTGTCTGGGCATGCCCAGTCTATGTCCAAGGGCTCAGGGCTTTGCTCAGGCCTTGTGTGCCAGTATTTTGGATGCCACATGGCAGCCTGGACCTGTGTGTCGGTGAGGAAATGTGGATATGCCTAGTTATCCATTTGATGAATATAGAGAATTATGTCTTTTTAAAAGCAAAAACACACGAGCACAAGTGTACCGAATGGATTAAACAAAGCTGTGAACTTATGTCTGGCTAACTAGCGTATATATCAACAGCCTTACTTCCAAAGCCAAGCGGCACATCATTAACTCACATCATTAGTCTGGATTTGCAGGTTATGTTAAAAATGGCCTGTACAGAACTAGCTGTGTATTAACTGTGAAGATGCTATCAGAGTGTTGCTCTGTCATACTCTTTATTACATTTGTGGAAGTTAAAAGCAAAATAGATTTTAGAGTAAAATAACAGCCTGATATTATATTTTAAGCAAGCTCTGCAGTGGAAAACAAAAACAATGTTGTTTCTTAATTTTCCTGTCTTCTAAATGGATCATCAACTGAAGATTGTTTGTAGCCATTAAATGTATAAAGACCTTTTTCTTGTTATTAATTTAAAACAAGTCACCTCAAACCTTCAAAATAATGTTAGCCAAACTAGCTGTTTACTTACACCTAAATCCCAGTTATAGTTGGTAAGATTGTACAAATGAGAATTTGTTGACTGTAGTCTGAGCATTACAAATCACTAACATCTGAGTTGTAATTCTGCCAGTTTTTCATTGTAAACAGCATATAGGCCGTGTGAGAAATGAAAACGTGACTGACGCAGCAGCTGCTGGGCATGCTAAACAGCAAATTCACCCTGTGTTTTACAGCGCATGTTGCACAACATACACTAAAACACACAAAAAAATCTCTGCAGATTTCAAAGTAAAGAACTGTCAAACCGTGACGGTAAAAGGCCGTAAAATATGCCATGAAATATGACTTTTTTATTGTATACAGTAAAACACAGTCATATTTCAAAACCTTTATTTATATGGCATTCTAAGGGACTTTATACAGAATAAAGTATTTTATTTCAGAGACTGTTAATTGTACTGTAAAACATGTAAAACCTTTATTTTTATACTGCATTCATATGTCATATGTCATATGTTCTCCTTGATGTATTTATACAGTAAAATATGGAATAAAACAGAACTTACCTTAAACATGAAATCAACATCAATAACATCCTTTGACTGTAATATCAAAAAAAGTTGTACCGTATGTATTATAGTAACATTTTGGCAACCACAACTGACAGTTGTTTACCGTTTTCACAGCGATTAGGCATGTTGTTAGATTTTTAAAAAGGGTATTAGCATGCATATTGCACACTGCATTGTCAAAGGGACGTCCGGGCTGTGCCCTCCCGTGCCTACTGAACTGGTATCAGTGTTTTACCTGAAAACTGGCTCAGTTCAGCAGGAACAGGAGTGGAGCCCACTAACTGGCAGGATCTATGAAGCGTGTTATCTCATCTCATGAACTTTCACTGCCCAGACACCACTTTTTTTTTTTTTTTTTTTTTTTTTTTTTTACCACACCCACCACCATGGGGTGTTAGCCTCGACTCGTTGGCCCTGATGAAAATCAAACTCAAGCCCTCCAACCTGTCAGATGGCGGCACTGAACCCTGAAGCGTATGCAAGGAAGTGCATCTCCAGTTAGATGACTGTCCCTTTCTTTGCTGAAATATGAATGTTTCATAAGCGGATTTACCATTTTGTGCTTGATAGTAGGCCCCGGTGTCCTGAGCCATTGTCTGAATACTGTTGCATACTGATGCAGTCGAACTTGTTGTTCTGCTCAGCCTTCATGTTTATTTCAGCATTCTTCCCTTGAAAAGACTACAAACACGTATTTAACTTGTCGCCTCTGTCTCTGACTCGATCTCTCTTTTTTTTCTGTCTTTTTGTGCTGTCAAAGACCAGACTGAGACTGGAGTTCATTGTCAGGTAATCCCAGTGAAATGTCTGCTATGTCTGTATAATTGATGTCACCCAGCAGTCCCCATTATCTGCGATTGGGAATGTGTGCAATGCTGCTCCCCCCCCCCCCTTTCCATTTAACTCACAGCCACCAAAGCAAAAGTGCTTCATCTTGAAGATTTTATACCCACAGGAAAATGTAAGCTCATTAGCAAGCATGATGAATCTGCTCTTATCCGGCGACTCTGCTGATCGCGGTTGGCACCATAAAATTGTATTTCTGTTACTTTGAATATCTGCGGATAAATGTTCCATTCAAACCTTGAGGAGATCACCCAGGGAAAGGTTAGAAAGTTGTTTTTTCAGCGTGTCAGCGCTGTGATATTGACTTCAGGACATTGTTTCAGCCAAGCTACCACTGACAAGTTAGCTATGATTTGTGTAAGCATTTAATCTAACTGAATGTGGGAGACAACGGTGCATGAAGTGCATTATTCTAAATGTCAGTTAGTTTATAACTGCATTTGAAGCATGATTTATTTTTGATGTTACAGGTGCAACCAGGGTTTCATTTCATTACTAATCCAGCCATGATTTAATGTAATAAAGTTGAAATGTGTCTGAGAAAGAATTCTAGCATTGCTCCCAACCCCCCCCCCCCCCTTTAATTTAAAATGATATAATTTATGTCTCGGGGGGAATCATGTTGCAGTAAGAAAGGACAAATGTGGAGACAATGAATTAAAAAAGACAATTAAAGATGCATTATGTAACAAAATACTGAAATGAAAATAAATAAAAATGAATGTGAGAATCCCTCTGTGTGCTTGTGTTGAACGTGTTTAACAGTTGAGGTTAAAACTATCAATTAGTATCACTGGCAGCACCTGTGTTTATTATTTCCTGTCAAAATGGATGCTGTGAAAAAGGTCCATTAGGTCAATTTGTAGCTTTTTATATGGGAGGGGAGTTAATATTTGTCATTGCGGATACTTAATAGAATTATACTGTTATTTTTACAATCAGTAAAAAGTCTGTTCCCCTTGAGTGATTAAATGTATTTATCTGTTTAGGAAAGTATTAAATTTTTTAAGCCAAATAAACCATTAAAAAAAATGCAGCATCAGAAAGGATGAAAACTTTTTAGCTCATGAAATGTTGATTGGTTTAAACCTTCAGACTGTCATGTCGGGAAATAAGACTACAGACAACGCTATTAAACAAAATGAACTAAATAAATGAAAATAGATAAAAGTTCAGTCAGACAACTCACGATTGGAGTGTTTCGTTGCAGAATACAGTTAGAGACTGGCGTCTAGGCTCCAACCTCATCTCTCCCTACAGATCTGTATACATAGAGATATTGAGGAGTGACCTCATCTCTCCCCAAGCCCGCAGGTGGGTGCTGGGGTGGTGGTGGGAATGATGCTGATGCAGGGCAGCCGTGGCATTGGCAGAGCAAATGGAGAGATGGGAAATCTTGAAGCCTAAATAGGCCACGGAATTGGGAGGGTGTGTTTGGATTGGATGATTGTGGTGTATGAGCCATCCCGTGTGTATGCGGTACAGCTTGCCTGAACTAGTTCAAAAATAATGCCGGTTACTCTTAGTGTTATTTATAAGCTTTATTTTTATTGAATTAAATGACTTTCAGGCTGTGAGTAAAGCAATAACACAGAGCGTTCTCTGTGTCGGTTTTAAGGTCCGCTTCAACTGCAGGACAACTGAACACTGACTCTGTTTTCCCTCATATCACTCCACTAGTCTTAACCATCGCTTACATTATATGAAGGATGTACCATAACCACTGAGTGAAAGACTGGACGGCGTATGCGAGACATCGCTCATAGATTTCCAAAGAGAAATTTTGAAGCTCTAAATCTGTGGCTCTGGCTGCCGCTACTTGCCTCTAAAAACCTAAAAATCTGCAAAAATGTGGATCATCGTCAGACCTGAGGCGGGCCGAATGATGCCTGGGTGCTCAAATTATCCATCTATAATAGCAACCACCTGTCAATCAAGGTGGCCACGCTGTTAATTATGCATAACTTCAAGCTTCAAAATCATCTGAATAGATAAGTTTTATAAAAATTCATCCTCAGTACAGTTGTCATGAACGGGGAAACTAGCTATGGAGACCAAAACTGCTTTTTGTACCAGGCTGTAAACATTCTTATTTCTGCTGTGAAGTTGGACATTTTAATATAGAGATTAACTCATTCTGCAGCCAGCCTCAAGTGGCCATTTGAGGAACTGCAGTTTTGGTTTCACTTCAGATACATGAAGGTTGCCGCTTGACCATAACATATAGTTCTCTTCTAAATGAAGCAAAATAATACAAGTGATTATTATTAATTAAATTATGCCTGTTCTACTTTCACTAAAGAAAAAAAATAAAGTAATCGATATAATACATCTTAAAATAAAAATAAATATCATCTTAGATTAGTTTTCAAATACAAATAATAAAAAATGAGACTATTTACAGTCTGGTCAAAAATTCCTGGACTCAAAGTTTCTGTGGTGGTTTGCTTGTTGTCGGTATAGATTTCCAGTAAATTGCAAAAGGTCAAAGGTTCAACTTTCTATTTGAGTCCCACTTGATAGATTTAGTTGCAGGCTGCCTGTTTCATACACAGAAAATCAAAAGCATGACAATACACATTTCTGAGTTCTTAGAAAAACAGACACACACATCCACAAAGCCAGAGACGGGTACTCGGACCACAGCCTCCAGCTCTCCTTTTAGTCTCCATAGCGATGTCAATATCCCTTTTATCTTCAGGCCTCAAAGGCTGAACAGATTTCATGATGTGGCTGCTTTATTGAGCCTGATCTGCTTTGGTTGCCCCCTCCACCATTCAATCAGCATCCGTGCGGTTCTGGCCCATGGCTGTGAGCTTGGCTGCGTAATTTGGTTTAGAGCTGAGCGGGAACATCTGTTCTACAAAGCTTTAGCTCCTTCCATTCCTCAGGCCTCATGGAAAAACCAAGGCCAGTGGTGGGGCCGCTGCTGCAGCATGGGACCTCCAAACCTGCAATTCACAAACTCGAGTCCAAACCCTCCCAAGAATAATCTCAGCACGGAGAGAAGAAGAGTGACAGGCCCTTTGAAATGCAAGGTTCAAATGTGTGAAGTCATGTTGGATTTATAGTCGGACTGACAGTGATTAAGAATATCCTTTATTGATATCATATGTGCAGTAGGAGGTTTTAAACTTTGAGACAAAGTGTTTCATTCAGTCTGATGACTCACATGGAACAGATTTATTGTGTGAATAAAGAGTGTGTACAGTTGCGACGTTAATATCTTCAGTGTTTCAGAGTTATTTAGTCAGAGATCTGGGGTCATAGTCAGAAGAAATGTGCATGAAGTTTATGTCCAAATTCACATCAAGCTGGGATTTATGAAATACTATCTGGAGCCGGTTTCCATAAACAGTGCACCGTATTTGTTTTTAACCAATTGTGATATATAAACACCTTTAAACCCTTTTAGCATTTAAATTATTGATTTAGATTATTGGTTTCTCTTTTCAGAAACAAGCTTATTTGCTTTAGTTAGATGAGTAGAGCAGTATCTCTCTCATGATATATTTGATCAAAACCAAACTGCAGCCAAGGAACCGTTCGCTTAGGTTAGCACAAAGACTGGAAACAAGGGGAAACAGCTAGCCTAAAAAAAATAATCCACCTACCAGCACTGCTAATATAAAAAACGAAATGTAGAACAGACTCAATGTTAGATGCATAGACAGTGCACTTCAGGGTTTTGATGCCCTTTATGAACTGCAATGTACCTCAGTCAAATTTGGCCAGGGGAGCTTTGTTGCATTTTCTCCCTCATTTCTTGCCATCTCTTCATTATCGATCTAATAAAGAAAATGTCCAAAGAATAATTGGGGGAAAAAAGCCCCCAAACTATTGTTTTAGTTTGATAATGTTTATTGATGTATCGCCATAAAATTAAGTACAGATGTTCATGGTCTCCAGAAGCCTAGCGCCTTTGTTGATCTCTTGAATTTTGGGGCCTTGAAATATCTTAAAGGAGCAGTGTGTAGGATTTACTGGCACCTAGCAGCGAAGTTGCAGATTGCGACCAAATGAATACTCTCCCACGTCTCACGGTCTTTTTCCAAGGGTAAAGAAAAAACTCATATAAAAAGCAAATGGCCATATCTAGATCAGTGTTTGGTTTGTGGCCGTCCAACATGGTGGACTCCATGAAAGAGGACCCACACTCACTGTAGATCTAAAGAGCTAATTTTAATGTTGTTGCTAATTGTAATGTTCATGTTGAATTCCATTCCTGCTGATAAATCATCCTAAATCTTACACAACTTTAACAACTATTAGATGGATTGCCATTGAATTTAGTACAAATATTCAAACCTAATCAACCTCACTTGTACTGTGTACTGCTAGTTAGCTAATATTAGCATACTGACACGCTAAACTAAGATGGCGACCATGTTAAACATCATACCTGTTAATATTATCATTGTGAGCATGTTAGCATACTGATGTTTCGCCCAGAGCACCACTGTGCCTCAATACAATCTCACAGAGCCGCGTGCACGGCTGTAGAGTCCCTCGCAGAGCCCCGCTCTAAGAAAACCTGCATCCTCACTTTAGAAACGTTTAAAAACTGAAGGCGAATCATCACCCTTGGAGCATCTTTCGCAACACAATTAGTTAAGTGGTCACGGTTCTCAGCCAGAGAGAGGATTAAGAAACGAGAGAAAACATGCTCACATACAGTATATTCCCAAGGTTGAAAGCAAAGTCACTGCAGATGGCTGGCATCCAGCCCTCAAGAGGAAGCTTGTGTTGTTATAGATAATTGTCTCCCTCACTCACAATGAAAGAATGAGAAAAGCACGTCTGTTGCTTGTGGCAATTACTCATCCATTTGGAAAATGTTAACATTTTTAAAATATGGTTAAAAACAGAATTTGTGTTGACAGTGTGTCTGCCTCTGCCATTTTCTATCTCATAACTTCTGGCCTCTTCGCCTTTCTATCCGTTGTCTCACTATCTAGAATCTGATAAAGGGGAAACAGCTGTGCCCAGAGATGGTGCCGATTTTAAAGCCCTTCCTCCTCTGTGTGTACCCAACCTAGCATCAAAACAAGTTCCTCTGTGCACCTCTGAGCTATTCTTCCGTTAAGATGCAGAGGAAAAAAATGCAGAACGAAGATGGCGTGGCAGTGCTTTCCCCTTTAATTAAGACACAACTGAACATAATTTGTCTCGCCCCGTTCTCTCATCCTTCCTCACTCCTCCTGTGCTGTTCTCTTCCTACTGTGTACCTTAAGTTTAGAGACCCACTGTGTATATAGGGGATAACAGATGTTGTTCATGCACAACTACGGAGACGTGCGTAACTTTAAACTATAAATAAAAAGTACATAAACACTAAATCAGATCGACCAGCACCAGAGAAGAAGAGGACTTTGTGCTCCAGCTTCCTCAGACAAGATTTCTCAGCCAGGTGCAGTCGACAGAAACAGACACGTGAAGCAGAAAAAGGGTCTTGTGCAAATGTTTGATTTGTTCGTGTGGACACGCGGCGGGTACGCCCTTCCTGGTCTTTTGTTCTCTTTGTTGCAAGAGCATGATGTCAGCTGCCCAAAGGAATGGCAAAACACATTGATTGATTGGGTATAATTGTAACCACAAAACTGGATATTTGCACAGCCATTATTGATGTCTGACTGTGGAATGGGATGCTGTAAGGTAGCCAAATAAGCTGGATATCTTCTCGGGGAGTTTTTCTCAGGGAGTGAGGCTGCTGGGTTAAATAAAGAGAGAGTTTCCTGACGCCACTAGTTTATGAAATCATCCTGTGTGTCAATGAGAAAGACCAGATAACGTCCGCCTGACCCAACGGACACCTGGCTGCCTACTGTCTGCTTTATATCACTGTGGGAACACATTTATTGTGTTAGATCCATGAGCACACACATGCATGAGCGCATGCACGCATGCTGACATACGGTTAGGTATACACACATAAAACACAAACACCTGCGCCTTGTACAAGTTCTTTTAAACACTCGCACAAAGCTCTATTGTGTTCTCTTACGCTGTGTAAAGTGTAAGCAAACAGGAGCCGTGCACCAAATTATGACAAATGAATCATCGTGAAACACGTCCAGCACTCAAACAAAATTTCTTCATTACATCAAAACATTACTTTGCAAGCATTTTGCAGAAACCTGCAATGTTCCCATCATATTACCCATTAAACTGCTGTATGCAAATCATTATTCCGCAGCTACTGCAGCGACTCTAAAATGTTTTCAAAACAATCAGGCAGTCAGACCGTCTCCAACCAGATTATGACTGATATTCTGACGTGCTTTACCTCCGCTTTTCGACGAGCTGCGGAAGAGAACAGAACAAGATGTCACAGGCTCTTTCGTTCACGACTTTTCCATTCACATGTGACCTCCGTGTATGCGTGACAACATGTCAACAAGACAGGAACGATAATCTATCCCCCATTGTCTGAGTCAATACATTCCTGTAATTTCAGACATTTACTACTATTGTGGGAGTGTTTTTTTTTTTTTCTTCGCCTCAGCTCATACATTTTCTGTCAGCGTACGGAGCTGTGTGTCTAAGCTCTGATTTGTTGTTACTGTGGTGTCACTCACAGGCTAAATGCACATACCTAACTATGTTATTTTACTACTGTCTGTGCCTTTCCATGTCTGGCCTCTGGAAATGAGTAACGTCGCATTTCTGCAGCTTTGCCTGTGCAAAGGTGTAGGCGATCACTTTTTCCACAATAACAGCCGTACACACAATGTTGGAAACATTTTTGTCTGAACAAAATACCTTTTTCTTCAGGCTGAGTGTAGCTGATCTCACAGTCAGCGGCCCAGACACGATAGTCTTTTCTTTGAGTAAAACAGTGCTTAGTCCATATTTGGTTGCATCCTGTAGTCTGAGTTGGGATGAAAGTAGGCTAAGACTGGACCTGGTTCTCATGTGATCACTTCTTTCATTCTTCTGAATGAATGAATCATCGTGTTGCAAATCCCCAAACAAACAGACTCTTTCAAGAGCTGATGCAGGGGGCATTTATGATGAGATGTTGGGAGAATTTCTGTCTCTAGGTGGTTTAATGTCCTGTATAGATGACAAACAATCTTTGTTTACTGTATGTTGATTTTTTTTTTCAAGAGTAGTACTGTAGGATGTGGTTGAAGGTGGATTTAATGATTTTTGGGGGCCAGAGATGGATAAAAAAAAAGGACCATATAATATCACACAAATAAAATAAAAAACAAAAACATGATGTCAAAGTCTGTTGTGTATTGTGTCAAATCCACAAATTAAACTGCCGTGCACTTCCTTGAGAGGGTGTTGCATGAATATTGAAACCAGAGCATTGGAAAAACTGGGTCATTTCATAACTGCTGTATGAAACACATTGACATCCGCCCTGAAAGAGCTGCAAAAAAAAAAGCTACAGGCCAGCCCTTCAAGCCTTCATGTGCTGTGTTTAAACCTCAAAAGACGTTTTGGGTGGAGCATCCCTTTAAAATGATTGCTGTGTGTGTTAACAATGCCATGTGCAGTCAGTCCTGTATCTCAGCAATTAAGTGATTAAATCTTATTATAACTGATGGGAATGATGGAAATGATACAATAAAGTTTAATATATTCAACATAATTTGAACTGATTGCAGTTTTTTGACAAGCCGAAAAACAAAATTTTGCTCATCCCTGATGTTTGTAGACATTTTCCACACCATTACATCCATTTTTTTGTGCTGTACGTGTGATATCGAGTTGTCGCAGTGCTGATGGCAACATATCACACTCTCCCCCGTGTAGCCTCTCTGTGCTTCACCCACTGCCTTCCCCTCTCCTCAGACAGTACATCATTAGCTGTCTGCTGAACACCTGGAGGCAAAGCCAGCAAGGTAATTATTGAGAGCATAGCCGCGTCTGCACGCAACCATCATTAACCCATCGTACCTCATTTAGAGCAGAGAAAAGGCCTTGTTGTTGTAAGGGGAGAAGGAGAGAGTGCAGCCTGGATTGGTGATCAGCCCCTGACATGTCAAATATGATACAACAAATGTCTCTGAGCTTAGAGCTAATAAAGGCTGGAATTTGCCGTTGCTTTTTTTATCAGGTATGAGACCTGGAGCTGAGCCAGGACCTGGGATGAGGAAGGCTTATCCCCCTACTCTTAACTGTAAAGGTGTAGGAATTCATGAGCGGGGAACTCACACAAACGTATACACACAACCAGCAATGACTTGTTTGCTTCCTCAGCCACTAAAAGCAGAAAAAGATTTTTGAGGAGAGCCGGCCTCAGAAATCTTTACTTGTAAAAAAAAAACAAAACTCATAAACAACTGCAGAGACCAGCTTCAGAGTGTGTGTGTGTGTTTATGAGCGTTCTTGTCTATGAGCATATGCACTCACACACATCTACAGAATGCATGCGAGGTTATGCATACACATTTGCAATTAAGGTACGTATTTAAGAAGCGGCTTCACTGTCATTTGCACACAATGAATAATAAAGACATGTACAGTATGTGTGCTTTTCTGCTGTTATCGTGCTGCACCTCAGTGCCTGCGTAGGCGGCCGTTTCAGGTAAAAGGATGAAAGCAAAGTTCTTCCTTTCTCACTTCAACGCCTCACTGACGAGCCTGTGCAGCTCACACACGTCATGAATAAGAATGCCTGCATGACAGGTTGACGTCAAAAGTTGCTACTGATAAGCGAGTGATTTTGTTTGGGGGGGCACATGGCGCACATTGGGCAGCTGCTCTACCAAGTGAGCTAAACACTGTACCGCAAGTGAATTTTTTTGAAATATGACTATTATTTTAGTTATTGGTATCTCTGTTAGATCGAGCTACAACAATAATTTGTTGGACAAACTGACTTTATTGTCCTCAGTTTGCATGAATATAAAGTACACTATAGAGTCCAGACTTTTTTCCAGATTAATTCCTCTTCCACTTTCATTACTCTGGTGTAATTCCTTGTTGCATTGTTCTTTCTGAAACAAAAATAAGAGATTATTATTGTCAGAATTGAACCCAGCTCCTACTAGGTGCTCAGAGCATGTCTGTTGCTAAATCTCATGAGATAAGTGCTGCAAATCACAGCATGCTGGCTACAACAGAGATAAATAAGCACTCATTAGACAATGGACAGAAAATCCCAGCATCATGTTTGAGCTTCCTCTATGAGAAAATGCACTTCCCGGGGAGGCTAATGGAACAGAGGCCAACTTAAAGAGAAAATGTGGCTTCAGCACTGAAGTCTCCAGGGACACTTTAGAACAATATTCAGCGATTTCTGGCTGAGAAAAGAAGGATTAAGGACATTTTCACCATTTTACCATCTTGCCTAATCTCTCTTATCGTCAGCATTATGGATATGACTCACACACACACACACACACACACAGACGTACACACACATGCACGCACGCAAAAACAACAACCACAAGATGGACGTTTATCAGCAAACTGATCTGTCAACTAGAATTTGTAATAATCATTACAGTGGTATCCTGTTACAGTATGATGTATCAGTCATGTTCAGGATGTCCACACAATGGCACGTTAATTATTTGAAGGGTTTTTAAATGGATTTAACTCAGTAAAACATTCAGGATTTAAATGGTTGCTTAAGTAAAAACAAACTGATGAAACAAAACAGGCCTCTTGACATCTTCTTACTCAGATTGGAGCCACATAAACACTGTCTGAATGTTTTTCTTTTGTTTTTTTTACATATTACATGTGAGATTTCTCTTCTCAGTGGCGTGAAGTAGGCGGGGCACAGTCAGAAAAAAGGTGAAGTCACGTATTTCCAAGCACCAATCAGCACTTAGCAACATTTGAAACAGAGTCAGATGACCGTTGCTGGGTTGTTTGGTGACGTTTCCTAGGCAACTGCCAATCAAATCTGTTTAAAGCAGCTGAAATACTGGGTGTAAGAGGCTTCATAAATATTAAGTACGCCTATTTTTTCTGAACTTGTTGATTAATTAGTCATGAATCTTTAATACTATAGAGAAATAGGCCTTTTTAGATGTAAATGGTTAGTAAAAACTGGGCTAGTACCCATGTGGGAAAATAGATACGTCAGAAGGTCAAGTACTGAAAGTGTGAACTTTCATATCCTCAACCTAGCAGCACAGTATTGACTCACCGCACACTAACTTTGCATACTCTGCCTTTGCAGAAAACCAGACTGTTGTTTCTTTGTTAAAATACTATACAATCTCACTTCAAGACAAAATATGTTGCTCCAGTACGCAGCGGCGGAAGTGCAGTGTAAAACCATATCTGTCTGCCCTGCCAGACTGTCATAATGAATTTATCAATTAGCCCTGGCTGTGTGTGCCCTTGAGGCTGCAGTCCCAGCCCTCACCTCCTCTGCACTGAACTTCAATCAGTCATCCTGTCAGAAAAGCAGGAAGGAGAGAGCGGAGCATCAAAGAAGACGAGCCTTTAAAACTCAAGAATATTTCCTCTTGTGTACAAAGCCTGCATTAAACCAATCAATCAACAAAGATCTTGTTTTTGGCAGCAGAGCCAAATAATACATATTTTAATGTGATGGGGTATTTAAAAAGTTGATATGGTGAATTTAGAAATCTATCAAACGTTTGTGTTGTGGTCACTGTGATGTATCATGTATCATGTTTGAATCATCTGATCCGTCTGCAGGAGCCAGTGCAGGCTTTGATGATGTGTCTCCCTCCAGAGGAAAGGAGAAGTATTATACTCACTGAAAACAGCATGCGCTCATATATAGACCAAAATAAACTTTATTCATATTTCATCAGTTGTTTATAAAACATCAGGCTTATACAAAATGTTACAGTACAATGCAGCACATGTATGTACATATTTTCCCATTCTATACATTATACACTTCAATGTTAACGCTTGTCGATAATGGTTATGTAAATAATACTTTCTTTTTTTTTAATAAAATAAACTTTTTTTTTTTGGCTTTTGTTTTGACAGTAACAGATATACAGTGCAAAAATATATCAATGCTGTAAATGTGTAAAATACATTGAGATAAAGAATTTCTCGTAATACAAAAAAAAGGAAACACTCCTGCTCATGTTATTTTATTCACACTTCAGGATTAATTCATATTTTTTGTGGATTTTTCTGACAGTGTGTAATCATCAGTGCAAGGACTTGCCAGCAAAGGATTGAACATTCAAAACAAAACTAGGAGGAAACCGTTAGATAAGTATCAGTGCACATAGATCTTGTTTGCTTGGGAGGGGAGCATGTTGTGGTTTAACCACTTGAAACTGACAGGCAGCTGGTTGTCGAGCTCAGCCTATATTTTTTGGGTGCCCTGCGAGACTTGTTAGGAGTTGATGGTGGGGAGGCCACGCTCAGATTTCTGATCTTGCTAAAACTGTTCCTCAGACTGTCCCTCCTGCTCCCTGAGGTGCTGCTGGTCTCCTTGGATGTGAATTTGTCCAGGTCACAGAGGCCAGACTTCAGGCAGCAGCAGCACAGCAGCTCAGCGATAGCCTTCCTTATATCACTGCTACCCAGGGTGTAAATGATGGGGTTCAAGCCAGAGTTGAAGACAGCAAGGCAGATGCAAAAGTCAGCGCTCAACAGCAATGCACACTGACGGGAGACACAGAAGAAATCCACCAGTAACAGCAGGAACAGTGGCCCCCAGCAAAGCATAAAGACCCCAACAATGGTGATCACAGTTTTAAGCAGAGCCAAGGAGCGCTTACGACTACGCTGAGCACTCAACTGTGCACTCTTGTGTACGTGGCAGAAGATGGCACTGTAGAGTGCGCCAATAGCCAGGAGGATGACAAAGAAGATGATGAGCGAGAAAAAGATGTAGGTCTTGGAGTAGAGAGGCAAGAGGGTGGAGCATCCTTCCAGGCTGCACACACAGTTCCAACCCAGCAGGGGGAGAAAGCCAAGCACCAGCGCCAAGACCCAACAGAGTGCTACCAAGCCGAAGATCCTGTAGTAACTCTTTCTGGCTGACTTTTGCGGCGTTAGCTTTATCATGGTGGTGTAACGCTCTACGGCAATCAGCAACAGACTGAATATGGAAGCTGCCAGGGCCACAAACAGCATTCCTTCCCTGAAGAGCCACAACGCCGGGGTGAGGCGAAATGTTTGGCTACCAGACAGACAGATGTTGACCACATAGGAAGCGCCGGTGAGGAGGTCACTGAGCGTGATGTTGGCAATGCAGACGTAAACCCAGCGCTGGGTGTGGCGGATGCGGGACATGACGGCCACCAGGACCAGCAGATTCTCCAGGATGATGAGAATACTGAGGAAGAGGAAGACGGCCATGGAGGCACTGATGTTGTTCTGGGTGTTTGAGATGGTCCTGTTCTGCAGGCGGCCGGTGTAGTTGTAATGCCGCAGAATCACATGGTTGATTCCAGTTGTTGTAGTGGTGTTGTCTGGGTAACTGGGTGAGTGGTAAATGTGGGGGCACGAGGAGGCCGACGTGAGGGAGGAGAGGACATTCATGGTGACGACTGAGCTGGTCAAGATCAAGGCTGTGAGTTGGAACAGGCTGAACCGGGCTGGTACGAGCTGCACGGGAATTAGTGAGAAACTCCTGTGATCAAACAGGCTATCGTCACACTCTAACCACTGGAGCTCTGCCTGTGCACAACAGACACACCTGAGGGGATAAAAGAAGAAGAGATAAGAACACTGCAGCATCTGTGCAAAAATAAAACGAAAGTCACCTCACTCTCACTCCCATACTGTATGCTTCCTCAACCAATTTAAAAGGCGTCATTTAAATGCCTTTGTGTGTGGCACCCCACCTTGCTGTGGTTAACACAGGATGAGTGAGCAGCTGCAGAGGGCATTTAAATCACCACATGGAAGAAATACAAACATTGACTCACAAGAATACTGCAAAATTCTTTCATGAAATGTCTTTAAAAAATGCTGACTGAGCAATAATAATAATTAAGTGCAGAAGGTGCAATAACATTTGTGTTTTCAATTTTTACTTTTCTTCCCCTAAAAACTGTCTTCCAAAATGACTAAATAAAGTTTTAGTTAAAGTTTTTTCCATGGTTTAATATTGTTTTGACTAAAATCTAAAAGCACAAACTTTAAAAATGCATTTTTCCATGTCAAGTATTGAAATTCTGAAATCTGAATTCTGAATCAGTTGAAAATTGTCTGAAAACTTCAAATATTTTACATTGCATTCAAATGTTGCTAAAACGTATTACAGGTAATTATCATTAGCTGTAGAGTGACGTGAATATGAAGTGAGACGCTGTGCAGAGTACTTACTCTGGCTGCTGGTGATGATGCTCAGTGTCTGAGGAGATAGAGATTTTTGCAGGGCATTTTGATGGGGAAGTAAGCCAAATAGGGTCACACACACACCACACCCAAATTCACACATGCACACACACACACACACACACACACACACACTCGATATGCAACAGAGAGATTGCAGTCACTTTTGTTCCATCACTTTGTAAACAGTAAAAGCAACTGTGACAGTTTCACAGTTGCATACCAGTCGAAGAAGTCGAAATTGTTCGGCGAGTATTTCCTAGATATTTGAAAAAAATCCATTTTATTGTAACTGATATTTAACAATTTTCCACCAATTTTCTGGTGCATCATGATTATCATGTTTTCCCAGGACATTCAATTTTTTTTTTACTACAGCAGCACTTAAAATCCTATTGCTCAAGTTGCCCGGAGATAACATATACGGGAAAGGGTATTTCAAAACATGCCACATTAGGCCGGTTGTAAATGTAACGAGTAGCATGACTCAATGTTTTTGAGGACATAGATAGACATGTGGCAAGAATCATTTGCACTTACGATACAATGGCACCTGGCCAAGGCATTATTACAAAAGCCACAAATTAGACTTTATTTTTCTCAATATTTCTCAGAAAGTACAAGAGAAAAACAGGAACTCTCAATCAGATGGAAATGTGCCCCTCCCTGGGTTTCATACGTCTCATCACACAGCTGTGCAGTTGATGGTTTGGGTAAGCTATCATGCTGTTGTCACGATGTATGGCACACTTACCAAATCTCCAACCATGCACCAGCAGATCCTAACCACATATCCTAAGGCAGGCGGTGCCAATGAGACCGTGACTACTTTCAAGTCAACCAAAAACACAAAGTATATACGGAGAACATCTTGTGAACACCAAGAAACTGATGCCAGACCCCAAAATCAAGAAACCACTCAAATTTGAGTAAAACCAGAACTCGTGGCTGGACACATTTGTCCTTCAGAGCGGAGTTCTCAAAGAGCTATGATTATATATTTCAAGCTTTCACCAAAGTAGGCTCTAATTGTATCACTGCACTATAATTATCATTTATCAAATGCTTCAAAAGCATGCTAAAAAAGGTCAAACGAAAAGAAAATATGATGATAATCATACCAACGCTCCGAATGTTTCTCTAAGAAAATATTGTTCTTCTTGCTCATAGAAAATGTTACTTTAGTAGTGAGAAAAATTGCAAGTGCATATTATCTGTCATCTTGCATCTTGCGTATGTCCATCACTGGAGTGGTTTTATTCAACAGTTCCCCACTCAAGAAAGGAGAGCACATGTAAAGACAGAAACAATACAAATACTGTAACTGAGGCCTACCTACAGTAGATAGATAGATAGATAGATAGATAGATAGATAGATAGATAGATAGATAGATAGATAGATAGATAGATAGATAGATAGATAGATAGATAGGCGTATGTGTAGAGCACGTGGCACTAGTGAGACATGACATTCGTGGATACTCCCCATTAAATCAAAGTACCTAATTTCTAAAACAACTTCTCTTTTTCAGTCCTGAGATGTAAAAAAAAAAAAAAAAAAAAAAACCCAGACATGCATCAGTAAACATTTTCATACAAGAAAGATGATCCTCTGTCTAAATCTAATGATAGCGTGGCGTTCCTGTAAATAAAATAAGGAAAAAAAGAAGAAAAGAAAAATATACAACATGCTGCAAGCTGAGGTGTTAACAACACCCACGGTGACAGTTGAAAACGCCCTTACTCCGAAAATAACACTTCAAAGCATCCTGACCACAAAGTGCGTATTTTGAACCACAACTGTGTGTGTATGCGTATATGTCTATGTGTGTGTGTGTGTGTTTTAACTGATAAACACATACAGCCTTGTCTCTCTAGGTTGTGCACAGTATATTTCACTTGAAATGATTTATCTGTCTGAAATAGTAATTCTGGGTAGTTATATAGGAAGTCAAGAGTGCATCTAAAGTAAATTATCAAGTTCTCTATACAGACTTTAACTTACATGAACTCAAGTGTGCTACACTAAAAACGCATTTGTTAGTACTACATACAATACCTATTCCACTTTACTTATTCTTTTAAAGCGATGGGCTTGCATGCTCTTCAAGCCTTTACAGTTTGCTTGTGTCCTCAAGTCAGTCCACTAATCCTGTTCAGAGCTGCAGGGGGCTGAAGCCTACCACAGTATGTGACTGGCTGGGAGAGCATCCACATAGGTTAGGGTTGCCAGCCTGTCATACCTAGAGTTTCAGGTTCAGGTTCACTTGCACTGCATGTCATTGGCCTGAGGGAGTATGCAGACTCTACACTGGGTATAGTGATATCTCAAACCTAGACTGCAGTACTCATCACAGTGAGACCTAATAGATTAGTCATGAACACATGTAGAAGTGAGAGTCCATTAGAGCGGACATTACGACAAGGCCAAGGAGTTTTCTTAGTGTCAGCACTGAAGGGAATAACAAAGACACTTCCATATTTGTCTTTGTGTTCAGTTTTTGGTAGTTCAGCTTATGCCCAAGCACATGGAGCACCAGACCTGAGAGTTTTTTTATTTTTTATGTTACACTCAAACATTTTTTGCCTTTTGAAATATTGCTAATTTGATATTAAACATAGCAAATTGAGTGTGATGCACTTTGGGGTCTTTGAGAACTCAGGAAAACTGATCTTTTTCACAGCAGGGTAGAGTCAACACAGATGTTTCTAATGATACTAATTAAGCTTCTGTTACATCTATTACAGCTGAGCCTTTCCAGTGAACCAGCATGCAGCACAGCAACACCCTAACTATGTGTGACCTAAATGGAACAGAACCTAAATTAGTATCATTGGTAACATCTCTGTTTACACTATTTCATGTAAAAATGTCTGCTGCGAAAAAAAGTCTATTGCTGCTGTACTGCTGAAATATCACAACAAGAGCCTTTGATAAGTGATTGAAGTGATGGCTGACTTAAAGGGGAAATTTGCCATCCAATCAGTGTTGATGGTAAATGTAGCAATAAATTTTTCAATTCTTTAAAGTCTGTGTTAAGCCAATTCTGCGATTTCTTTCAAAAATACATTCAATATGTTGGAAAATAGTTGCTGAAATGTGAAAAGACTTTGAACGATATATTACTGAAATGTGGAGGTTAAAACAGTTTTTCATCAGTTTTCAGTCCAGGATGTTTTGGGCGGTCCTAAAGGGTGGCCCGATGACACACTGAGGCCACCCTGAGCAGACCCCTGCACCCCTAGCAGAGAGATAGAAATTAATTAATCTTGCTGAAAGTGTTTCAAAGTTAGTCATAAACACGCCCCCACAATCCTAGAACTGAGAATACACCTAATTTGACACCTAATTTCATAAACTTGAAGATATTTTTAATCGTTCAAATTTGGCTGGGTGGTTAATAACACTTTCTTTTTTGGTCTGACAAACTCAGAACACATATTTATTCTGACTTTACACAGACTTTAAGAAATAGCGTAGGAATAGAAATTTGACACTCACAGATTTCTAAAGAGCTGTTGTGAATCTCAGAGTGTGATGGGTCTGGCCATTGCCGTCTTGACATTCCTGTCTCTGCTGGCAAAAATGGACAAAGATGTGGAGTGTGGCTGGAACTGAGGCGGGCTGAGTGGCTGCAAAACAAGCCACCTGTGAAGAGACATCCACCTGTCAATCAAAGGGACCTTGCTCTTAATTAAACATAACTTTAACTTTATGAAAGACAGTAAAATCAATGCAGCAGAAACACATTATTTCTTGTCAAAATCTGGCACGTACATTTCTACTATGTAACTTGACTACCAGTGGTCTGGTTGGAGATTCAGCTGTGCTTGGTGTGCTGCAAAGGTCTACGCACTAAACACCCCCAAAGTTTTTAATTTTCTAGTAGTCTTCAGCACCAACCGATGCTGACTTAAGAGACATGATGATTTCAGAAGCTTCCTCTGGAGGCGAAAGGCTTTAAAACACCTTTTTCGCATATGCGGTAGTACTCTTGTAGTAAACAGGCTTTGATGTGTCAAATTGGTGAAGTTCCCTTTTTGAGTTTCAGACCCTGCTGTGCAGCATTTTTCTGTGCAGTTCTATGTAATACATGAGTGTCATTCAGTTATTTAAAGCTGCATTTACTAGTTTTTTTGATTACTTGAGCGCATAAGAACTTGTCTGCTCTTGACATGTAGGATGGACAAACATAAGAGAGAGCCATCAGTCTGAAGGATTTCATTGCAACCAAAGTTTCCACCAACTCATAAGCACCCTTTAAAGTACTGTAGTAGAGTAGAGAGGAGGTGCTCTCCATAGCATATGTAGTGCAGCCTTTTAAAAGAGTTTACATACAAGTAAATGATTGCCTACTTCGACATCCACTGCACCACCAGCCCTTTCACATTACACACAGCCACTTGATTCATTGTTAATACTGAAAAATGCTGATTAGTGGAGCTTCGAACATTGGGGAAACCACCTCTCTCCCAGCTGCAGGTCTCTGACATCAACTTCCATTGTGTGTTGTGGTCAACCAACAACGAATATGAGAACTCTGTGATGTGGAAACAGTTAAAATTGGTTGTGTAAAAAAAAAAAAATCTGTTGGAAATTATGGACAATTTGTCTGTGAAATGGCTTGATGTTTGCACTAGACCCAGAGAGCCTCAGAGAATATAAAAAGGTCATTTCAGTCTAATGGTTTGAGAGGTTAGCGGTCACAATACAGAGCTTTTTATTATGGTGACACCATCTGGCCAATTGGTGCAATTTCTGAAACCACCCAGCTCTAACAAATGTGGTTGCTTAAATTTCACCGTCCAGACTTTGAGGAAACAATACTCACTTGCATGGTGTCGAGCAGTCAACATCTGGTGGCCTGAAGACGGTATTACAGTCATTTTCCTGTCAAGAAGAAAACATGCAGCATCACCATGAGTCTAGATGATGAAGATGACTAGATGATGATTGTGAGAACTGTGTATTAAATATGGATGGCAGACACAACTTTAGGTAATATGAGTGGAATAACACACAGTTCTTTATAAACTGATTTATAAATCACAGTTTCTGTATCTGTATATTTTTGACTGTTGCTTTTGCATTTAACATACTAGCCTTTTTAATATATTGAGGAATGCCTTATATTAAAAAACAGATCTGAGCTGCACATTTACAATACCCAATACAATACTGTGTTTAGTGTTGTGTAGTGAAATTTTTGCTGGAGGTAATGATTGAACTATGAAAATAGGGTTAGATAAAACACAGAACCTTTAATGATAGTAGTTATTAGAAGCAGTATTTGAAAAGAAAATTTGGATGTACAAAGAACCATTGAATCTAGCACAGCATACATTTTTTTGTTTGTTTTTCTTATGGGCTTTTGTTTATTATAATATATTCTAATTTTATGCCTTAATTTCATCTGTGGATTCTGCTGGATTCTATTCATTCTTATTTCTGTTTTTATTTGCTCTGTGAAGCACTTTGGACTGCATGTTTGCATGAGAGGTGCTATATAAATAAATAAAATTTAGTGAGGGTAGGGAGAAAAATGTCGAAGAACAGGAACAGGGTGTTGGCAACATATCAGCTTCAGAAAACTATCACAAAAAACTGATCACAAAAGAACTAAATCAACATTTTATAAATAAAAAAAATCACCCTAACCCTTATTTATAATAAAAGATGAGTATAGATACGATAAAATGCTGCCATAAGGGCGTTTGGAGAGAGGATAAAAGAGCCTTTCTTTGTTACAATGTCAGTTAAACTGCTCTGGAACTGTGCCAGCAGTCTTTGTACTGTCAGGACAGCACTGGCTGCTACTAGGACGAGATCATCCAGGTTTTTCCAGTTTTTTTAGTAGCAAAATAGAGTTTATGAAGTCATTTTACCACCCAGCTATCATTTATGTCTACTGTAATGAAGTTATCTACTATTTAATAGTTCTAATATATAAATTTTTAATGATGAAACTATGAAAATAGGGCTGAATAAAAGAACATTTAATGATAGCAATTATTAGAAATAGTATCTGAAATCAGAAAACTTGGAATCACAAACAAATCTAGTGCAACAAGGTCCAAAAAGCGGGAGAGTAAAATGAGTGAAAAAAAATGAGAAAAATGTCTAATCTAATGCCGTTACTTAGATAATATTAGCTTCCCATAACTAACTTATTGAACAGTGAACTGATCACAGAAAACCTAAAATACCATTTCACAAATCAAAACTCACCCTCACCTTAACTCTCGTTCATAAAAGAAGAGTATATTTGTGAGGGTATTTGGGGAGAAGATAAAAACTTGCCTGGTGATGTTTGCTCTGTCAAAATGGTGGACGTTAAAATGTCAGTTAAACTGCTCTGGAACTGTGTCTGCACAGGTTGCTAGCAGCAACAGAGTGAGACTTTTTCCGTTTTTTAGTGACAAAACAGAGTTCATAAAGTAATTTTAACACCCAGCTATCATTCATGTCTACTGTGCTGAGCTTTATCTACTTTAATAATTCACTTAAGCCGATAGTTAAGCAACCTTACTGGCGCCAGAGCGTTTGTACCGTCGTGTAGCGTGTAGTACCGCCGCTGTGATCCGGCAGAGGGCCCTGCTCTTTAATAAATGTCCCGGAGCAACAGGGTGCCTTCGTTGTATGAATCTGGCTTGAGCCTTTTTTCCTCAACTTTTTTTTTTTTCACCGCTCAGACTGCTTCTGTTATTTAGGCAAAGAGAAAGGAAGTAGCGACAGGCTAGCTGGTTAGCCGGTCTGAAACCACACAGTCTGTCAGGAAATCGTTGACTTTGAGCCTAATTCATCTCAGAGACTCGTCTTCTTTATTTAATACAAGCGTGTACGGAGGCTACGGTCTTTTTTTTGCTGCGGTTCGTTTTATTTTCTCCCCACTCCGGTTTCAAACCCTCAAACTGACTCAACCGGGAGCTTTGTCTGGCTGGGACTCCACCGTTGTTAGCCTGCTTTGGGTACAAGTCAGTGTTGGTCTCATCAAAGGACAAACACACACACACACGCCACACTCACCGAAAAGCAGACACTTTGGTTAACGTTAATTTTCTCGCCAGTTTGGTTTGAATCGAGAGGAATGCAGTCAAGGATTACAGCAAGACAATGAGACAAACAGCCGGGAAAGGTACGTTAAACGCTGCCTCTCTGTTTGGGCACTTGGTTTTTGAACGAGCTTGTTAAGTTTATAACACTAAAGTAGTGAATGTGTCGAAATATTTATGGTGTATTAGCTGGATATATGTTTCCTTTACATGGCCACCAGGCTTTGCTTTGATAGAGGTGTTATAGGAAGTTATAATGAAGTAGCTCCGTGTATATGTGCGCCTTTTTAACGTTTAACCGTCCTCCATTGAAACTACTTTTAACGTCCCATTTTTAACACAAAATTGAGCTAGCCCGCATGCTAACTTTCGCAGCTGACTGTAATGATAATAGCATGTCGCCTGTTTGGTCAGAGCCACGGTAAGCACAGTTGAAGCATCCTGTGTGTGTGAATGGGCTGAGAATGTAGGCTGACTTGTTGCAGTGTAATGTCCCCAGGCCTGCTTGATAATGTGACTAACCCTACATGTCAATGGGTTGTTGTTTTGTTGGGAGTCAGAGAGGCTCTGTTGGATTTCAGTAAAAGCGCCACACTGAGTCCTTGACATAAACCCAACCACAATAGTTAAGAAGGGGGGCAACAACTACAACTTATCCAAATTACCAGTGTATCATCACTGTTATTATGTGCCCTCCATGGAGCACAATTTATGGCCATGATTTGCCACTGATGGGTCAAGTAGTGTAATACAGCGACAGATCTATTAAGCTGGCAGGTTACAGTATTGTTATCATTTTATTCTGATATATCATACAACTTCAGTGTTGCTTAACATTACAACACAGCAAATGTGTTCGTAATCACATGGGTGTGATCATTTTTTGTTGTTGTTGTTTCTTCCACACAGTAGCACATTGGCAGAAAAGTTCTCCACACAAGCTGCAAAACCGAGCTCTCGCTACATGACTAACGTCTGGGTGGTGGAAAAAAGTAATCATACATAGGAACACTAAAATTACGCACATATGCACTTCACTTGGAAGTTCCTCTCCGTCTCTGTTTCTCTGTTTCCATTTGTCTGATTTACTTTGGTAATATCCTCATGATGAAATATATGTATTTAAAGAGCCGTATGTTGTCACTCAGGCTCACTCAAGCTGTGACTAAAGAGTCTAAATTATAAACACTGATCTGCCGGAGAGTGTTGGGACACTGCAGTGGGTGGGTTTACCCTTTCTTGGCTATTTCATTTTATTTTCTAGTTTAGCTCGAGTGTAGTTTTATGAGCAAATGACTGTCGTAAGAAAGCAGTGTGGACCAGTTTTTCATCAGATCTTTCCTGATTCAAAAGCACCTACAAAACATCTGCGTTGTAACATGAATGCAAGTGACATCTCATTAATTAAAAGACCACAGCCAGACAGCCTTTAAATTAAGTCTTCAAGACCAAATCTGGAAGTGATTTTGACAAGAATAAAGACTACATTAATTTGCACAACATATTTGCCCTTGCATGCCTATTTTTTTATATTAATTTATAGACCTATTGAATATAACCTTCCTGAGCACTGTAGAATAAGTCTGCTGAAACACTGTACATGAAATAGTCAATGATAACCACCGGTTAAGTTACACAGGAGGCGTGTGGCGGTTTTGTGTGTGCATCTGTAAGCCCACTTGTGGTGTAGACCCTGCCAACTACACTGTGCTGCGGATCAAGCATCAGCATATTCAATCCAATCAAGGTCCCCATCTGTCAAATTCAAAATCTAATTAACATCTCAATCCCTCGGAGAAAGCTTATCTCTGTTTATTAAATTCCTAAAAGAGATGAGATGGGATGCAACTGAATTCAGATGTTTTTCACATATGAACACCTACTGCTGTCTAATTGGATGAATGACATAAATTGGAGCTGTAATATTAAACAAAATGTGTTTCTTTCCACTCAGCAGCCTGTCCCAATATCTTTTAAAACGATTGCAAACAGAAAACAGCCCCACATTGTGTTGCAGTACAGCCAGTTCTATCCCATACATGCTTGTGAACACTCAGGCAGCCCTCACAACATCTCTCTGCCATCTTTGAAAGAAAGCGACCATATGGCCCCCCGCTAATGGCTGGTACTCTGTAAACCCCACTGCAGACCTGACAGTGGTTGAGGACAAGAACATGGTGGGGGAAGGAAGACCAATTACAGCTCAGCCTTGAGTTGTAATTGGTCTACACATCCTGGCGGATGCAATTGTGTGAAACTGCGGATGAAAAGATAATTGCTTCAATCATGGCCGTGCCAACATTTCTCAGAGGAGAGATTCAAGGGTCTCAGCTTTCATATTCAACTTTATTACATTTATTCTCAGCCCCTCAATCTTACCTTGTATGTTATTAAATATTAAAATCCACACAAATAACGATATAAATCAGTCTTATCTCAGCTAAGCTTTATATGTTTAAACAGTTCACAGAGCTGTTGGTTTTTCTGTAGAGGCGGTGTGTTGCTTATTGTAGTATGTCAGTGTGTGTTTTTAAGAAGTGTAGCTCTGTAGCTGCTTTGGACCATCAACCTAAACCACATTAGAGGAACTTGTGTTGTTTCCTAATGCAACGCTTATCAAGCAAGCTTCTCTCTGCTGTGACGCCACAACCACAGCCAGCAAGATAGTTGCTCAAAAGTATAAAATGTTTTTCTCTGGGCAAAATATAATGAAATGGTGGGCAAGAAAATGAGATTAGGTTATTTTTGCATTGATGTCATGTGAAATATCCCATATATTAGTTTAGCTAGATGTTATTTTAGGTGACTTCCGAGGTGTGTGGGTTGTTGTGTGTGTGTGTGTGTGTGTGTGTGTGTATATAATAAAAGCAACATTGTGAAGGTTGAAATCGATCTGTCAATACTTCTGCTCTTATCTTCTCAGGGTTTTCAAGGTAAAATGTGCTGAGGGGGTTCCTAGAATTATGTGGAAAGTCTATGTTGTTTCTCACCACTGTTTGATGAATCATGATTAGTTTGGGAAATTCAGTCAAACTGATGGTTGTCTCCAATGTTATATGTCAACAATGCTAACCACACTGGCTTTTTTTTAGTCAGGTTTCAGTCAAGTTTTTGATGTATATGTGTAAAACCCCCCGAATGAGTGATGGATTATGAAAATATGAAATATAGGTGTAAAATTGCCCTGTTGTTTATCGCCTGTTTGCCTAGTCCAATGCATGTAGACGTAGAGTTTGTGCGCTTTTTTTTGTAACCCTGTTTCTGTGAGTTCAGTCTTCGGATGGTCTTGTGACTGTGTTCGTCTTTTTTTTGCGTTAGACTTTGACCAATTTAAGTCTCTGACAGAACAAGGACAGAAGAACAGGTTGAGCCATGCTGTGCTGTGGCTGCAGAGTTATTTATAATGGGTCCCTGAGCAGCATGCGTCGTCTCTGTGCAGTTGCTGTACTAGGCCAGGATGATGCAGACTACCTGTGGAATGACGCATACACCTGCAGTCCCATGGCCCCGCAGAACAGTCTCAGTAGGTCAGATCAACCAGCTAACTCAACTATCTTGAGGCATATGCAACACACTTCTTGTTGCTTGATCAATTCTCTAAGTTTAGTACAACCTCTTATTTGAGCTGATAGATCATTTTTTATTAATGTGTGCCATGTGGAATGAACACAAATACCACAGGATTTTTTTTTTGTTGTCGTATGTTTATGTCTCTTAGTTTTGTCCTGTGAATGAAATTAGTGTTGACAAAGTGTCCATACGTGTACTACTACACAAAGCATACCGAAGGGCTGATTGCTAAGGGCTTGGCAGATAAGTCAAACATGTAGAGGCTTGTGTTTCTATTACGTGTGTGCTCATCAGGAAGATGTCTGTATCACTGTGTTACTTACAGCGCTGCTTAAGAACACTAGCGTGTTGGGCTAGTGTTAGGTGTCATTCTGCCTTTTGTAAACATGCGAGCTGGTTCAGGTGTTTGTATTCGAAGTTCAGGAGAGCTGAACCGAAGATCTTATATCGCTGAGGCTTTTGAAAAAGCTTAATCTCTGTATCTGTATCTTTTCATCACAGATGTCAACAGCGGATTTGAATAGACTGCAATGGGTAAAAACTCACAGATTACCCATCAGGATCACCTGTTCTCTCAGTAAAGCAAGCTGGGTAGGTGTATGAGGGTAAGAGGAAGGGATGAATGGAAAGAAGGAGGAGAAATGGGACACCAGTACGTGTGCATATGCGTGCTTTTGTGTACATACAGTGCATCAGCGCTTGGTGCAATAATGTGACAGGAATGCTCAGGAGGGGGGGGGGGGTCTGCATTTCTGCGGTGAAAGACGGGAGGGGGAAAAAATAGCCTTGCATTCTGCAGGAAGCTGCTAAACGAGCTTCACAACGTGGATTTTCAGGGTCCTGTATTTTGTAGAGACCGGACCAGATGGAGCATGCAAGCATTAGAAAGTTTGTGAACGACCAAAGGCAGTCAAGCGCGAGTAGACTGTGAGAGGTAAAGAGAGGGAGAGTGGTGAGGTTTTAAAGTCATCAATTCCACAAACTCCTTGGTAACTTGGCTCGTTCAATGTGGCAAGCTGAATTTATAGGCTTTATAAATAGACCCCGCAGTAATGATAGGGTATAAGTGAGGAAAAGGCAGACTGACTGTTTAGGGATGGCCTACTTGCATTGCTTTTGTTTGTTATGCCTTAGTCTTCACTCAGGCATCATCGCTGGGTCCAAACACATCCAGTCAAGATGATTGGGATCAAAGCTTGATCGTGATGATTATGATTATACCAAATCTGCCTGTTTAGATTCTGATTATAGACGCAGTTATAAGCCAAGCAAAGGTTGTAACCAAAATATACAAGTCAAGAATTTTCCACAGTGAAGTGAAAAGTGGTCTGTCAACGTCATGGAAGACATATTTTAACCACTTTCAGGCAGCTTGAGCATGTTCAGTTCATCTACATGAGATACTCCTTTCTTTTGACCACCATCCACAGTGTGTACATTATGTGGCTTTCATCACATTTAAAAGTACAAGTAAAGTGAGAGATCAACACTAACCCAGTTTCACTACATGCAGGGATAGTTAAACTTTTTTGACATGAGATGGTGTGAGTTACTCTCCGTTAGTGATTTTGATGCATGAGCTTGAGCTCCAGCAGAGACTTCTGTGGTTGCAGATCTCCCAGTTGAGAGCCTGCGACCTGTCAGCCAAAATGGAGCAGCGGCTAGCTACACAAAGCCACCAAACAAAAAAAAACACAAACATTTCAGCTCCAAAAACTGTCTGCAGTAGATTATGACATCTTTTGTCCACCGTTTGTTTCGTAACTTTGTTTGTTGAAGCGTAGCGTGTTCTGCGCATTGGTTTTGCTACTGCTCAACAACACACGCAACCTCTTGCAAGAAAAAAAAAGCAAACAAAACAATTTGTGCTTGTATCTCAGATTTCCAGTGTGACATACTGAGTTGAAGGATTTCTGTCACTTGTTCCCTGCCCCCTCAGTTGCAGTGGTCACCCTCAGGAAGGAGACTGATGTGTGTGTGTGTGTGTGTGTGTGTGTGTCTGTGTGTGTCTGTGTGTGTGTGGATACAGATTGACTAGTTGATGGCTGTGGTGAGTGCTGTAACCTCCCCCTCCATCCTCTCTGCGGTCACTGATCCTGTCCCTTGGCTCTGGATTATGGGTAGAGAGGGCACACCCTGAGGCTCTATTTGCTGTTACTCTGCACCAGAGTCATAGCCGTTACAGCCTTTTACAGTCTGTTTTTTTGTTTTTCTTACTTACTATTAGTATTTTTGTTATTTAAAACACTTGTCTACAACAGGCACGTTCGATCGTCCACCATCTAACCCTGCTTTGTCTTTCGCTATAGTTAAACTATTAAAGTCATGGAATTGCCTTAATGTAGCTGACTGACTCCTGAATTTGTAGAAGTAGTCTGGGTTGTTTTAGTACGCATAAAACGTTAAAATATATATGTACATTCTGAAAAAATATCGGTCCTGTCTGTATGACAGAGATAAAACATGCACATTGAATTATAACTAAAGTAGTGATCAGGGAAATTTAAGTTCATGCTGTTATCTTTTTTATGTTTACTTAATAAAACTGCATTTGTATGCAAATACTGAGGAGGAAGTAGATTTAAGAATGAACTTGAAGTTCTAAGACTCTATAAAGGGCATGAAACCGTACCTACTCTAATATAAAATCCTCTTTTTCAAGGCGTAAGTATATATTGGCTTAATTTGGTTTGGACTTTACATCTTGGTTTAAGAGTTATGGGCAGGTCTGAGGAAATAGACTCCAACGTAATTCCTCACTCGCCCCTTTTTGAAATGAATTGAGGAAAAAATGAATAATCTCAGCCAGACAAGGCGGTAGAGGTGACAAACCATTCCCATTATACGTGCCAGGGTAGAAGCATGCCAGTGTGTTACAGAGGACAATGGCGGAGGTCTTTATTGTGGTGTACCATGTTTAGCCTTTCACATACTTTTTGAGTCCCGATCTATTAATACAAGCCGTGTTTTTGGGCACGTATAGCACTTTGTGTTTAGCATTGGGCTCGAACTCTGTCCAAGTCTGGTAGCTGTAGCTCAGTCTTACCACTGGTAATGCCTTCAGGGCTGCGAAGAGTGACAAGAGAAGTAGGAGAGAAAAAGCAAAGCACAGACAAGGGAGGCACAGACGGGGGAAAAGAGATGGAAAGAAAGAGACAAGTTGAGGGTAGAAGGAGAGGGAGATGGAGCAGGAACAGTAGACCTTGGCTATGTGCTCCACATTGGCTGGGCTCTTGCAATCTTCTGTTTGTTTTTACTCTATTTTTACAGTGCAGTCTGGTCACTGATGAATGAGTCCATATGTAAGTTACATTTCATTCAGGATGTCTGGTCCAGGTGGAAGAGGGGGAGTGTTAAGAGACATGATGTGACCCACACTGAAGAAAATAAAGGCACAGGAGAAGAAAATGTGGTGTCGTGTTGGACATTGCACAGCATCAGGTTTGCTCTTGTTTCTTCTCTCGTCCTACTGCTACTGACCAGCCCACTTTAAAACAAACAAACAATGTAGATGATCTAGAAAAAGGTCGCTCTGGGCCTACTAGATGTTGGAACGACATTATCCTTTCTAAGGTGCTTATCATCCACATGTTGGTGTGTGAATCTGTCAGGCCACCCAAACATCATCAGGACACACCACAGGGAAGATGTTTTCAATAGATTACACTAGCTGCACCACATATAATCTATTGTATATTAGTCGGAGATTATGCTTTAACTCTTCTTCGTTACAATACCTTTTTTTTTAGTCCACCTGCTGCTTTTTGTCCCACTTTAAGTCCAAACTGGGGTCAAGGCATATTTTTTTTTTTGCACTGATTTGAGCCACCCACATGAAAACATGGTGCCATAGAAGAGGTTTTTGTGTTGGCCTGGTTAAATCAAAGTTTCTTCCTACTACCTGTGATACATCCGCACAAACAGAAGCAGTT
Source organism: Protonibea diacanthus (assembly GCA_028641955.1). Classification (NCBI taxonomy): domain Eukaryota; kingdom Metazoa; phylum Chordata; class Actinopteri; family Sciaenidae; genus Protonibea; species Protonibea diacanthus. The sequence continues at coordinate 13,592,112 of CM053979.1, forward strand.
TTGAGATAATTTTGGGCTTGTACTCTGCTGTTTGAACTTTAATTCAAAGGAATAAAGAAAAGTGTGTGTGTGTGTGTGTGTGTGTGTGTGTGTGTGTGTGTGTGTGTGTGTGTGTGTGTGTGTGTGCCGCACGCATAATTGGCAGCAGGGCTAAGAGATTTTAAAAGTATGAACTTGGTGCAGTGCAGTGACTATTCTGGTGCTACAATGGAGTCATGTGTTTGGGAAGTGTTTTTAAAGCAGGGTAGCCCACATGAGTGAGCGTGTACAATAATCCCCTCTGTCTGCCTCCTTTCCTTTCCTTCGCTTCCTTTTCTCCTCTTCCTGATTTCTGCCTGCAGCTGCCCCACATCTCCAGATGACATACTGTATGTTTGTGCGTGTTGTTGCATGCGGTTCATCACGCTGGACGGGAAGGAAGTGTTTCCGTAACCGGAGACCATCCTGAGCAACCTGATATCAAATGCACCTGAATTAAATAATCACGTTGTGTAAATATTAGAATTTATCTAGCTAGAAGGGAAACATTTTTCTTCAGGCTGATTGCATTATACAAGGGGTGGACAGAATAATGTGAACGTCTGCCTAATGCCACCCAGTTTCAAAATTCAGAGAGATGGCGATTACTTCATCTCGCTCATTGTTCCAAAGTTAGTCATGTCATTTTCTGAACTCATCTGACACGTTTCATTCACTTCAGAATTGTTGCATGACTGCTCCTGTGAGTGGGCGTGGCTTCAGGGCATTGAGCGGACACACCCCCTCAGTCCTAGAACTGAGAGTACTCATTTTTACCCGATTTCGACGCCTAATTGCATAAACTTAATCAATATTCTTATATCAATATTTTCAAGCATTCAAATTTCAAACGCCGAACACATATTTATTCTTACTTTACGCAGACTTTAACCTGACAGCAGAAGAGACAGCAAATACAGATGTGAAAATCTAAAAAACGTTAAGTCCAAGTTTTTTGTTTGACCCAAATATATTTACTTTACTGTCACCTAACACTAAGAATACCAGCAAATATACCCATTTGGGCCATCATCATATTGGTATTTTTGTTGTTTTGCCCATCCCCCATGGATTATATACAAATGTCTATAACGCTAAAGAATAACATACCAGTGGGCTATTGTCATTATTTTACTGTATTTGTTTGCAGCTGGTCTAAACTAGTCTATTAGTCCAACATGGCTTAGATGACTAGTCCGGAATCCCCTGTCACCACCAACCAGCGAGGAATCCCAAAACAGCCAATCAGACCCGGCGTAGCCTTCTGGGTTGCATTAAGTCAGACATGCCATGGCCTCACTCGTCTGGTGTATTTCATGTGGACGCTGCTGCTTTGAATCTAGAGTTTCAGCTCATCAGCCTGATTGAAAACATATATTTTTCTGTCTACCATCTTGGTTGCTATACATGGTCTCATCCCAGTATTAACTTCAAGGATGAAAGAGACTCGAGGCTCGCGTCTGTCCAAGGCAGACGTTCAAGGCTGGGATATTATCGTGAGGACATTTGCATATATTTGCATGTGAACTTCACTGTGCTCGGTTGGAGCACTCTGCAACATAAGTGTTTTGATAAGACACAAAGCACTATTTTGTGCTTGATTCCAACACATTCTGGTTGCCGTTATGTGTAAATCGTTCGTTTTTATAGTTCAAGAATGAGCTTCTTCTTCACTCTCCTCCACTCTGTGTGGCTTTGCATCTGGACTGAGTTAAAGCAGCTGTGCCAAATGTTAGGCGGTGTGGGAGCAGAAGGGGGGGGTGACCAGCAGGGGGTCGGAAGGGGGGTATTGAGGGGTAGATTCTGTGAAAGATAGTGGTATGACAGGAGACCGGAGAGATGGAGGGAAAGGGACGCAGTTAAGGAAGCAGTTGAAAACACAGTGGTACAGCAGAGGCAGACGGGTGGCGAGACACGGGGGAGTAGTGTAAAGCTGTACTCGGGGCCTCTTGGATTACTGACCTACTGTGAAATGTACATAAAGTTGAAGTTCATAAAGCTGTGGCTAAAACTAAAGTTGGACCGACTCCAGCAAGAGCGGAACGAACTGACACGTGGAGGCCTCTGAGGAGTAAAGCAGCCACGTTTGTTTTTCAAGTTGTTTTAAGTAGGTTGTCCAACATGTTTGCAGCCAGTCCCAGCTGTTGATGTTTACCCCTCGCGCTCGACTTGGGATGATCTGTGTGTGATACGGGGTCATACCTGCCTCCGAGGGGTTTCAAACGCACAGCGGCCCACTTCAGTTTGTCAATATATGACTCAGACACATGATATTGGGAGTGGCAGATCAATGGAGTGCACTCAGATGACCGTGTTATAATTGATTAGCATTGTCCCTCGCAGTTAAGGTAATTTGTTGTGACAGACAGACGGCTGGCGTGAGTTTCGTAATGATTTTGAAGATCAAGTGGTCGTTGTGATTATGATGTGATCAAATGGTGTTGTTTAAGACTCTCAAAGACTTCAGCGTATCGTCTGTGATGTCTTTCTCTGTACAGCATACTCCTATTCCAGCAGCTTAATTGTCGAAGAGAAGAGGATTTTGACCATGAGCTTGGGCTCCATACTAAATGAATAGGGTAATATCAACAAGTCAAAGGCTGGATCCCTGTGGCTCCTCTCTCCTTTATCCTCTTCTTTAGACGGAGGCAGCAGATGCTCCTCAGCTCTGGTTTTATTGTGGCCAGCCTGGGAGCTGACTTAAAAACAGGAGGGGGAGGAGGAGATCAGCTTTGAGCCCCCCCCTCCTTTTTTTTTTTCTTCCTTTTACTTCACTCTCTCTTCATAGGTCTCTCTATCTGTGTTTGTCTTATTGAGCCCAGTTGGTGTCTGCTGGATGAGTTAATTCCCTGATTGAGGTTTTGGTCCCCTTTTTAAACAAAAGGCTGGATCTTTGAATAGGCCACATGGCTCTAGTGGGAGGGCTCTGATCCATTCACAGCCATTTTGGGTGCATCTGTACTTCCTATAGAGCCTCAACCGGGAAGACTGATTTACCACCACTCCTCTGCAGCAACGTGAGCAATATTTATCTCTATCACACACCAGTCCTCAGGGCATTTATGTATCCCTGAGAGAACACACAACACACACACGCACACACACAGTACTTCCCTTGCTTGTGTCTCTGATTGTGCCTGCAGGACAATACAGCCTTCTTTTGGCAAAGAGCCAGCCCCTCTCATCTCCATTAGATCATGCAGAGAGAGTTGTAGTGGTGATGGATACTTCAATGGTCCTACCTGCACTTTCCCTAGGGAGCGGAGAGGAGAGGAGCTCGGTCTACAGCGTTGTAGCCAGGTTCACAGATGTACCCTGTTGGTGAACCAGTGGATTTTTAAAATGTATGACATTCAGTGTCAACAAAAAAATATTACATTTAACTTGAACACAGATGTTTAAATGGTTAACCTCCTCAACCCCACAAAGCCTTTGAGGGTCCATCCATTATAAGCTCATATTATTGGAACAAGCACCGTTTAATCCCACAGAGCTTTATTTAAATTCTAGTCAAGGTCTCAAGATTTCCACAGAAATAGTTACAACAAAGACTGGAAACCAGCTTCACAGGACTCAGTGACATCTAAAAATGTTTTTTTTTTTTATATTAGAACTACTTGAGAAAGAGGAATTAGCACTGAGTTGGTTTGGCTTCACAGAGCAGTCATTTGTATTTTCTTTGTGTGAGAGTGTGATTTTCCCTGAAGCTTCTTGTTACTACAGTCACAATCACTTATGTCTACAATTACATCTAACTTGCTCATCGTTTGTGAGTCAGATCCAGAAATGTCTCCTTTATAATACTCATGATGGAGAGCGTAGTATGGCAGTTACTCATTAGCTTTATCAGTACAGTGCGGGACTGGATCCAGGAGAAAGTTGAAGAGTTTGCTGTTGATGTTAAAATATCTCTTACAAAGACTCTACATTCCTCTACTCGTGAATCCCTGAATTACCTTATCTTTATCTGTTGCTTTTTTTGCCTCAATATGACGTTTGTGTCTAACTTTGACTTATATAATACAGGGAGTCTTCTGACTCCTTGCCCTTGAGTAAGACTCTGAACTCCAAATTGCTCACACACACACACACACACACACACACATAGTACATAATAATAGCATATAATAGGAAACATATCGGTTAATTGGCCAGTTTTAAATTATTTATTTTGTATGACATTTCATTTCATAATCCAAACATATACAGTCCACAATCACATAAAACAAAGAAAAGCAGCAAGTCTTACTTTTGAGAATAGGAAATGTTTGGCATTTTTGCTTGAAAAAAGAGTCATGATCATTAATCAGTTATTAGAAATAGTTCCCAGTAAACTTCATCTTGTTCGACTCCACGATTGTTTGCTTCAGCTCTAGTAGTACACAATTTTTCACAAGTCGTCTATTACCTGTCCTCTGTCTGCCAGTATAGTTAGGTAAATACTCTAATGTAGAAAAATGTTGACATCATCCTCATTTACTCATCAGCTAAGTTGTTGTAGTATTCCAGTTTTTAATCAGTTGTTTAAACCAAAAGGAATGCGGCCATATCTAAAAAGGTAATACAATCAATGAGGGGTGTAAGATATATATGTGAGCAGATAAATTATTGCAGTCCTATTGGTCCAAATGTAAACAATGTTGAACCATTCTTCCGGTTAACTCCAACCGCTGTCATTGTCTTGCCGTGACCAGTTACTTCCATGGTAGGAGCTGCTCATAGTCCTGACTCATGAGATTTATCAGTGACGTTGGCGAGGAATGCACACGGCTGACTTCATAACTTGTTTCCTTTTGGTTCACCTCTGTGTGTCGAGCGTGAGGCATACAGCGAGAGCGAGACAGGAGGAGTGAACCAGAGAGTATTCCAGCTGAAGTTCACCGACCCTCTGTGTCACTGGGTCACTCACTTCCTGCCAGATCAGAGTCAGCTGACGGTGTCTCAGCACTGACTAGCCGCTCTGTTTATATAGTCTATAAATATATATATATATATAAATATAAATATATATATATATATATATATATATATATATATATATAAATATAAATATAAATATAAATATATATATATATATACACACACACACACACACACACACACACACACACACACACACACACACACACAAAACACAGTATATGAGTATGCCAGTCCCGGGAGGTCCATTAGCAAGAAAATGTATTGTCTGTAGCATAGACTAAGAACATAACACTCACAGCCTTCACACATATCAAAGTGAGATGATAAACACTACAACTACTGGCCATATAAAGGCAAAATATTCTTTTCTCTCTCCACTAATTGGCACTCTATACTTACTACCGCTCCTCCTCTTCCTTCTTCCTCCTTGGGTGGAGCTTTCCTTTGAAGGTGGGTGAAGAGGACAGAGTAGGAGTTGGGAGACAGTGAGTAAGACCTGGTTGGTTTATTTCACTTCTGCCAGTGACTGTAAAACAGCTCACGCTCTTACTGCCAGCTCCAGCTTCAGTTATAATGAAGTTAGAAGAGGTTTTTTTCTCTCTCTCTCTCTCTCTCTCTCTCTCTCTCTTTTCCAGTTTGGCAAATTGGTATTTACTGTTCTTCGTTCTTCAGTGTGCGAGTGCATGCATGCGGCATACTTGTATTCAGTTGTTGTCTACACTGTTGCGCTTTTTAAACTTGAGCTTGCCAGAATTATGGCATATTAAATGGGCCATAACTTTCAGTGTTAACAGCACGGCTCAGTGAAATATTGACAACTCCCCGGACGACTGTTTCTAAAAGTTCCTGTGTGACAGCGGATTGAAAATCGGCGCAGCCGTCCACACATGAACGTGTGTGGTCTGAGAAAACAATAGAGAGAGGCGGTCAATCTGGAAAATAAATGACAAAAAGGAAAAACTGTCAACCTTGTTTTAAAATAGTGCTACACGTGTTGTACTCTTTATTTGTCTTACTGATGAATGTACATGGAATTAATTACCTCAAGCCTATTCTCAGTAATCAGGGGTTAGGTGGGATGAGGTTAGTGAGTCCAGTGGGGATGAGTAGTACCGCCTTAAAAAAAAAGTCCGCTTTAAGGAGCTTGTTAGTAGTTAATGCCTCCTCCTGCCCACAGTAAGCAGCTAAAGAGCCCCTCTCTGCCCTCAGTTGTAGTGTCTTCCCATCAACCCACGGTAAGCGGCTAAAGTGCCATGCTTAAGCCTACACAAAGCAGACAACCCCGGGTCTTATCTGTGGAATGCTGGGCATCCTCGCAGAGGATCTCCTCCGCAGGGAGGAAGCTGCATTATCTCAAAGCCTCCGTCTCCTTTGATTGTCCCCTAGGATTTCTCTCTTTTCTGACTCACTTTTTAGATGTTTACCTTTCGCTCTCTCCGTCTCTCCTCCTGCCTTCCTCTGGTTTTCTTTGTTCAGTTTTCATTCTGTCACTCCCATTTTTTTTCTCTCTCTCTCTCTCTTCACACAAACTGAGATGAAATGATTTACATCTTACACACAGATACTGTAGCTTTATGTTTTTGTCCCTTTTGAAAAGTAATTGAGGACTCAGGAGTCAAAGTGACAGATTTAAACCAGACAGGGCTCCATGATGGAGGATAATGATGATGCTGTCTTTTGTGGTCTCTGCAGTTTTGCATGCCTTGGCATTTTACAGGCTCGCATGTTTTTGGGACTGTGGTCAGCTAGCCTGGCAAATGCACAAGCTCATGATTCTCAAGTTGCTCTATTTTTCCTCTAATTCTCCACTGCGACCCAAATGATTCCAGAGTTGGCTTTGTTAAGATATCTTTGTCTGGGCAGTTGTAGTTGGTCCAGTATAGCATGTTGTGGTCTTTTGCATGTGTTAAACCTCAGATTCCAATTATTGCTTTTTACAAATATATATATATATATATATATAACGGAAAACAAAACAGATATTGCTTGCGTGGAAAAAGAAAACTGTATCCAAACACAGGCTTATAATCAATTAAGGCAGCTCCAGATATGTTGGATAGATACTCCCAAATGGTTACTAGCAGCATGTTTATTGTATTGTGTTTATTCCCTCTAAAGATCTCAGCTGCTGGGTGAAGTTGGGTGTGATTATTTTTTTAGACTAATTGTCAAAAGTTCCCAGGGTTAAACAGCAGGTAAAGGGACAAAACATTATGTTTGACACTGTTACATAATATTGCACGTGATTAAAATGAGCTGACCTCTTATCTGATCTATGGTTCATTTGTAAAAGAGCTACTTAATATGTCTGTGTATATTATTCATGATAACTCCAAAGAACACATCAAGATCAGTCAGTGGAAAGTTTCAGTGAAAACTTATAACAGAGGAATGGAGAACTTGATTTCATAATACATGCAGACGTCTGTGAGAGTCACTTTTCCCTCAGCCTGCTTTTTTGGGCATACGTCAGACTGTAACATTTCTTATTTTTCAGTTTGAGAAAATAAACTGTCTCTGCTCGAATGATAAAAGTGATAAACTGTAGAACTCAGTGCTTACAGGCCTCGACCTGAGATCAGGTTACCAAAGCAGCGCAGTCTGCCTGCCATACAGTGATTTAAACAAGGTTCCTGTTTCCCCAAGGGGGACTTACAGTTTACACAGTATGCATTACTGATGCAGAGCCACGCTACATGATCCATCATTAGACCAAACTTTACCCAGCTGCTGTCTGTGCTCTTCACACTCAACTATAGATCACTATTCTGCATTCATTTTTGTCACAGCCAGCTTTGACCTGGATCATTAATCTTTGCCCGTGGTCCAAATACCTCAGTATGACTTCAAAAAGTTAAACGAAGCAGTAAGGTTTTCTGTTCAACAGCGATGATGTAAAGCTGTCATCATGTCCGTCTAGCAAAGCAACCACAGCAACTGTCAGTAATTTGGGTGCAGGGTGAAGCGAGCTTGCAGTCGTACGAACAAGTGTGATTGTACAATGATTTGAGCGCTAATTACAGAGCAGTGTTAGCCTTACACGATCTTCTAGTGACGCTAACTAGTGCATGGTAGATCGTGGTGTGGAAAACTGCTCCTCATACATGGACGAATCCATCTGTTCTTTCTTCCATGCACAGGTTGAAGAATGCCATGTGTTCGTTGAAGAGTTCGGCTTTTAAACTGTAGTTTCCTTTTTAAACAAGAACATGAGACCATTTAACACAAGCGTGCTAAATGTGTGAACGCTCTCAGATTAGCGTGTAAATGTGGTCGAATCTATTCCTTTGTATTAAAGCTTCAGCAGTAAAACTGCTAATGCGGCTAAAGATATACGTATGCATGTTTTCATCACAACTAAAAACCACATCTGCTGATTTGACTGATTGTCAACTGGTTACAATAGTCAGCCATACGCTTTGAACAGTTTTGTGAGAGAGAAATGCGTTGCCTTCATGTGATACATCAGTAAGAACAAGTTTCTCCTGCCCCCGTAGTTTATTATGGTTCATAAAAGACCCCGATACATCTTCCAGGCAGCTTCCCCTCGGTCAGGAAATCAGTGATATCCGAAGTAAGGGCTGAACAAACCTCTGCTTTGTTCTCCGTTAATCGTCTGCTCAGGCCTCTGTGACATAAGACCTTTGGTGTTGAAACCTTGCCATGCAGAGAAAAATTGAAATATCCGTTGATGGAGAGACTAGTTGTTGTGGTTAAAAAAAAAAAGAAAAAAAAAAAGCTGTTCAACACTTAATGGTGCCATGAGTTCTGTCACACATCATTATTGGCGTCTGGTCTGGGGGAGTGTGAACACTGTGCAGTCATTACACCATTTGTGGCTTTACCCTCCCTGTGTTCTTTGTATTTGTGTCTTGGTTGCTGTCGCTGAGCGGAAGGGTTCAATTTCTGTGCAGCATCTGCAGCTGCAACCCACGGTACAGTTTCAGTGGCGGAGCTATTAACATGTGATATTACAACGCACTGAAGTGGAGCCGTCGCCACCAATGATGCACGTCTGAGCTCTGTACCTGCGCTCGTGTACCCACGAGAATAATAGGAATATTCTTTTATTTTGTAGAAGTGGAAGTGCAGTTTAATTTCGTTCTACCTACTCTGATGACGTCAGATTATGAGACACTTGAAGACATTTACATGATGTTTATATGTGACTTAGTTTGTTTAGCAAAACGAGCAGAATCGATATTGGAACTGGTATCAATAAAATCTTATCGGTCTGATTCATTTATTGATTTCTGATCCATTTTTCTGTGTGCAGAAAAAAAGTAGGTCAGCGCCGGTTTTCAGTGTCAATGCAGCTGCTTTCTTATGAGTCTGAATACAGTGAAGAACAGGAGAGACAAAAAGGCATGTGTGTGGCTGTGTGTGAAAACGCTCCACTGTTTCTGTGCTTATTTTCCCTCCCTGTGCAGCAAGTGTGAAAGGCTTTTTGCTGGTTGGGTGCTGATGGGTGAGTTGGGTGACGTGAGAGCAGTCTGTCATCATCTGAAATGGATGAAATCAGAGAAAAAGTGCACAGCATTTGGTTTCATTTAGATTTTCTTAAAGGAAATAGGTTCCCTCTGTAACGGACATGCGTGTGTGAAACATGACATTCCTGGAATTTAAGACCATGTTACAGAGCAAGATGTTTGAGCATATTTCTGGTGTTTCCACCCTTGAAATTGTCGTTTTCCAGACATTACAACAAGCACATCTTTCCTACTTTTCTCCGCTCCGAGTTTAACATGATTGTTTTTCAATGCACAACTGAAAAATGAAACTGACAAACATGCCCGCATCAATAAAAGTAATGGATAAGCTAAACAATTTGGAACCAGTTCTTGATTCCAGCCTCTAATATTGCGTTGCTCCTTTTATTGAGAAAAGAGCTTGGCCTGGCACAGTGATTTTTTTTTTTTTTTTGTGGTTAGCAATTCACACAATTCAACCACATCTTATACAACTGTTATACAACGTGAGATAACATAAAGTTTCTGAAACATTTCAGTGGTAACTGGTCAACTTTTGGTACAAGAGAATAGTATTTTGCTTGGGGTACTTTAGAGCTTTAACATATTTTTATGATAAAACACTGATTACAAAGAAAGAAATCTAAGCAAGTAATTAACTTGCCTCACAAATAATCTGTTGCTAATTTATAAGGCCTGTATCCTATCAAACTGTTAGATTTACTTGTGTAGGCCTCTTTTTTCTAGGCTAATCTAAGACACGCTGTAGCAGAGTTGCATTATGTCCAGAAAGTTAAAAATTTAGCGGGTCACATACCAAGAATAAGCTTCCCATGTGGTTTGAGACTTTGTTTGAAAGTCAGCTATTCTTTTTGCATTTTAAAACGCTTGCTCAGAGGTGCAACAACGCATTGTTTAGACTTGTAGAAAGCTGCACTGCTTTTATATTAGAAATGATTCACTCTCTGTGCTATCTTACCTTATCATAATTGTGTGAGAGTCGGTCCTTTCTTTTATCGCAGATTTTGGGGTTATAGAAGCTTTTACTGTGGTCTTGAAAAGCCTCCTTTTATTGTGGTTCGATGTCAAAAAGGACACACTTATCAGTGTGGATGTATTAACGTGTGAATAATTGTATTTTTCAGGTGCTGCGTGGTGAGAGGAAGCAGTGGGTGCGGCATGCTGAGGCCACTCCCCCTGGCTCAGGATGAGTGTCAGAGATGGCGCTGCCACCATGGCAACCAACGCAGGTGGAGGAGGCGGGGGAGGTGGGACAGCTAGCCCTAACGATCAGGATGGCCGCTCATACCTGCTCCAGATCTACCCACGGTTGGCTGCCCAGTCCACCACCTGCTGCAACCTTAGGTGAGTGTGCCCGCAGCGTTAACGGCTCGAGAAGCAGCATCGACCGCTGTGATGTTCGATCAAAGTTAGTAATTGCTTCTATCTCCTTAGAGTTCAGAAGGATGCAACAGCAGCCTCAGTGATCTCAGATGCTGCCACGGTACTGGGGCTGGACCCTGGCCGCATGTATGTGCTGGCAGAGGTGAAGGAATGTGGCGGAGAAGAGTGGGTGCTAGAGGCCGGAGACCTGCCTGCACAGAGGTTTCTGCTGTGGCCTCGGAAAGCCCAGGAGGAACACCCTCAGAGCCTCGGCTTTTACTTCTTACTACAGGTAGAGTCGACAGCACACAGTTCACTTTGCAGTCAGACTCAGTGAATGTGGAGTGCCCAGAAAAGTCCTCCCACTGTCTAACTATTGCAGTGCGTTTCCTTCTGCTTTTTCATTGTTATGCATTTTTCATTTTTAGTGAGAAACGCAAACAAGTCGACAACCTAAATAACAAATTACTCACTAATCATAATGAAAAATAGCAAAACAGTTTTGACTGGTTGTAGAAAATTCAAGCATCCAAAGGTTCAGCAGTAAAAAGTTTTTTTCTCTTTACCTTTCCTTGACCTAGGAGAGGAATCATGACGGCAGCATCCATTATGTCCACCTCCCACCTGTGACTAAGGAGCAGCAGGCACAGCGGCTAGCCGCCAGAGGCTTCCTCCCCCCTCCACAGGACGACTTTGCAGACCTCTGCAACCTCCCCGTCCTCAATGAGGACAGCATATTAAACAACCTGCGCACACGCTTTTACAAGAAAAAGATCTACACCTATGCAGGCAGCATCCTCATCGCCATCAACCCCTTTAAGTTCCTGCCCATCTACAACCCAAAGTATGTCAAGATGTACGAGAACCACCAGCTGGGCAAACTGGAGCCTCACATTTTTGCTATCGCAGATGTAGCCTACTATGCTATGCTCAGGAAGAAGGTGAACCAGTGCATTGTCATCTCTGGGGAAAGTGGCTCAGGCAAGACCCAGAGTACCAACTTCCTGATCCACTGTCTGACTGCACTCAGCCAGAAGGGCTATGCCAGTGGGGTGGAGAGGACCATACTGGGAGCTGGACCGGTCCTGGAGGTATGATACTAAGTTATGAAAGCACCACCAGTCATAACAACTACCTGTGTAAAATAGTGTAACTCAACACAGCTCCTAGATAAAGCTTAGTCACCTGGTCTGGTTGAGGAAGCAAGTTAATGCTTGTAGTTGATTTTCAGGCGTCCGCTGGACAATAAACTTGTAAAGTTGCGTTGTTATGTTTCAGCGTCGCTCTCTTGCATTGACTTGTAGGCACTGACATTAGGCTAACATCCTGATAATCAGACTTGAAAAGGTGCTGTCAACTTTGCCATCCAAAGAGGGATGACACGTCATGTGTATGCACTTGTGGTTGTGGATCACACACAGACTGGTAGTGAAATGATTGAGCTTATAGACTTGTTGTAGTCCGAGTTCAGATTTATCAGATTGAGGATTGATGCATTTTTAGGATGGGAAATAAACTGTTACTAGCGATCGTTGTTCATTCAATACTGAGGATTGTGTTAGCGAAGCAGGTGAGCCTGATATTCTCGTCTGTCTCATCTCGTCACGTGTGAACCATATCACAAATGATCTGCGATAGGAATTCACACATTCCTTTTCTGCACCGGCTTTAGTTAGGTGTGAAACACATTTCTCTATTGATTAAGTCATACCCGGCAGTGACGTCACTTCCACAAGTGACTCATCATGTTGCTATGGTATACAAAAATACACCCACACACATGCAGAGGATGCCAAATACACATATAGTTATGTTTTGATATTATTTTGTGGGACAATGATTATCTCTAGTTCAGTGGTTATGCATGATAAAACATGAGAGTATCAGATCCCATGCAGCAGTGAGCAAATGTATTTTCAGGCTATGACTCCATCGGACTTAAGTGCGTGGGCTGACCGGGTGGTGCATATGGAAATGTGTGTGCAATGTAAAAGATTGAAACATAAAGACTTTTACCCCGAAAGAAGAAATGAGAAAGAGGACGGGAAGTTGCTTTATTAACCTTTCATGGGGCCTCTTACTTATGAAGTAAGTAGTGATACGCTGTGGGAATCTACACAAGTTAGTGCTGTTTGTTGGTCTTCTAGGTACTTTTGAGACTGATACTGACGTTTCTGTGCGAATACGACCAATGTGAATTTAACTTGGAGCCGTTGTTGACCAAAGGCTGGTATATCCTTTTTGTTGTTTCGATCAGGTGACTGCTCTGCTCTTCCTGCTTTTTCCTCTCTGAGAAACTAGATGCTTGTACTGACTTGCTGTGTGCAATCGTTGACGAGACAGAAAGAACTGAAACTGCAGCCAAGCTTATAAAGAAAGCTTTATGTAAGGTACTGATTTTGATAGACAGGGGAAGAACGTCTATCAATAAATCATGAAACCTCGATAGATAATTTTTGCATGATACGTTTTTTTTTTGTTTTTTTTTTTTAAATCCCAGTATTCATGGTCTGACTCTGAACACAGTCCTCCTCCTTAGATTAACCAGCTATCAACTCAGGTTGTCATAAACCAAATGAAGACATACTTATTTAGTCATTTGTGTTTATTTCTACGGCAGTTAAATACCCAGGGTTCATTGCAAACTACAGCTCTCTGTGTTTGGTGACAAACCAGGCACATACAAATACATGCAGGCAAGTCGACATCTGTTAGCTTTTACATTGTTATAATGAAGACATGGTTGCGTCATGAAAGGTATGGTATCACGCAACATTGCTTTGTTTTTTTTTAAATCCCCGAGCTACGTGGCAAAGAACAGAGTTGACTTCATTTTGTTTATTTTTCATCCCTGTAATGAGAAACGGGGTCTCCTCCACTTTCACATATGGAAGAATTTACCTCTGGTCAGACCTCAAGCTCGGGTATTATTTTGATTTTCAGCATTCACATCACTCCCACTTGCTCTGTTGTAAGCAACAGTTCTACTCTCCTAGCTATTGTGAGCGCAGCCCTCCAACACCAGTTTAACTGCACTTTTTTCAAGGACTAGAAAGCCCGGCAGCTCTGGCTCGGCTCAATTAAACATGATGTTTGAATGGAGTGTTGCTGTCGGTGTGTGTGACCTCTGGTCATATTAAGTTTGCTTCCTGCCAGCGATGCAGTCTGGATGTATGTTTGTGATTTGAGGACTCGAGATTGGAAAAGATTAAATCAACTTCTGCCTGAGGCTACATATCGGACTGAGAAGTCCCCTAACTCTGCACAAAAAAGCAGAAATCTCAGTGCTTCAGTTTCATTTTAATAGACCTCCTTGGTGTGGGGAACTAATTACTCTCAGTCTTGATCTGGAAGTAAATCTCCCCTACATATTTTTCTGTTTTATTTTGCGGCACTGTGGCTAAAAATAGACCTTTTAGCCAGAAAAGCTGTACGTGGAATGCGATTTATTCAAAGTACAAAACGGTGCTGAGAAGTGAAAAACCCCTGATCTGTGAAAGTATATTCACTGGAGGACTTATAATACTATGAAAGAAAACAAAATTAAACAGAGAGACCTGGCCACAATCGATTGGCTTTAGCCTTAATGGCAAGAACACAGGGCTGAGCTGCCACAACAACTTGCAGGCACGGCGTATTCATCCATCATCTATCACGTCTCTGTCGTCTCAGCGACCCTCTGACTCAGTACTGGAGCCTCCACTCACACAACTGCTGCTGCTTACAGATGCGTTCGAATACGTGCAGCGTTGGTCCCTTGATGTGTGTCAGTCTGTCAGAGTCTTTGGTTCTGGACGGCTGATTGAGAGAAGGGGGAGTGAGGGGGATGAAAAGATTTTCCCCTCCATCAGCAGAGTTTTGGTCCCTTTGGCAGACACATTGCCACTCTGCTGTTCACTCCCAGAATGCAGTGTGTGTGTGTGTGTGTGTGTTAGTGTGTGTGTGCGTTAACTGTGGTTGCAGAGGCAGACAGAGAGACGGGTTCGGTCTTTGGTGGCCTGGTCAGCGGAGGAAGTGGAAGTAGTATTCCATCTGTGACCAGTCCGTCAATCATCGTGGCTATTGAACAGCTGTGCATTTCCTCCCTGGCAGCGTTATTGCATCTAAATTTACATTTTACCCAGAAACGCTGAAGCACAAGAGGAGGCAGTTGCTTTTAACATGTTTCCAAGACATCCTCCTAGTCGGTTTATAGGAAAAGATTCTGTTTTGACAACAACCGCCAGCTTTTGCAGCACACTCATAAGATGGCTGACATGAAACAAAAGTCACTTTACAGAGGAAGCAATAATTCTTCTGAATTATGTTCCCTGCAGTTTCTCTTCACACAAATTCTCTACCTCTTGTGGGTCCTTCCTGATAACACTGGCTTATTCAATTATATGTGGAGTGTAGTGTTCTATTTTTAGATACGTGCAACAAAATGGACGGATTTTTACTCTTTACAAAATAAGCAGATCGCGTTACAGTAATGGAAAATGTATGTGTGTGTTTGCATTCTGTGTGTCTGGTGTGTGTATCCTCTAGCTATAGGGGAGGTCTCGAGACCCGGGTCACACATTTTGAGGAGATGAGATCATCGTTTGTGGTACTAGACTGTGATCTGTACTGTGTGCCGTGTTGCTGGCATATTGAATGGCCCCAACCTGAAACCATGTGGGAAAACCGCTGTCCTACTTTTATTCACTTCTTTCTATTCTATATTCTATTCTTTTCTAGTCTTTAAATGTCCTTCTTTTGTCTCGAAAATAATACAGGTAAAGGAGAGATTGTCCTTTTTTTAAAATCAGGCCTCCCACCTTCAGAACAGCTCACCAGCTCAAAATGCGTATTTCACTCGTAAACTGGTCTGACTGGTTCTTCTGTTATGTGTGCTTCTTTTGGTGTCCCTGTTGTCTTTTGCTAGGCTTTGAAGCCTATTTAATCTTATTGCTCTGTTGCAGAGTTGGCTGACACATGGCATGAAATAGATTGGAGTTAAGTGTTAATTGTTGGGAAATACCTATCAAGTTTTTTTTCTTGTCCCTGTGTATTTATCATAAGGCTGTGAAATTAATATTGGTATTCCTAAAATAGGTTTGAAGTATACTGGATAACAACAAGGTTTCTTGCTCATATGTCAACATAAAAAGCTTCTGATGTAACCTTTTAACTCTCCCATCCAGTCACTGATGTTAGTTGGTGAGGAGAAAATTGCCTCCAGACCAGTCAGTGAGATAATATATAGCCTTTTAACTAAAGCCTAACCCCCCCTAGTTGTTAAATAAGTCCCTTCTAAGTCCCCAGCCTCCTCCATGCCACTGTGTCTCACCACTTCAGACAGGAAGTTCCTATCATCCGGAACCCTTTTTGACAGGAAGCAGCTACGACACGGGAAGTAACGGCAGTAGTTCTCTCTGCCGTTTGCCCAGGGGGGGGTTAGCATGAGGGGCGTGGATACACCAAAGTATTGTATTGTTGTACAGGAAGTGCAGAGGAGTAGCTGGCCATTCTGTCTGCTGATCCATTGTTTATCTCTTAGTTATGGGTTGCACCTCTTTTATTCCTCAGCTATATTTGGTCAAGCTGGGTGGCATTGTGTACGAGTCTGGGAAAAGCTGGCATTACTGAGTTGAAGTCACTGCGTCATGCTCACGTCTCATTCATTTCATACACGTACACACACACACACATATGCAATATACAAAGGCCTTACTGTAATCATACTACTCAGAATCATATTAAAGGCTAGAATATGCTCTTCCTTACAAGCCAAATACAGCTTACATGGAGCAGCATGCTGCTGTCCACTTCAGGCTCTATTCATGGTACTCTGACCACACCACAAGCTGAGGTTTGATGTGGTACCCATGTAGACATGGGTGGAGCTGCTTGAAATGACTCCAATCTGTTAAAGCACCAGACCACAAGAAGAGCAAAACTGGTGCTCGAAAACTTATTCTAACTATTTCAACCTCTTCATTTTTACATCTTCATTACTCCAAACTGTTCTGTGTGCACACACAGACAGTAGACCAAATAATTTAGACGTTTCATGAAAACACTGAAATATCTAAAGCGGTTTTGTAAACTCTGCGTAAATAGGGTGGAGCTAAATGAGGTTCTGGATGATGAGAGGTGACTTTAAACAAGTGTTTTGACAGCAAGGCTTTCTGCCCCATCTGTGACCTCCGTACTCCATATGTTTGTTATTCTGCCACTTAGACAGCAGTAACCTTGGGGGGGAGTGCAAACATTATTTTATTTTATTTTTTTTTACCAGTTATCCAGCAACAGTTTGCATCTTCAAATGTAACTTTGAGAACATCTTTCCCTGGAACAGTGGACGCCATGTTGGTCGTGCTGGGTACAATCTGCGGAGACTGGCAGGCAGACAGCAAGCACCTGTAAAATCATGAAAATACCTTTTGGAGATGCAAACTCTTGCCGGATAACAGGTGAAAAAATAATGTTTGTACATGGAGAAGTCTATGTGACACTCGCAGACTAACATATCGAGTGCCAAGGTGACAAATGAGGCTGATTTTACTGTAAAATTGCAGATGGGTTGACATGTAAATGACACGTCAAATACAAACATGGACCAACGTATTCGAGCAAATATAAGCATCAAAAATCATACACTCTGTACAGATGGCTATAATTTAACAAGTATTTGGGTAAATAGCAGGTTTAGTGTCTCATTTAGTCCAAAACGTTGAACAGATTTCAGGCTATGAACCCAGCAAGACTTTCTACAACAGTCTGTTGGCAAGATTATTAGTGTTACCGGTGTTAACACTATTGCCTTATGTTCAATAGTGCAGTGAGTTCTCCGTTGTGACACCATGCATGATGCATACACTTCATGTTGAAATCCCCCTGTGGTCTGCCATGTTCAGACTAAACACGCTTAAAGATGAGCATTGCTGAAATTCTTGCACTAGATTAATAAGTGATAAAGAAAAAGCTCAAGCGTGCTCACGTTTTCTACTGTATTCATTGGTTCGTTTTATTCGTCCCAACTGTTGTCAGTTCATTTGGCGTTTGCGTAATTGTGATTGCATTGATACAAGAGAGTTAGCGTTTACATTATTCTGTTGATCCCCTGTGCAGTTGGGCAGAGCATAGCGTTTACCTTAAAGTCAGTGCATGGAAGTGTCTGAACTGCTTCCCAGCCTTTGCTAATAACAAAAAATGATCATGTATTACATTCAACTGTTGCATACTGAAGCGATTAGGGTTTTTCCCCCCAGTCGCCACTACCAGCACTTTATTTCCACTATGCTGTCATCCAACATAAGTTTGTTTGTTTTCAACTGAGGTTGACTTACTGCTGTGTTGCTGTCATGTGATAACGGGCCTTTCATACAAGCTTGACTGTGTTAGGATTCATGGCTTTGTTATCACTTAAAGTAGAACACACTGATCTTCATGTGCATGTTCTGTTCACAAATCTGTGAATCGTTTAGAGCTGCAGCTAACCGTTTTTGTCATTATCAGTTCATCTGTTGATTATGAAATAGTGAAAAATTGTCATCATATTCAAACATATGCAAGCACACGCACAAACAAGTAACCAAACCTGGCTCAAAATTGTCCGTTCCATGATATCATATAGAAACAGTACTTACACTAAAAACCAAAATCCCACATTTGTGATGCTAAAACAAGCAAATATTTTTTTCAGTATTTGATGGGCTAATTGATTGATCTCTTAATCCTTTAAGCACAAAAATCCCTACATGTAAATCATCTGCATCTAAATCATCCAGCACCTTTATAGCTGTGTCCTGTCACTCTGTTCCAGAAATGAAGAGTTTATAAATCTTATTTGTTTCTGACCTTTGCTAGAGGGAATTCATAAAGTAGTTCAGTTTCATCGCATTCATTGGAACATCATGCCGTTATTGTACATCAAAGAATCAATTCTTTGTTAACAATTCAGTTGAGGGGTTTAAGTGTAGTCGGTGGGATATAGTGGCGGCTTGAAGCAAGGCCAAGCATAGAGGAGGAACTGTGTAGAGACGTGGTTGCATTCAGTCACTGCCAGCATCATGTGATCTAGCCGAAGCATTTTTCACATTCATACACAACAAACAGTGTTTATTTTGTCACTAAGTACCATTGGTGTTTTTCCCCTCAACATCGCAGCTACCACTGATTATATAGTTAATTACATTGCCGCTTTGTTTAGGAAGAAGAGTGTATTGCACTTGAGTTTGATTTAAAGCACATGACTGATATAGCTGTGGGTGTAGCTGGATGAGCGAGCATGTCCGTCTAGAGGTTTGATGAATTTTTCAGTGAGCGCCTGCCGTTGCCCTCTGAGAATGTGGGAACTGTCTTTGTGGCAGTTGGACTATTTAGAGTCCTTTTGTGAGTGTATCCATGCTGTAGTGAGGTGTCAGTGTCAGGGCCTTGGCAGCGTCTGTGGAAACGTTTAACTGAAGCTCTTTTGAGCAGCTAGACTTGAAAGGACGCAGCAATGCCTCAGTATTTTTAGCAATAAAAGGCCTAGTACCCAAGCACCAGCTGTAAGTTTTTTACTGATTCTTGCTATTAAGTTTAGATGTTAAACTTGTGTAAGTTATGCTACAAACTCTCTCAGATCATCATAGAAGTGACTTAAAGGCGCTACTACACTAAGTTGGGAAGTCACAGCACGTAAAGTGAGTAAACAGCATATTTGAATTTGTCGTTTCCGTGAACATCTAATCTTGTATACAACATCCGACCGTTTTCTTATACAGATTACTCATGTTTGTACAAGTTTATACTAGAGCTAACGTTTGATGTCTTTTTAAAGTATATAATTTATACTTTCTCATCTCTGCCCCGTTTGCTTGTTGAGTCAAACGACTCTTAAACTGCATTATTGCAGTGTGCGTGCATGTGTGTGTGTGTGTGTGAGGGGGCTGAATAGGGATGTGAGACTTCATTCGGGTAGGCCTGGTTCTGTAGGAGTGGAAATGTACAGGAGAGCGGATTGCCAGAGAAGTCTGCCCACCGCAGAGAGGAATAATTTAAGACAGCATTGTACGTCATCACGAAATTATCACTGGATATACATACCCACAACATGCAGACATATATACCCTGCAGACAGCCTTTCTGTCTCCGTCTCTGCCTCTGTGTTTATTTCTCTACTTCTCACTCTCTCTTCCTTGTTTTCCTTCCATAACCGTCTCAAGAGCAACCCCTGTCTTGTGAGAATGCAGATTAGGCCACGTCTTTTCAAGGACATGGTTTGACAAGCAGTCACTCCGCTTCCCCATACCTGCTGAGCATTCCAGCCAATCAGATCGTTTACTCATGGGCAAGTTCGAATACGAAAGATGCTGTGACATGTTTAGCATTCCCTCCATGGCGCAGCGGCCTGGGCTTTGCAGAGATTTCCCAGGGTTTTGTGCTCTTGGCTGTAAAGGTTTGTGAAGTGGGGGTGATCGGAACAGTACAAGGCACAGTGGGCAGCATTGAGCAGTGAGACACTTTGGAGTACCAGTGCCAAAACACACTTACTGACCCACAAACCTCAGACGGACATGATAGCATTGTGCTGTTTTAAACAGAGTTGATATCTGGATAAACAAGCATATAATTTAGCATGTTATATACTGGCATGCTAACCATACAACCAAACATGCACACAAGTATAAAAAGAGAGAGCAATCAGACCAGTGGGTGGATAGGAGCCTTGCCTGAGCAAGTCCAGGTTAGGCTGAAGACAGAGAATTCTGGTCACGGATAAGACACAATTGATAACTGCATCTCTTTCGTCATCATCAACAGGCAGCAGCTATTGCATCATACTTCCTTCAGGTCTTAAAAAATGTTTAAAAATAAATAAATAAATGAAAGTAGCTGGAAAAGAAGATACAACAAGAAAAGCTGTAATAGATAACTGTGAGGTCTCCTTGAGCGGCAGAAATGAAAATAGGTCACAGTTCATCCTAAGGAATCTCAAATCAGCCCCAAGACCACTGTATCAAATCGACCCCACAAACTCCTTTGGAAGATACAATGTGGCTCCTATTTAACATGCAAGGAATCAACTTCCCCTGCAGTGGTCTTTTGTTTAGCGAGTGCGTGTGTGTGTCTATCTGTAACCATGTGAGCATGTGCATCATGAAGAAAAGAAGAGTGCTATTCTGTTACCGTGTCAATGCAATAAACAGGGCCCCTCAGCGAGGCACGGTGGCTGGGCTCTGTGTGCCTCCGGGCTGGGTTACAGCATCAGGCCTGGAGAGAAATCCTCGTCCTCTCTTCCTGTTTCTGGTGTGAGACAGCTATACAGAACGGCAGCCTCATTTATCATCACTGACCTATGCTCTCTTTCTCTTTTACCCTCTCTCTCTCACACACACACACACACACACACACACACACACACACACACACACACACACTGATACTCAGCGAACAAGAGAATGAGGGAAAAGTTCTTGGAGGAAAGAAAAGAAAGAGATGGATGGGGAAAGTGAGAGGAGGGCAAGAGGGGACAACGAGCTGCAGATGCTCGCCCCCTTTTAAGACCCCCCAACATATACAAACACACGAGCATGCACACACACACACACACACACATACTCAGTCAAACCCTCTGTTGCGGTCTCAGCTGCTGATTAAAAACAAGTTTTAACTCCTTTTAACTTATTTTCTTTGTTGTCATGGAGATTTGTTGTTTTTGTTTTCGACCTCTGCCACTGATAGATGAGTTGTCTTGAAGGTGCACTCCCAGATTGTGTTGCACCCAATAGCAGCACCATATAAGGTTAAAAACAAACGTCACAGTTGAGTTTCTGTGTGGACGATTAGGACCAAATGTGTCACAACTTCAGATCGTTAAAATCAGACGTGATATGGTCTTCAAGTCTGTCGCAAACTTTCATTTTGTCTCTCTCTCTCTCTCTCTGTGTTTTGAAGTGTTGTTGTCCTTGACATGCGAGAAAGAAAAGTAAAACAAAGCAGCTACCTTAAAGAAAAGATCAAGACAAACTGAGACGAAACACGACCGTAGTGATGTTGCATTAATCTCGTTTGTTGATTTGGTGATGCACTGTGTGTTTTTTACTTTAAACCTTTAACCTTACGCTGTGTCTTTCTCCTCTCCTGTTCTCTCTGTCAGGCCTTTGGGAACGCCAAGACAGCGCACAACAACAACTCCAGCCGCTTTGGTAAATTCATCCAGGTGAATTACCTGGAGAGTGGAGTGGTCAGAGGGTGAGTAATTAACAGCAGGTTCATGCGTGTGTTTTTGTACGTGTGTGTTTGACACAGTCGATTCCACGTTGCCTTAATCAGCGGCACAAAACCATACACGGACATTTCAATAATTGTCTTTGTGTGTTGCCTGAAACTTTCAACCACTAGCACGTCCTTCCTTTTTCTCAGCAGTCAGATTCTGGTTAGGTACTGCATCAAAGTCTGGTCACTTCCTCATTTCCCCATCAGGAGAGAGGAAGAACAGCTCAATGCAGCGTCTTTAAAAAAAAAAAAAAAAAAAAAAAAACACAACATGCTATGCTACAGTAGGGTGGAGTCAAAAGCTGAACGACTGCAGGGACAATGTTCAGACTAAAGGCCTAACAGGATGTGATTTCTAACGCTGGTGTTGTGTATGCACAAGTTTTTGTTTTTTTTTTTACTCATAATAAAATCTGATTTGAAACATGTAAATGCCCGTGGCGACAGCTGCTCTGCTCCACAGTAAGTGGGGAAACGCCAACCTGATTATCCCCTAATGGCACCAGGTCTCATCACGCTCTATTGAATTGCTTACGCAGAGAATGGTCTGTAATCCAATCAGGATTGTTGATTTTTAGCTGGCTGATGCTTTTCTGTGCTACAAAGTGAACCCACTATGCCAAAAAAAACTATGAATGTAGTCGAACTAAAACATTTTGCGTAGTTCACGCGCTGGTGTAAGCCTTCTGCTTCACATCAGCAAAGTGTTGGACTCGGAGTAGCACCGCAGCTCTGCTCTGTAGACCTAACAAAGGCCGCCTGTCTATCTCTCCATCTCCAGTGGCAGCCATTCAGACAGTCAATAGAGGAGATTAACAAAGGGAAGGCTGCTGTTCCACTCCGCTCTGCTTTCGGGGCGGACTGACTAACTGACAGACGGGATATTTTTACGCTCTTTCTCTCGTTCTGTGTGTGGGTCTCTGTTCGGTTAATCCATCCTCAGTGGGCTCTGAGTGAAAAAGAACACACACACGTCGGAGGAGGTGTAAAAATGGAGGTGAACGAAATCTGAGCACAAACATGTACTGCATGTATGTATGTATGTGCTGTGAGACTTCTCCTACACCCTGAGATATTTGCTGTCAGATAAACAGTATAGCTGACATGCCAGCCGCCTTCTCTGTACTTATCTGAAGCATTCCTGTCAACATTCCTCTGTGTTCGTCATTGTATCAGCTCATATACGCAGATAAGACTGATTCTAACTTTTAGGGAGCCTATGGTGGCCCTTCATTCATTCATCTTCCGGTCTTGATGCTCAGAAAAATACAATTACAAACACAATGTGTATATATTGTAATGTAAATTTGAGGGCCAATTGGTCAACCATTTACTGAACTGAGGTGTGAAACCGCTTTGCTGAAATAATTTACATCCATTTGTACAAGAATATTTAGAAATACTGTTCACATACAGTACAAGCAGCCCTGGTTCCTCTTTTTTGGGACTTCTGCTTATGTTTTTCAAGAAGCATCATTAAGCAGTAAAAGCCCATGTGGTGTGTATTTCTGTATATTCATAGATGTCTCAAATGCTTTTGGCATTTTTGATGCCTGGAACCGGTTGGAACTGGTTCTGAGGACCGCCTGATCTGAATTCCTGTCAGTCATGGTGCACATGTCACATCTCACACATCTCTATGTGTCTACATCGTGAACATGCTTGAATTCTTACCCTCTGTGTATTAAGGTTTAATAGTATTTACAAGTGCGTCTGTGACCGTGACACCTACAACAAATCACTTGCACGTTGCAGTGCATACATTTCAGAGGAAAAAGATAAAGGGAACTCAAACTTGCAGATCTATACAGTAGATGTTTGAACTTGGCCTCAGTTAACTTAGCTTGTAGCTGCATTTCGGGCAGATATGGACTGTTTCTCACAGCACAGCTCTATTCTTAGTGTGTGTGTGTGTGTGTGTGAGGACTGGCGTCAGTGTTGTTTTTGCCTGGCGATAGAAAAAAAAAAACAACAACTCTGGCTTATAAAATCTGACTTAGACAACTTTATGGCCTTGGCCTGGTGTAGTGGGTAAATACCACTGCTTTTACAATAGCGTGCATATCTCATGACTGCAGTGGTCTGAAAGCATACCTCTACTCCTGTGGTAACCTTCCAGTCTCCTCTGTTCTGACTGTGCAATAATATCAGATCAATTAAAGCCAAAGTTGTCACGTGTGTGTTGCTACGTGGTGTGTCCGACCATATCTGAATACTTTGTTCATTCTTTGATTGCCCTCACTTCCCCTTCTGCTCCTCCCCTCATTTTTTTTTTTTTTTTTTTTATTTCCAGCCCACTTTCACATATGACCTATAAACACACACACACACACACACACACACAGACAGAGTGACCTTTGGTGTTAAGTGATTCATCCTCATTGTTTTTCTTCTTCCCCTTTTTACTTATCCTCATCCACTCCACCCCCCACCCTCTCGCTTTCTCTCTGTCTTCCAGGGCCGTGGTGGAGAAGTATCTCCTGGAGAAGTCTCGGCTGGTCTCCAGAGAGAAGAACGAGAGGTGAGGATTGGCAGGAAGGGGTCTTGACCCGTCACCCTAACTGACCTTCATGGGGCCCTCTGTGCAAACACGAGGAGCCTCTGTTGTTTGTATATGAAGTTCAGCTGAACTCTTCAGTTTCTCTAGTGTTTGACTTGCATGTGCTTCTGCCTAAACACATACATACATGTACTTACATATTCAGAAAGAGACATCAGCCACTTAAATGCTAGAGTATGTGCATATGCTAATACTAGCATTAGCTGTGTGTCTGCCATGAACTGAATATTGTCACCTTAGATCAAAGTGCTCAGTGTTGACACTTGGCAGGAATTTAAATGTTGCAGTGGTAGGTCATTTTAATACAGTTTGGGTTTGCCTCATTTCAATGTGACCTCCAGTGTCTGTGTGAGTTAAGGATTAACTGTTGCTGTACAAACAAATGAGTAAGAGAGAGGCCGTCTCACTTACAGTACCATGCTGTCTTTACATCATGCAAGTCTGTGTTACTCACTGTGACATTCACTGCAGACGAGACCTGGTCTGTTGCTACTTGTATGACTAATATGAAAGCAAATATTTTGTCATCAGAAAAATACAGTGAGCGTTGGAGGAGTGAGTAAATCCTACATTATGATTGGCAGCACATATTAATGGTGAATGAGTCATCACATTTACATTACCCCTGGGTTAAACCAGTGAGAAAACTTGACTTTAATGTGAACAGTTTCTCTGTTCACTGCAGATACGACAAAGCTTTAGCCTTGAAGTGGTAATGATTTAACACTTATTGACACAGGAAGCGTTTTTTTTTTTTTTTTTTCAAGTCAAATGTTTTCTTTCCATTTTTAGGTTTGTGCAGATAAAGATACACACAAACACTCATGTAAAACCACAATCTGCCGCTGAGCAGCTCAGCTGAAGCAGCTGATGTCTTGCACACACTTAGCTGTTTGGGGTTGGACAAGTGTTACCCTGTTCACTCTGCTTCCTGTCCAGATTGTCCCAGCTAGTTTAGGAAATGTAATCACCTTCTATATTAAAGCCAGCCTCTGTAACCTTGAGGCTATGAACAGCCTGCTCACTGTATTATTAATCACCTAGCCTACAGTTGCCGTTGACAGGGCATCTTGCCTGTCTAGTCAGGGAGTGACTCCTGCATGATGTCATTGTTTCTTAGTGATAAGTGTGGAAACTCATTACTCCCATGTGCTTTTACAACAAAGCGCTGCCGCCTGTCTGCCTACCTGCACTGATAGCTGAGTGGAAAACTCAACATGAGCCTTCTTTCTATTAGCTTATTATGTGTTGACTCTTGGTTTATCATCAGATCTACCCCTTATTTGGGACCATAAACATGACACTCATATCAACTCATAACTGCTCACCAGACAAACATTTCACGCATGCATGAACTGTAAGCTGCAACAAACAAACATCAAAATAATTAACACATTGAAATAATTTTATTATAGAAGATGAATATTACATAAAAGTTAAACAAATTTTGGCTGTTGTTTCAGTTATGCTATACAACAAAGAAACAGAGCGCTTTCTCTCTGATTCTCCCTCACACACGTCCGCTGTTATCACTCCTCCGTCTGATTTACTCTCACTCCCACTTGGCCAGAACTTCCTGGGAAATCATCCCTCTTCTGCTCCGGTTCATGTTTCCAGATCTGTCTGTCTAGTCTAACATCAAAAATATAGCTAGCTCCAGCTCATGACATGACAGCTTGCTTTTCAAAAGACATCCAAACAATGGACGTTGCTAGGCACCCAGGCGAGGCGTCAGTGTTGACCGCAGCATTATGCAGCTGTTTTCTATGAGGGGTAAAAATGACTCCTCAGTGGTTCTCAGTCTAAAAGATTTTAGACATTTTATCTCACACCCCATAATTCACTGTGAGTACTAAACCAGTTTCAGGGAAAACTGATGAAATGAAAGATGTAGGAGTTTTACATTTACATATGAAAACAGCATGGGATTCTCGGGTTAAAGAACATTTTCTCGTTGTAATACCTCGGTGTGCTGTACAGGATTTGCGAACGAAGTGTGTTGTTTTTCCAGGAACTACCACGTGTTTTACTACCTGTTGTTGGGAGCTTCAGAGGAGGAAAGGAAGGAGTTCAAGTTGCTGCCACCTGAAGAATACTTCTACCTCAAGCAGGTACAGTACCGCTCCCCATGTCGGATCACATCACTCGCTCTGTGCGATATAAACTGCCTCCACGTGGGCGATTTGACCTTTTTAAGGTAACACAGTAACTCACTGTGAGTGGACCCTGTATTCATGGAGACTGTCAAGTTTCTGAATAAGCTGCTGTATACCCTCCCAGCTTACAGCTCACATGTGTCCTGCATATTAATGAAGCTATCTTTGTTCTCTCGCTCCCTTTCTTTTCTCGTCCTCCTTTTCATTCACATCTGTCCTTCACCTGTTTGCGTGTCCATTTTGTGCCTTTGCCGTCTTCCTCTCGTCTTTATACGTCCCCACTAACGTTTGTCTTTCCTTTTTAGCAAAACTTTAAGATAGAAGATGAAGAAGATCTGCGCCACGACTTCGAAAGGCTGCAGCAAGCGATGGAGATGGTCGGCTTTCTTTCCGCCACCAAGAAACAGTAAGTGAATCAGCGCTCATGTTTACTACAGTGTGGGTAATGCAAAGGAAAGAGACGTAATCTTCTTCCAGACATGTTGAAGGGATTGAAGATTAAATCCAGAAGCATTTTTCCACTCAGTCGTGGAAATAGAGGTTATTTTGATCTGAGCATTGAGTCTAATTACCAAAAATATAAATTCCAGCAGAGTTTTTAGAGCGAAGAGGAGCTAATGTAGCAGAGACAGTGCGCAACTCCTGACAATGCTTCTATTCAGTTTATTTTATAAAGCATAAACACATGCTAAGACTGAGGAACAGCATGTGTAGCATTGTTTGTGTGTCGTTGTCATATGACTGTACTGTAGCTCTCAGTTTAAACTGTTTCTGTGACTGTGCTGCAGGATCTTTTCTGTGCTGTCGGCCATCTTGTATCTGGGCAACGTGACCTACAGGAGGAAGTCGACAGGCCGAGACGAGGGGTTAGATGTGGGGCCACCAGAGGTCCTGGCTACACTCTCTGACCTGCTGAAGGTAACGTGTGTGTTTCTGTGTGTGACTTCATACTTCGCTGTGTCTGTAGCTGTCACTGATAACCTGTGTGGATTCCCCTCTCAGGTCAAAGAGGAGCTGCTGGTTGAGGCGCTGACAAAGAGGAAAACGGTGACAGTCAACGACAAGCTGATCCTCCCCTACAGTCACTCTGAGGTAGTCACCAGCCACTGCAACCTGTCATTACTATAATAGTGTCTAACTACACACTAATTGGTGCCTATTCTTCTTCTTAGCCTTACTGCTTCTGTATCGACGCCACACCTACATTAGATTACTTCTTCCTGTCAGTCTGTAATGTTCAACTTTTTATTTGCCCCACGCCCTGTGCGCCCTTTTTTCTCTTTATGTGTTTAATCCCTCCTTTACATTAGCTTCCGTCAGACCTTTGTTGTAATATAGTCTGATCCAAAGCACACTGTACAACAGCACCATTGCTTCTCCTCCCGTTACATTCATTCCATGCAGTATGCATCATCCCTTCTTCCCCTCTCCCATCAGGCTATCACAGCCAGAGACTCCATGGCCAAATCTCTGTACAGCGCCTTGTTTGACTGGATCGTCCTACGCATCAATCACGCACTTCTTAACAAGAAAGATATGGAGGAATCTATTCCAGTGAGAGAAAAACACATACATCCACATCAGCACAAAAACATAAAAAAAACACTCTTCATCATTATATGTAGTGTGTATCCCCCTTCCTGCACCTCATCAGTGTCCGGTCGGTGTTCATGCTCTTATTTTCCAGTGCTTGTCTATCGGTGTCCTGGACATTTTTGGCTTTGAGGACTTCGAGACTAACAGTTTCGAGCAGTTCTGCATCAACTATGCAAACGAACAGCTGCAGTATTATTTCAACCACCACATCTTCAATCTGGAGCAGGTTAGCGGTCTCGTTTCGTTTGCCGTTTTACATGACACACTGAACTGCACACCAAATGTAGACTCTCTTCTCTCTGCTCTGTGTTTATAATAATGACTGTTTAAATGGTGACTCATCCAAGCATTTCCTCATCTCCTAAAAGAAGAAAAAGTTGCACGCTTGTTCAAGCGAGTTTATCTTATCCTTCATTCTTGGTGATGAATCAAAGTTTAATTTATTAGAATATTTAGGGATTTAGTCAAACTTGACTTGGAAAATAGTATGGTGCTATATTTTAGCATATGCAATAAAAATCAAATATGTTGGTGCATTTTTCTGCTAGGAAAAAAAAATGCTTGTTGCATGACTTGATTTCACTCATGAGCTTAATCTTAATCCAAAATCCAGGAGGAGTACCAAGCAGAGGGAATTACCTGGCACAACATCGACTACACAGACAATGTGGGCTGTATCCACCTCATCAGCAAGAAGCCCACTGGCCTGCTCTACCTGCTGGATGAGGAGAGCAAGTACGAACAGCTACAGATAATTCACACCGTTCCATTCATGTTTTATGGCTGCGAGTATGAATGGAGTTTGTTTTCATTTATTTAAAGATGCCCTTTAAATCTCCTCTCCTCTTTCTATTCGTACTTCTTCTTTCCAATTTTCTCCACCCTGTACTTGTGCTGCAGCTTCCCCCACGCCACAGATGAGACATTATTAGCCAAATTCAAGCAGCAGCACCAGGGGAACAAATACTTTGTCCCCACGCCGGTCATGGAGCCCGCCTTCGTCATTCGACACTTCGCCGGGAAAGTCAAATATCAAATCAAGGTAAGGATGACGGACAGAGAAGACATCCACTTATATGAACATGAGCTCATGGTGCAGTTTGTAATGTTTTTCATATGTCCAACCACACCAGGATTTCCGGGAGAAGAACACAGACCACATGCGCCCAGACATTGTGGCGTTGTTGCGGAGTAGCGACCGTGCATACGTGCGGCAGCTCATCGGCATGGACCCGGTTGCCATGTTCCGATGGGGCATCCTGCGCGCCACCATCAGAGGGATTGCTGCTTTTAATGAAGCCGGACGCTCCTGGGCTGCCAAAACCTCTGGTGCGTTATCGGTGTAACTGTGTCAGCCCATCCTGGGTGAAATAATCTTTTAAGATTCAAGATTCAGAGTCCTCTTTTAGCATGTTTTATAGTTTGCTGACACTGTCTTTCACTAGCTATTATGCTAATGCTAAATAAAGACTGATACTGTCAGAATATTGTAAAGGTAGTCATGATTGGACACCAAAGTACAATAGTTTCATTATAGGTAGCTAGATTATAGCAGATTTACAAAACGTGTCACACACTGTCTGCTTTCACTTCACTTGTGCAGCTTATACCACAGCTTCAAAGGTCTGCATTTTCTCTGCTCTGTAATTAGCCTTTCAGATCAGCACATAGGGAATATGGAGAAACGTGAGGCTTTAGGAGATTTTGCCATTTTCTGTGCAACTCTCAATCCCCCAGACTATTTTTGCCCTCTCTGACGTAGCCTGTTGACGTAGGAGCCTTTTTATGTGGATCAACACGAAAGTTGAAATAAAAACCCAAATAACAAAAACTGCAGTAGTCATGTGACTCTGATCAAGCTTTATTCTACTTGAAAGCCTACTTATGATTAAATAGATTTCCTTATTTTAATTAATAATGCTTATTTATTGTACTTGTGTGTTTTTTATTTTAGGTGTTGTCCGTCCAATCTCCAGAACTCCTTTAGGCGAGCTCAAGCGACCCAATGCCTCAGTTGACAGAATGTACAAGTAAGTAATGTACAGAACTGAATATAAAACTATGAAACGTGTCTTCACTTGTTTGTTGTGTTTGGGCTGGTTTTCTAACTGTCGGGTCTGTTTCCTCTGGTGGGATCTGTCTGCAGTAAAACCTGTGGACATGGAGGCAGACTGTTGGTTCCGTTAACTGTGTGGTCAATAACTTTTCTTTCATGAAGCACAGACTGATTATTTTATAAAGGATCTGTGTAATATACATCCCCTGTGAAGCTGCAACCTTTCTTCCGTGTATAAACCACACATCAACATATTTCTTATCTGAAGCTCCTTGTTGAAGGTGACGGAAATGTTTAAAATGGTTGGTGAACTGTGGACATCCACATGTATCATGTGGTGCTGGATGAGATGAGGAAGGACAAGATCGTCCACCTAAACTCTGTTCAGTTGAGTCACTCTGACATATCTGAAGTGAATCCATAAACGCTGACAAAAACACACGCTTTTGACGTCACCCTGACAGATGAAGCCTCCTTCACCTCATCTCAGTAACCCATATCCTCTCCACCTTTTGGTGACCCCAGTGTGTGCGGTTCTCTCCTCTCCCCTCCACAGACGAGCGTCTATGCTCGATTTCTACTTTGATCACTCAGAGGAGCGCCCTCTAGAGGCCTTTGAAGACATCTTTGCTAGCTATGAGAGTAAGAAGTAAGTGAATTTGGTGGACAGGAGGAAGGAATGAAGACATGAGGCCAAGCAGGAAGGAAATGTGTTTTGATGTGGGTAATAGATACCGGTTTGCTGAGTCTGCTCCCATCTAAAAATATATATAAACAGTTAATTAAAATGGGTTTTTATTAAAGAAGGCCCAGCTTGTCAAATGTTTCACTGTGCTTTAAATATGAAAGTTGCCCTTTACCTTGCACTCCCTCTCTTCCCTTAGCGTAATCCCCAATCTCTCTCCTTCCTCACATTTATTATTCTTGCTATAGAGCACAGGAAGATGTTTGTACTGGCCTACTCTGATTAGCCACCCTGATTACTTACATCAGCTGTGGAGCTGTTTGAAGCACACATGTCTTTATACACGTACAAAGACCCCAAATCAAATAGACAAGAGGAATTTCTCAGAATGAAACCAAACCATGATGAATATTTTTGCATTGTTGGGGCATCTGAATCTTGACCTTATACCTCCTGCTTTCACATCTAAAGTTACTGTTTGTTTTTTACCTGAACCCAGTTGAATTCTTACAGCACATTATTACCATTATTAAATCATCCAGCCCATAGCAGATCTGCAAACACCGAGGTATAGAGTTCAGATTAACTATGACTCATTTTACGGTATGTGTTGCCCATTCCTTCACTGCCTGACCTCTGTTTTCATGGTCACTTATGGTAAGTATAGAAAAGTATTGCATGGACTAGCCCTGGGACACAGAACAGTCCCCACATTAACCTCACCAGACCAGTGTCCAGAGTAACACCAGTCCCGATGAAAGGACCATAAATCAAACAGCCTCACCAGTAACAACTTACAGCCACACAGCCAGTAACAACCCCAGCATGGAAACAGATGGCCAACCACCACGCTGTGAACGACAGCTCAGCTCTGCATGTTAACTACTACAGTGGCAGGGATTTGGGTGTGAATACAAACCTCCCCTATGTGTCCAAGTCTTTGTGTGTGTGTATTTTGGTGTGTGTGTGTGTGTGTGTGTGTGCGTTTTTCTGTTCTTAAAAAGGAAATCGCAGCATGGTTGGGTGGTCTGGATGTGTCTTGTGGTTTTCATGTAAATAAACATGAACAGTGGGAGAATATATTTTGCGGCTTTTGCTTCATGGATGAGCAGAGCATGAAGTTCCTCTTGATATCAGACCCCCAGCCATTCTGCAGTGTGTGTTCTTGTCTTGTGTAACTGCGGTGGTGTGTTTTCGTCTAAGGTGTCCTAACAGTGGCGTCCTATCACGCCCCCGCTTTATGTTTTTTTTTTTCTTTCTTTTCCTTCCTCCTTTTGTTGCTCCCTGAACTCCCCCCCCCCCCCCCCTTCCCTCTCTACACTGGGTGTGTGTGTCTGTGTGTGTGTGTTGGGTGTGATTAGAGACATGCATGCAGAGATCATCAGCTCCATTAAGAACTTGCAGTTGGATGGTGAGGACCCTCGCAAGCTGCTGCAGTCCTGGGGTCGCCTCCGCTTCCCTCGACACGTCCTCCAGTGAGTCTGCAGACAGACCTGGCTCAGATCAGCTCTCCTCCAGATCAGTCCAGTCTAGTTGGCTCAGACAGAACGTGCTACTATTAAAACTTTTTTTTTTTGTTTTTTGTTTTTCCAGGAATAATTTCAGTTATCCTTAATTCAATCACATTCACATTCAGCCATAGATAGTTACAGCTTTCACGTTCGTAGCCACTTTCCTCAATGGATCACTGACGTCTTGTGATCTAATCTAATAATTACCTCAGACACGGCCCAACTTCATCAACAGACATTACGTTATTAGCTCTGTTTGTAGATAGTATCTAGTTTCCTTGAAGGCTAAATCTGAAATGCCATGAACACACACGCTAGTTGCCGCATGAACATCATCAGAAGACTGCGCTGGCATGTGAGGCCTTTCGGAGCATCTTGTGAAAATATGTCCAGCGGCCTCGCTGCATGTTCTGCAGTCAGAGAGCTTGAACATAAATTTATAGCCCTTTTTGTGTAGTGATATCAGGAGAGCATGTCTGTCTATGTACAGTGAGTCTCTGTTGAGCTGACTGTTTAGAGTTACATCCCATCTCCTGCAGCAAACTCCCTCCTCCTCCTCCTCCTCCTCCTCCTCCTCCTCCTCCTCCTCCTCCTCCTCCTCCTCCTCCTCCACCACCACCTCTCTACCACCTTAACCCTCTCACTCATTCATGCCTTGTCTGTTCCCATCATTCATCCCATCTTACAGGTGCAACGCTTGATTTCATCACTGACTGACAGCGCATGAAGAAGTCACTCGTCCATACTAACTCAGCACTCCATCCACTACTCGTTCTTGTCATCCTTCCACAGGCCTTTTACCGCTTTACTCCCTCTAACTCACCCTGCATCTTGTTTCTCCGTCTCAAACAGGAAACAGAAGACCACCAGGCAGAGGCAGGTCATCCCCAAGGTAAACCCGAGTAAACACCCCAAGTTTAGGGGCAGATAAAGAGAATATACAGTTACTGGTGTGAGTGCAAGTGGGGAAATTGATTTCCCGTCTGTCTCTTGTGCAGAATTTGCTGGATTCTCGCTCTCTGAAGTTCATCGTGAGCCTGACGCTGCACGATCGCACTACCAAGTCTCTGCTGCACCTGCACAAGAAGAAGAAGCCCCCCAGCATCAGTGCCCAGTTCCAGGTAACATTGCCCACAACAGTTTGCACGTCACACACAGAAGCAGGCACCACACACACACACACACACACACACACTCTCCAGCAGCAATGCTGAATGTTCATCAACCTCCTTTGCTTGTATTCTTCAGACCTCTCTGACCAAACTCTTGGAGACTCTGAACAGAGCAGAACCTTTCTTCATTCGCTGTATCCGCTCCAATGCTGAGAAGGTAAGACTCATAAAATGATGTGTAAATATCAAGTATGACAATAGAATATCTTGAACTCGATGCACCCTTTTGTGTCCTGAGTAGAAGGAGATGAATCTGGATGAGGCCTTGGTAGTTCAGCAGCTGCGTTACACAGGAATGCTGGAAACTGTTCGCATCAGGAGGTCAGGCTACGGTGCCAAGTACACATTCCAGGTAATATAAAGTTACTCCACTTAATCCATACTTAATCCTACTATTAAATATTGGGCATTAGTTTTGACCGTTCATCTCTGCCATATAACATCCTCTCCAGAACAGCCTGCTCATTTCTTGATTGTGTTTTCTCTGTTGTCTTGTGCCTGCAGGAGTTTGTAGAGCAATTCAGGGTTTTGCTGCCCAAAAACACCACCGCATTCAAAGAGGACATCACAGAGCTGCTTGAGAAGAAGATGGGCCTGGACCCCACCACATACCAGATAGGCAAAACAAAGGTACACCCCTGAACTCTTCTCATTTCTACTGCCATGTGTTCTCTCAGTGCATCTTATAAACCCTTTTTCTTGTCTGCATTTGCTCCTGTTCCCTTTGTTGCATGTAAATTCTGTTGCACTCTCTCTGCTCAGGTGTTCTTGAAGGAGCTGGAACGACAGCAGCTGCAGGACACGCTGCACAAGGATGTCATGCGCAAGATCATCTTCCTTCAGCGCTGGTTCAGAGCTCGCCTGCAGAGGCAAGAGTTTCTGGACATGAGACGGGCAGCCATCTTGATTCAGGTAACCACAGATAGGACAGATATTTTTGGAGCTGGATGTCAGTCTGTGAATTTTGTTTACGTTTCGTTTGAATATTTAGGAGATAATATATAATACTGATCCTGTCCTGTCCTCCTGCTTTAGCGTTCATGGCACAGGTATTGCAAAGAGGAGCAAAGGCGGCGGGCAGCCACTCTGATCCAGGCTGCGTGGAGAGGGCACAGACAGAGAGCAGAGAACCAACGCCAAAGTCGGGAAGCTACTAAGATACAAGCCCTGGTCAGAGGACACTCTGCACGCAAAAGGTAAAAACGCTAAAATGCTCTGTCTAGGACAACGCTCTAAAAACATTTCATAAACGTCATGTTTGTTTTGTGTATTACAGGTGTCAGTCCATGCGCGAGGAGAAACGGAGAAAGGAGGAGGAGGAAAAAGAAGCTCGGAAGAGGGCAGAAGAGGAGGAAAGGAGGAGGAGGGAAGAAGAGGAGGAAGAAAGGAGAAGAGCGGAGGAGGAAGAAAGGAGGAGGATAGAAGAAGAAGAAGCAAGGAGAAAAGCAGAAGAGGAGGAAGCAAGGAGGAGAGCAGAGGAAGAAGAGGCAGCCAGGAAAGCACAGGAAGCGGAGGAAAGAGTGGTGAACGAGCCTCAAACAAGAGAGGACCCTGATATAGAACTGGTCACAGAGGAGATGCTGGATGACAACCTACCTGTCCAGGAGACAGAGGAGGAGAGAGGAGAGGAGGACGGAGAGATTAATACCAGCTCACAGACAGAGGAGGAGCAGGCCAAGGACGAAGAGCTGGAGGATGGGGAATTGGACTTGGAAATCAATGGTACCCCAGCTGAGGCTGGACCTCAGCTGGATGAGAAAGGAAATGAGGAGAACCAAACACTAGGAGAGCCCGATTTAAAACCTGTGCTGCCCTCTGATGAGGTCACCTCCATTGCACTTAAACCCACAGCTCCAGATGAACAGGCTCTCAGCGAGACCTCCACACCTCCCAATGCTGGACTAAAGAGAGAACGAGCTCCAGCTATTCACAGGGGCCCGTCTTCCAGGAGTCAGGAGAAGAGGGAGCAGAGGAGACGAAGAGGGCTGGAGCACAACCAGAGAGAGACCGAACGGGCCTCCTCCTCAGCTGTCAGCAAGGATGAAACGTCCCTGCCAAAGAGCAAAAGCTCGGAGACCTCTAAGCTAAAAGAGCGGGCGGACAGCAAGGAGCTGGATCAGTACATCTTTGTGCCCTGGAAAATGAAGGAAGACAAAGGTGGGAAGAAGGAGGCAAAAAGTTCTCCTCCCTCTGCCAGTCCTGTTCGCCCGTCTACGTTATCCCTGCAACCGACTGAACCTGTGCCCGAGAGAAATGGTTTAAGTGATGGTGTCGGAGCGGTAAACCTGCATCGCCGCCCTGGGGCAATAAAGGAGAAACCGGAGAAGTGGAGGGGGAGGAGAAGTGATGGAGAACTCTCTGAGAACACCAGCCCTCCTTCATCTCACAAGAGGGAGGATAGGAGGAAAAAAACAGCGCTGTACGTCTTGTGTTCTTGGTTACATTCCCACATCCACACTCCTGTTTTGTATCATAACAAATGGCAACTTTCTTAAAACACATTTTGTTCTTTTTTGACGTAATATGAGCTATAAACGTAATGTTTATGTGCTTATGAAACTCTTCAGTTGTCACTGCTAAATACTTTCCCTAAATTGATTTGTATCTTCATTTTATTTTATTTCCGTCCGCAGGAGTGAAACAGCCTCCTCATCCATTGACAGTTTGTCTCCAGGTTCGGAAGGGGCTGGCGCTTTTTCAGCCAGAGAGGTATTTTAAATCTCTCATGGAAAAATTGCTTGTTTTAGACGTCCAAACATAAACTTCTGATATTTAACTTTGTAAAGATTCACCCTAACAGTTTCTGCATATGGTTCAACACCTGAAAATGTTGTTGTTTTCTGTTCTGCAGTTGATTTCTCCCTCAGAAAGCATTGACGGCTCGAAGGGAAGCTCCATGAGAAGGAGACACCAAGACAGTTTTGGTTCCCAAGACTCGGCAACCGCCCTCCCGTCCACACCAGACAGGTACTGCACTGCGCTGGACTGGCCTACAGACGAGTGGTCCGGTGCAGGAATCTGTTTGAAAGAGGAGCTGATTTAGATGTTTGAAGCATTGAACAATGTGGCTAGAAGGCAAAAGTTACATTCCGTAGTACGATAAGCTGCTGATACATCCTCGGTTTCATCTTACAGCGTCTGCTTGAGTCAGATTGTTCGTGGGAAGCTCTTGGCCTTGTGTAATCAAACTATCCTTGTCTCCTTGTGTGGTGTTGTACGTTCACAACCGGAAATTCCTGATATCTGAATTTTCCCTGAATGGATTTATACGCCCGGCGACTGAGCCAGAGTTTTATCAGACAGAGGCATCAGGCGGATTGCTTTGTTTTTAATTTGTGGTGTTGCTATGGTGACACTGCTGGAGCAGAGCTTCGAGTATGTAGTACTTTAACAGACTCTTTGAGGGTAATTCAGTTTTGATGATATTTTTAAAAACTGGACTTGTTAGCTGTTTGTGTAAATTATCTGTTTTGCCTGTTGCCAAGAAACAATCCAGCGAGGTTCCAAACAGACATGTGATTTAAGGTCAGAAACGCAAAACAAACCTCATTATGCTCTATAAATGAAAGAGTTATGAGATGTGAAAAGTCTATTCCCTGTTTATGAGTTTATGAGTTAGGCACAAGTTTGATTAACAATGTTTATGAATGTTCTTCGTGTGTTTCTGTGTCCTTCAGGCCAGGTGGTTTCTTCAGCAAGATTTTGAAAAAACGACCTCACAAGGAAGCTCACACTCCCGACAACGGAGAGCTGACATTTGCTCCGATGCCCAATGATAGGCCAACAGGAGGGGAAGGTAAATAATCCAAACTTTTCAGCCTGACCTTATCAGGTTTCAGATGAACGATTGAATTCACTGACGCAGAGAGATACATCGTATTCCTTTGGTAAAAATAAGAGTTAAATAATGACCAACAGATTAAATTTCATCATCGATTTAAAAAAAAAAAAAGAAAGAAAAAGATTTAGCAGATCAGATATTGAGATCAATTACATTTTATTGGCAAACACAGTCTGCACCGCTAAAGTCCACTTCATCAAACCTTGTGTCATGAGAAATGCAAAGAAAACACAGGTGTGTTATCACTATTATTCTCAGGCTTAAACTAGTCCTGCTGTTTGCTTTCTGAGAAAATAGTGACCCGTGCAGGATCACATTCAGCGCTAACAGAATAACTTTACTCTGGGTTTTGTTTCCTCTGTGGTACTTTTGTCCACTGTGTGTTCTGCATTAGAGGTACGACTTAACAGAGGAAATCTACGGGTCATTAATTCACATTTTTCTGCAATAGATGTTACTTTGTGATGATAAGTATGAAAACTTTCTCCCTCCCTTCCAGCTCCAACATCTGGACATCCATCTCGGCCGATTTCTCAGCCGCACGGGGACCGTACTGGTAAAACTTTGGGACGCAACCCAACCATCAAGATCAGTCGTGCCACACGGGTGTCTGAGCAGTGGAACGCCTCGCTGGATCGGGAGATCACCAACGCCAATGAGCTGAGACACCTCGATGAGTTTCTGGGCAACCAGGTGAGTGAAAGGCGACCAGGTGTTAGTTGTTGTTAGACTTAGTTTAGGAAGTCATTTTATCAGCTCGACCCACAAAAATATTTTTTGTTTGTGTTCCCTTACAGGTCAATGATTTCCGCTCCAGGGGGAAGTCTCTGTCACACACAGAGGCCATCTTTGTTACAGCCACCATGCAGTTCAGAGAGACTATCAAGGCCATGTATTCTCTCCCAGTGAGTCTGTCTGCAGGCACATAACACACGCATAATATAGACTAACACCGATCTTCTTCCTCACCACCATCTCTCTCCTTTTTCTCCAACCAGAAACCCACCATTGGCTACAAAGGTTTGATGACAGGCTACCAGAACAAAGTGATCCACCTGGCAGGCGACAAGCAGAAAGGAGAAGTCCAACTGGTGGTCAACCTCTTCCAGTCGGTGCTGGACGGCTTCATCAGAGGAGAGATGAAGAAGGAGGAGGCTGAGCCTGCAAAGGTGAAACACTCACTCATTATCATTCAGTCTAATATGAAAAACAAATGTACGCATGCTCATCATCTGTGTGTGTGTGTTTTCAGCCTGCTAAAGCCAGGAAGAAGAGGAGGAAAAAAGACAAAAGTGTGAGTATGCAAAGTTAAAATTTAAGTAATTCATTCATTTTATTTCAGTATTGATTTGTAATGTAATACAGATTGTGATTTCTAACGGAGTGACTCTGCCTTATTAGATGGAGAGCCCTCTGGATCACAGTTTCGTCAACTATCAAGTCAACATTATGCAGTCATGTGATCAGTGTAGCTCTTACATCTGGGGCATGGAGAAGGCCTACATGTGCAGCTGTGAGTCAGCAACATACTTTTTTTCCTTCTTGTTTTGTGTATATCCATTTAATTGGTGTTTAATATTAAGAATACAGCATAATGTCTCAAAATCAGTTCACCTCACCAACTCTTCTTTTTATCTTGTTTTACAGATTGTAAAATGGTCTGCCACAAGAAGTGTGTCTGCAAAATAGTTACTGACTGCTCCACCTTCTGTGCCAAAAAGGTACGTTTTTATTTTTAGGGAATACAGGCCTGGATTAATGACGTGCTTTTGATATATGAGTGTTTGGAGTGAGGCTGGTCTTTATTCAGTATAGTACAGAGAGTCGTCCTACTTTAAACTAGTTTCTTTTCCACTAGACTCAACCGTATTTTCTCATGAGGTCTGAAACATGGCACGGCCTGTGTTTTTTCTGCCTGGTTTCCAAGTAATGACTATTACAGCACTGGCAAGTAAAGTTTAAACACCTCATTTTAACAAGCTAGAGAGGCACTGCCAAAGCCTGATGGGAGCTGGAGCTGCTGAGTGACATAAGCAAAATTATATCTTGAATGTTACAGCAATATTATATCTTATATCTTAACATTTAAAGAGGGTTTAACTTATTCTAGTTAGTACAGGAAGATGAATCTGGACAAACTTATTGAACTATCATGTTCCAGATTTTCAGAAAGACGAACTATGCTGAGCAAAGAAAGCAAGTAGAACAGAAGATGAAGAAGTGGAGCACCACCTTGTCATTAGAGATCAGATTATATGGCACTATGTTGAAATATTATGTTTAATTTAGTTTAAATTTAATAAATAAATAATAATCTTGGTGTCAGAAATCTCAAAGTAATATGAATTCTGACAAAGAAAAAAGAAAAGCTTCTTTTATCTTCGATACAAGGAGCTACATCTTAACATCGGAGAGTGAACATCGTCGTACAGAATGCGGTGAGTGGACCGGTTAAGTCTCACTAGACTGTCTGTGAATCCGCAGAGTGACGAGGAGTCTGGTGGTCTGCACTTCGGCGTGCGAGTGTGTCACCTGGTCAGTGATAAGAACCCGGTGCCCATGGTGCTGGAGATGATGCTGGAGCATGTGGAGATGCACGGCCTCTACACCGAGGGAATCTACCGCAAGTCTGGCTCCGCCAACCGCATGAAAGAGCTGCACCAGCGACTAGAGACGGGTTAGGCCCCTTCGGTTTGATCTAAAAACGCATAAAGAACTCTGTCACGGCTCCTTTATTGATGCCCTTTTTTTCTTGATGTGTTTAGACCCCCACCTGGTTTGCCTAGAAGACTATCCCATCCACACAGTGACGGGTCTGGTGAAGCAGTGGCTGAGAGAGCTGCCAGATCCACTTATGACCTTCACACATTACAATGACTTCCTGCATGCAGTTGGTGAGAAGGACATTCCCCACCAGGGGACAGCATTTTACACGACACACTCTGTGCACTGGCCTTTTCTTTTCATTGTTTTCCTTACCTGCAGCCTGGTTGTAGACTGTTTTAAATTGTTCATACAGTTACATGCATATGTACATGTTTGTTTTTTTTAAATGGCTACTATAATAATAATTAAATAATAAACTATCAGTGTTCAGGGTAAATCATGAGTTTTCATTTAGTGTTTTCTTCTTTTGTTAGAACTGCCGGAGAAGCAGGAGCAGCTTCGTGCTATATACAAAGTGCTGGAAGAGCTTCCTCCAGCAAACTTCAGCACATTGGAGAGACTCGTGTTTCATCTCGTCAGGTAGGGATTCGGTCATTGTCACCGTCTTTGGTGGATTTCATTTACCTTAACGGTTCATCACAGTTTGGATTAAATACAAGTGCAGATAAACTACATGCTGATATTAAATGAATTCTCTTGGCAGGGTGTGTAAAGTGGAAGCTCACAACCGCATGTCTTCTAACTCGCTGGCCATAGTTTTTGCCCCGTGTGTCCTGCGCTGCCCAGACAGCGCTGACCCGCTCCTCAGCATGAAGGATGTTGCCAAGACCACAACGTAAGACTGTCATGAAAGCAGGCCAGCATTTCACATGTACAACACATGCATACGCTGAACACCTGCACACGTCCCGTTCCTCCCGTAGGTGTGTGGAGATGCTCATCAACGAGCAGATCAGAAGCTACAACGAGAAGATGGAGGAGATCGAGCAGCTGGAGTATGCCGAGGCTCTGGCTGTTAACCAGCTCAAACTCAAGAGACAGAACACGGTGAGAAACTAAACGCTGCCTCGCTCTGGGTTAGCTTTGTTGGAATAAGTGTGGTCTCAATACCATGGCAACAACATTAAGTTTCAGATTGGATCCATGTCTGGATGTAAAGGATTATCAATAATGTCTTATATCACACATTTACAACATCACACAATGACCCCAGTGTCAGATGCTGTTGTTCTTAGGGGTAACATGGCCGATGTTCCTTGTCTCTCTTTAGCACTACTGGCCTACTTTACCTCTCAGGTTCTCAGCTCCTTACAAAGGAGTGGTGGTATGTATCACTGAGTTCTCCTCATACAGTAGATCTAGTAGTGTGTAGTGTGTTTTACAGTGCCATGAAGAGGTGCCTGTGCATGGTATGTTAGATGTGGGTGACGCTCTGGCTGTTTTTTTTGTTTTTTTTTGTTTGTTTTATTGGTTACTTTCCTTCTTCCCTTTTACTCCTCCTTACTAACTGGTCGTAGTTTGCATGTTGCTGTTTCTCATTATTCTTGTTCTCTTTGCGAGATGACAAGATGGTTCTGGGTTGGTGTCGTAATAATACTTATGTTGTGCTCTTACTGGAAGACATTGAAGATGACCTTGTGACTTGCATCACGATGGTTATCGTGCATTTTATTCTTTGTTCTAGTCCAATGTCTTCCCTTTTTTATAAAACAAAACCATGTTGTTGGCTGTTTCTGGATTGTGGCGGTGATGAGTCTTTTAACTTTTATGCTACCTGTTTGCCCTTACACCAGTACTGTTTTTTGAACGGGTGGATGTTAATGTGTTTAGTAGCTTCTTCTTTTGTGTCACAGCATTTTTTTTTTTTTTTTTTTTTTTTACAACCTACACATTGTCATGTTTCACAGAAGTGCTGCAGGAATGATGTGCAGATGCATGAACCATACCAGCCTCTCCTCTTTCCCTCAAAACTAACAAAAACTGGACTCAGTTTTCAGATTTGGGTTAAAAACTATTTATTGTGTAATTATTATATAAATAATTCTGTTTATATAGTAATTACATAATGGGCATTTTTGAGTCGAGATGTTTGAGGAATCATTGTGTGATGTTGTGTCTTCTGCAGGTGCACGAGAAGGTCAGTTCTGATCTGAGTGTGGTCCCAGAGAACGAGCCTCTGGATTCAGACACAGAGGCTGAGAAGAACTTGGTGGAGCGTATCAAGTCCATCAAACAGGAGAAGTAAGGATGCTTTCTCTATTTTTTTCACACCTTAGCGTAGCCTCCTTCTCCAGTCTCCAGTTCTTAAACAAAAAAATAACTGATTATCAACACTTCCTGAAGTCACAGCTCAGCTCACAGCCCCATCTGTAACCCCATAAGCATCAATAATGAATCTACTGAGATCGTGGAGTGCATCAAGTACCTCGGGCTCCACACATGCTGCCAACAAAGACTCTCTGCCTTCCACAAACTTAAAGCACTCTGTCCCCCACCTTCTGTCACTGTTGTGCAAAAGTATAGTTCAACACATTCTCCTTTACTGTGTGTAACCTGCCTCTTTTACATGCTAACTGTCTCCAATGGGAGCAAACTGACACACACCATCCACCACGCATCCAAAATCATTGGTTTCTTCACTCCCAAGCTCTCAGACCTCATCAGTAACGCTGTTACACACAGAGCACGCAGTATAGCACACAACCTCAACTCCTCAACCTCAACCTTCACACTGCTCCCATCTGGTCGCAGATACAGGTCCCTGTAAACGAACAGAGCTCAACGAAGCCCCGCGGTAACCGCCACGTGGGGGGGCTATGGGCATGGGATAGAGGTGGAGAGATGTGCTGTGTTGAATGTTTATTTCTGTGGTTATGCTGTGGTTTTTCTATGAACCTATGTATTTTTGTATGTACGTGCGGCTTTGTACAGACTGCAGCAACAAATTTCCTTGTAAGGGCACTAAAGTATCTACTCTATCTCTGATGTCTACGTCATCTGTCTCTCCGTAGAGAGGATCTGGCCTGCCGACTGCCAGAGATGGAGCAGCCCGGCTCAGACCAGGAAAACTTGGACTCCGAAGCCTCACTGAGCTCTGAGAGTCTTTTAGACGAGCAGCAGCGTTCTTCTGTTCACAGCTCAGAGCCTGAAGGTCAGTAATTAAGCTACGGTCTGGCCGTTCCTTCCTTCTACCTGTTTCTCTCGCTCACCTGTGGGTTTCTGACCAGACCGCTGGGCCACTGGATTGGGCCCTTCCTGTCTTTTGTGGTGCAGGTCTGGACCAGTGATGGTGATTGTCGGTGACGTCTGCTCTGTCACGAAGCAGGTTGGAGGAACAGCAACCCTGTTTGTGTGTTTGTGTGTGTGTGTGTTTGTGTGCATACGTGAGCACACCCATGTATGCATGTTAAATGCATGTGTGGCACAGAAGCATGCTCAAACTTTACATCCAAATTAAATAATTGAACATTTGGCACACCACCAATCAAACATTTGCCTAATCGTGTCTGACTAAACAAACTTTTTAATAAGTAACATGGTTGCATGATCTTCCATTTCTTCACCCTCTCAAGGTTGTGGTGTCAATCTAACACGTAGCTTTGAGGGAAACACGTGCCCTTCCTCAGATCTTACCCTTTCTTTCCTCTTTTCCAGGACACAGTGGTGCCCAGCTGAGGAGATACAGACCAGTTTGTCCACCTAAACCACCAGACCTGGCCCAGCGACCGAAAGTCTCCGGTGGACGCGTCTCTCTGTCAAACCTCACCCCTGCTAGCTCCACCTCCTCTCTGTTCAGCTGCGCTTCTTCAACCTCTGAATCCTCCAGCGCCTCCCTCAGGCATGTGCTGCAACGCCGCAACCCCGTCATCCCAGACACAGTTAAACTCCCCCCGGGCGTCTTTTCGCAGTCTGCAGCGTCCAGTCCAACTCCCACCCCTCTCGGAAATCGGCCGTTTAAGTTCTTGGTCAAGAGACGAGAGCAGCCCGGCCGCCGTAAAGACAGCACCCAATCCCTCTACATCGACGACCCAGACTGTGACCTGTTGTTGCATTTTTCCTCTTGCCCTCCCTCCGCTTCATCCTCCTCCGCCTCCATCTCCATGGTAACACCCTCTCCTCAGCACCAGCACCACGACACACAAGCCCCCAAGGGCCACAGACGTTTTTCTGACCCAGACATACCTTACATGGACGATGACGTCTGACCGGGACAGGACAGAAAAGATAGTGAAGAGGTTTCTGGGCAAAGAAAGAGCAGACAAAAGGAAACGAATAGAGTGGCACACAGATGACAGTGATCGAGTGTAGAGAGCAAGGAGAGGATGTGAGTATCCACAGTGGCTCTACAAAGTCGAAGAGGAGTGACACGGAAATGGAGACTGATCCAGTTGCTGTCGTCAGTGAGAACCAATCAAGGAACTGCAAATGTGTCCAAAGTCTTGTTGTCCTCTATGACAGTAAAAATAAGCAGACACGATGTTGCCAAGCACCTTTTCTACCATTTTAATGTACATTGTGTTTACTGTTGGGACAGAAGTGTGTTTTCTGTACCCTCATAATGATGGACCGGCAATTTTGTTTTTCTTTCTCTTGTGTTTTTTTTTTTTTTTGTGCTAATTCAACAAAATATTGCAGGTTCCAGCTGGACTTTTCTTTTTTTTTTTTATTTTCCCACTGAGCAAAATATGCTCACTGAAATGTTAGCG
Organism: Protonibea diacanthus; assembly: GCA_028641955.1. Lineage (NCBI taxonomy): Eukaryota > Metazoa > Chordata > Actinopteri > Sciaenidae > Protonibea > Protonibea diacanthus. The sequence goes on from CM053979.1 coordinate 13,637,081, forward strand.
AGTGCCTTGGTAATGTACAGTAAGATCGCAGAGGGAGGGAGGGAGGGAGGGAGGGTTATTTGGGATAAAGAGATCCAACACAAGACGATGTTTGAAACAAGGACCTAAAGTAGCACGCACATTGTGACTGTTGTGTGGGTGCCTCGTCACATCAGCTGCAATGGACAACATCGTCTCTCCGCCTTCACCCTCCACCTACCGCACAAACAAACAAACAAACCCCAGATAGGAAGTCATTTCCTCACATAGCAAAGGGAAATGTGAGCAGCACACGCCACTTTTTTTTTTTTTTTTTTTTTTTTTTTCCTTTTTGAAACAACAAAAAACACAAACCCAGCCGCGACGCCACAGCCGTGCCACGATGTCTTTAAAGCCCAGAAAACTCCTTGAACTCACCTTACCCTTTTCTAAAAAAAAAAAAAAAAAAATGAACTTGGCTTTCACTCAGCTGTACCGTACCTGAACCTGCCACAAGTAAACACAATGAGCAGGTCCTGCTGGAGCACAGCTTTGGCCAACTTTGTATGAAAATGTAATACTAATGTTCCTCTCTGACTGCTGTTGAATGATGTCTGTTAGTTTGTCTGTATTCTGAGGACGATGTTCTGATGTGTAATGTGTAACAGAGAGTGTATGGTTGGGACTGAATGAGCTGTAATGGTTATTAGTATTAACATGACAATACAGAACATGATGCTTGTAACGTCTGCTCGTGTGTTTTGATCAGATTACATAACACCTTTTTATACCGTTTTTCTCTGACCTTCATGTACAATGAAGAAAAGGTATTTTTTTATACAAACATGAAGATGCGAGAGTTAATTTCATAAATGAAGGATGAACAGACAGACTCAACCAATTAACAGCAACCGCAAATGAAATAGAAATGAGTCGTGCTTTCATAGACAGAAGCTGCACCTGAATGTTACCTACGTTTTGCAGTTTGCAACTTCAAACAGCTACATCTCACTTGGATGGAATCTGGATTAGTTGCTGTGCCACACAGGAAATCCTTAATAGTAACACAAACTTGATATTGAAAGTGTTGAGCAGTTATGTTAGATAACCACAAGACGAAAGTCTTCTCTTCTCACAGTCAGAAGTTTCACTTGTAGAAGATTGTTACAGCTAAAATAACGATATTTTCTTTAAAAATAAGAAAATTCTTATATTAAACTAAAGATTTGGTTGTATAAAAATGTCAGTAAAGCTGACATCAAGCCTGAGGTTGTCTCAAAGGTAAGTAGAGAAATGTGTTTTAATAATTAAAGGAGTCTGTTCAAGATAAAACAGATTAAATATGTTGTACTAAGTGATGCTCAACTATTACAAAATCACAATCCACCATTAGATCTGCCATTAGAAATTTCCATCGCCAACTAAAATGTTGAACAAAGAAAGAAAGAAAATGCTTTGATCTTACCACAGCCTGATTGAAAAAAGACCAGGCAAAAAACTGTATTTCACACAAGATGGAAATAACAGTGCTTCATAAGTTGGACGAAATGTTGGGAAGAACACAAAAGGGCACCGCTCTTCAGGATCAACAGGTATGCTCTAATATGATTTCTGCTCAGACTCAAGTGAAGTAATAAAGCTCCTTCAGACCTACAGACAATATACAGCTGTTTGCTCACACTGTGCTGTATTTTCCATGTCCACTAAATTGATACTGACATGTAAATCTTTGGTTTGAGCTCAAGTTAAAGTTTATATTATTTCAATTCATTCTTTCCCTGAAAGTGGGTCACTATGGTTTGCTATACTGACGTAACGCTTTTTTCTCTATATCTGGGTTACACTCCCCCACATTTTGATAATTGAGATAATGAAATGAGGTCATAAACGGCAGGAAATGTAACCACATTTTTACTTTTTGTTGTGTGATGGTATGCCCAAACAGGTGCAACAAAGCTTACATAAAGAGTAAGAGAACTGCCAATCAAAAACCTAATTATGGAAAATTAATGAAATCACCACACAGGTGTGCGGGGGTATACTGTAATTATTAACTACAATAATTACATTCAAAGGAAATAAAGACATGAAAGAAATACCTACCTAATACATAAAACAGATAAGATAGGTAATGGTAATGGTAAGATAATTACAGGATACAATATATAACATTGTCAGCATTAGAGTAAGTGCTTTTATTTTGAACCCTCTTGGGGACAAAGGTGACAAATCAAAGGGAACGGCATAAGTCTCATAAGTTCTTGGTATCATTACTCTCTGAGCTTTTATGGCAGTTGGCATCTTTAACGTTGCATTACTGCCTCCTTCTGGATTAAATCTTCCTCAATGTCAAGTCTATAAATGGTCTCTGTCCCATCCCCTTTCTTTTTTTATTAGTTTAACAAATATTATTTACATGAGCAAAACATAAAATGTATATGTAACATAAAACTTAAAAGATGAGTTTATGAAAATAAAATGATGCTAAATTAAGTGTACATATACACAAACAGCATGGTCAGAATCAGAATCACTTTATTGGCCAGGTGTGTCACAGGTAGGCACAAACATGAACATAAAACATAAAAAATAACTACATACATATGTAAAAGATAGAAGATGGAATAAATATGGTTTATGTACATTGTGGATCTTAATAACAATTAAAACCAGCTAAAATCGCTTAAAACCGACTAAATGTTGCACATTGTGGATCTTATTAACAGTCAGAAACAGATAAAATTGGTTAAAACCGACTAAATGTTGCACATTGTGGATCTTATTAACGGTCAGAACCAGATAAAACTGGTTAAAACCGACTAAATGTTGCACATAGTGAATCTTAATAACGGTTAAAACCAGCTAAAATCGGTTAAAACCGACTAAATGTTGCACATTGGATCTTATTAACGGTTAAAACCGGCTAAAATCGGTTAAAACCGACTAAATGTTGCACATTTTGGATATTATTAACGGTCAAAACCAGCTAAAATCACTTAAAACCGCCTAAATGTTGCACACTGTAGATCTTATTAACGGTTAAAACCGGCTAAAATCGGTTTAAACCGACTGAAACCAGTTTATTTGTCGTGAATTCGATGTTTTTAACGGTTGGATAAATCCTTAATTTAATTGGACAGCCTCCGGCGATGCCCCGCCCACCTCCGCGCGGCTCTGTTTCGGCGTCATAATGCTGCGTCGGTTGGCCAGCTTCAAACATGGCTTCTAGATTAGAAATCAATTTCATCAGGTTATTGTCTCGCTGCGAATCGATCGCGTCGGAGAAACGAGGAGAAACCGAATGGAGATTAGAAAAGGTGAGACGGTGTGAACGCGGTGTGCGTGTGTGACGCTCAGTGCTGTTTTTCTCTGACCTTCATGTAGCCAGAGTTAGCATGACTGTTGTTGTTAGCCACGTCGTCACTGAAAGCAGTGACAGGATTTGCTCAGCTGTTACCTGTTCAGAGCTTTTTACTTCTCAGACACGTAAAAAACATCAAACAAGGGTGAAGTTCACTGATGGCCTGACTGTGTGAATGTGTGCTAAACCTGCTGAGTCAGCTCACTGCACGAATAACCTCAGCAAACGTTGATAAAACACAATGAAAGACACGTCATAAACACGAATAAATACATAATATGAAATATAAAAATACTCGATACAGACACACAGGTAATATACAGGTATATTACATAGGTTATTGGGTACACAGCCCTCAAACCTTCATGGAGGTTAACTTCAAATGTTTTTTAGTGAGCTTTGTTTTTTTTTTGTTTTACCTGATGAACTTACAGATGATGATCTTCACCAGCTGAACTTGTAGATGACACAGTCAGATCTGCTTATTAATGCACTTGAAGTTAAATCACTAACACAGGAAGAGCAGGTTTAGATCTTGAGTGCTGTTTTATCTTGGATTTTATTGTACAAAAAAACTACTAATTTGTTGAGTGTACAGCTTGACATCACTCACAAGTGACTCAAACTTTATAATCATTTACCAAAAATTCAGATAACGTAAATCACCATTTGTGTTTTCTCTTTGGGTGGCAGTAGCTCAGTCCACTGAACCCCGCTATGTGACGACATCTCTCCATATTAGTGTGTGTGTGTGTGTGTGTGTGTGTGTGTGTATGTGTGTGTGGTTGCTGTATTTTAGCCAATATGTGTCATATTTGACCGAAAAAATAACACTAGGTCTTATTTTTCTCTAGTATGTTGGTGCCCTGGAGGAGATGTTGGTGGCTCTGAGGAAAAGCCTGAGGTAACGTGTCTCTTGACTATCCTGTGCTTTTATTGTTTCGATAACTCAGATGTTTACATTTCATGTAGGTCTCCTTTGTCAAAGCAACCGAAGACTTTAAACACTTGCAAACTTCATCCGTCTGCTGCAGGCAGATCTCACTAACTCCCTGTTTTTGAACATAATATCTCTCACTGTTCGCCAGCATCATGCTCGGCCATGTAATTCATTTATAGATAAATTGGATAATAATGTTATTCGACAACAACCTGTGTCTTTTTCAGCAAACCCACACCAGAAGTGCTGACTGAATACACAAGAAAAGTAGATTTTCTGAAAGGGCTTCTAGAGGCAGAGAAGCTGGTCAGTGGCAAAATCTTATCATATTCATATTATGTGCTGGATATGTAATTATCACTATAATGTGACTTTCTTCAACTGATCACTTGAGTTTTTCTCCTATGTTCAGACAGTTATCTGACCTCATGTTTCTCGTGTTTTCGTTCACAGACGTCAGCAACAGAAAAAGCATTAGCTAATCAGTTCCTCGCTCCTGGGCGAACACCCACAATAGCCAACGAGAGGATGCCTGCGAGTAAAACCGTCCACATGCAGACGAAGGCCCGGTGTACAGGAGAGATGAGGGACGAGCTGCTTGGCACGGTAGGAGGAGCACTCGGACGTAAACGGATTTTTAACTTTTAGCACACTGGAGAAACAAAAGCTGAAGGATCCGTATCGTCTTGATCACAGCTTGTTGCACTACCACCTCCAGCTAAAAGTCAACTTACAATTGGTTTAAAAGTTTCAGCTTTCAACTAATGTGCTTTCAGCCTAATTGCAAAAAACCAGGCTCTCTAAATGAAATGCTAAAGGCCTTGTGCACCACATTCTGTCCAGTTCACACATTTTTCTGTTTTGTGTCTTTACAGGGGCTGTCGGGGAAAGGTGAGAATTATTTTTGGAATTCAAATCCTTCTTGAATTCAGTAACTTGATCAAAAACACATACTAAATTAAAAACATTTTCATTATTGTATCATACTTATAATTATGCCTATTTGCTTACAAGACGTCATATGTCATAAATTCAGCCTAAGTATTTATATTTCTCTTTTTTTGCTCCTCATTTATCGATTGCGAGAAAATGTTTTTATTTTGCTTTTTTGTGTACTTGTTCATAAATTTTCTTTCCCAGAATGAAATATTTGTCTTTTGCTCCGATTTGATACTAAATATTTAAACATGCCCGGCTTCAGATTGATAGCGATTTTTCTCTCTGCAGGCACGTCTGAAACAGATTTGCGGAACAGAAGGTAAAGCTGTCCACATTATTTCTTCTCTCAGAGAACTTTTTATACTTTTATTTATTTAATATATAAAACTGTAACAACCAGTGATGGCTTCTGTAAAGGCTTCAGGCTCATCCACAGCTCTGTTGCATTATGAATGTGTCTCACAGCATCATCACTTCATCTGTGTATCACTGTATCACCGTGATCATTCCTCGGCTACACAGCCTGCAGTGAAATAAAAAAATCTCATCTCCCGTCTCGTGCAGAGGTCTTCCTCTGGATGAGCGTCAGTCTGCCGCAGAGCTCGAGGCCGTCATGCAGCATCACCACAACCTGCAGGAGAAGCTTGCTGAGGACATGCTCAACCTCGCCCGAAATCTGAAGAACAACACTCTGGCAGCGCAGAACATCATCAAACAGGACAACCAGGTAACTGGACGGACACTTTGCAAGCGTCACAGTATTTATTTTTTCATGTTTTAATCTTAAACGTCCACACCAGGGTTACTAAAAAGAATACATTTCACCAGCAGGAAGAATGACAGCCTGTCTGTTTTCAGCACAGTTTTATTCATAGGTGCCAAGTTCAGCGAACTTAAGAATGGATTTATTTATTATTTAATCATTTAAAACTTTAGATTTGTGAACTAATGGTTAACAGCAGAGGAACAGAAGAAGTTTCTGCTTTGTGATGAGACCTTCTTTGCCTTTCTTCTTGCTCTTGTTCTTCTTTATATTTGTCTTTTGTCTGTGTCTTTATCTTCATCGTCTTATTCTTCACATTCTTAGTTTTCGACCTTGCCTTCTTATTCTTCATTCTCATCTTGTTCTTGTTCGTGCTCATCTTCATCTTTTGTCTCCGTCTTGTTCTTCTTCATCGTCTTATTCTAGGTCTGTTGATTATTCTGTCATTTGTTTCTTTCCCCTCCTCTGTGAGACTTTACCATTAACAGACCAAGAAATATTAGATTTTTGCCAGCATGTTTTTATATTTCAGATCTTTACATGTTCTGTTATTTTCTGCTCTGATATTTATCTCCATGTCTGCATCATCTGTTGTGTGTCCTTGTCCCTCTCAGACTCTGAGCCAGTCGATGCGTCAGGCGGACCTGAACTTTGAGAAGCTGAAGACGGAGTCGGAGCGGTTGGAGCAGCACACTAAGAAGTCCGTCAACTGGCTGCTGTGGCTGATGCTGATCCTCGTCTCCTTCACCTTTATCAGCATGATCCTCTTCATCAGAATCTTCCCCAGACTCCGATGATGAGCGTCTCCAATCCTGAACTCTTAGTCCTACGTCCTCCTGTGTTTACAGAGCAGTAACTACATAGGCCTCATAGATCTATACGGCATGTCTGTACGCGAGATACAGATCAGTAGTGGTCAGCACCAAAACAACTCGGCTTGACGGACTGAAACATTTGCACTTTTGAAACTGAAATGTTTAAAATGTGGTTTGAAGCATCAGTATTCCTTTTTTTTAAACAGGACAGAACATGAATGGAGGTGAAGAGCTTCTTGTTGAGCAGCAACATAGTCTTAATACGCAGACAGCGGGGACTGAGCCTTAATTATTTTAATCCCAGGTAGGCGACTAGCCATTCAGTACATTTAGTACGTTCTCACTTAGTGCGACTTAAAATCATCTTGTTTGTATTTTTGTTTGCGATCTGAAGGAGTTCACGAACCGTCCGTCATCTGCTGTGTTCTACACTGGCCTCATCGTGGAAATATTCAAATAGGGAGTCTAAAAGTTCTGACTTATCCATGAATTAAAAAAATACATAGATGTGTTCAAACTGAAACTTCAACTGCCCCGTTTAGCATTTATAAACAGTATATAAATGGTTCCTAAAGCACTACAATGACATTCAGAGTGTTTATAAATCAGCATTTGTCAGCGGTTATAACTCTTATTACTGTATTATCTATATTATCGTTCACTATATGTTTATACATGTCTTCCACTTACGAGCGCCCAGATGAGGAGTTATTTATTTTATGTTTATTAAATCTTTGTAAACTGTTTATAAATGCTAAAAAAAAAAAAGGAGTAAAAATAAAATGTTACAATTGTTTTATTTAAGTTAAACATTATTACAAATTATAAATCGGATAAGTCAGATAAGTTCAATCTTCCATGTTCAGACATTCACTGTGCAGAGGTGTCGAGCTTTGTTCGTCTTGTTTTAGTTCGCCACTCCTCGTCTCGGCTGTCCTCAGTCCTGCTTATAGTTCATGAGTCTGTTTCTGTTAAGTCTTGGTGGTTGATTCAGGTGATCATGTTTGTCATGCCGGCGACGAGACGTGCGCGTAGAAAGATTCATATCGTTTTTAGGGCGGCAGCCTTGTGTGTTTCAATGAAATCCAGGTCGTATGGAGACGCAAAATTGCAACCATCTCCTTTCATTGTTTTGGCATCGTAATAATTGTTGAGTACTGTACGTGTGTTGTTGTGAGAGCTGTGTATGAACTTTTCCTCATGAACTCAAAGACCAAATATCGCCCCCTGTCGTCCTGAAAATGGCGAAGCAGTGAGTGCATGTGGCCACTGTGTGTCACTCGCGTCCTTCCAATGTGAACAGATAATGACCTCCATGACCCTGATGGCCTGATCAAGCCATGAAACCTAAATTAACCCCACTGCTCATTTAGAAGTGATCTGAGGATTGAATTCTGGCTAAATAAAGGCGGTTGGCCACAGAAAAAAAAAAGCACACAGCGACCGTATGTGACTCTGGGTGATCTGTGCATTTCACAGCATTTCTTCTTTCATTTCATTTAGCCTGATGACATTTGGGAATGGGTTGCTTCGAATGTATATTTTTTTTCATGCAAGCAGACACGGTGAGAAAAGCTTCGAACACATTAACATTCCTGCTGTGTTGTTACTGTCATCTGAGGCCTGTAGAGCTGGCTGGCTGGCTTGTCCAGGCTTGCAGCTCTGCCCCCTGGCCCTTCCTCTCTCTCTCCCTCTCTCTCTCTCTCTTTCTCTCTCTCTCTCTCTCCCCTCTCCCTGCCTGCTGCCCCACCTTGCGGCTGGCTGGCCGGGGCCGAGCTGAGGCCTGGCCTGTCGTGTATTTTAGGATCCCTGGGGGGTATTTTGCCTGCTGGAAGCTGAGGTATGCAGGACACCAGGAGACCAAATGAGGTTGTGTCACTGCGGAGGATCGTCATCCCTCAGTTTAATCACAGCTGTTTGCGCCTCCATTCTCAGGCCGTTGCTAATGCTCTGGCTGCGTGAGCTGCTTCTCTGCGGCCGCAGCTCTGCTTTTGAACCGAAGCTACGAGCACATGACTTCATCAGCGGTTTCTCATGTTCATTATGGTTGTATTATCCCATCAGCTGAATAAGACAGTTTCCTACACGGACCCCAGAGTCTCGCATGTGTTCTGTTCCTATATTCAGCAAATGCCTCGAGATCTGTGGGGCTCAGTATTAATGGCACTGTTAACCTCTGACCCAGGAAACCTGAATGAATTCCTTCCTGCACTCTTTTCCCACAGGGACACTCTGAAAATAGTGTTCGACGCTCTGTTGGGCCGTAAATTTAGCTGAATTGACTCAGCACCATTGTGGCTATAGTGTTAGAAAAAAGTACATTTACTCAAGCACAATACTTATATAAAGAGTTCTGTTTCATATTTTTTACTCCGTTTATTTGACACATAAAGCTGTAAAGTTGTAAGTTTAACGATCAAGATTTTGCCTACAGAATGACACACTTTAATGCGCTGTTAGAGATGAAGTATCCACCCAACATATTTAAAACTAGTAATGCATCAGTTGTTATATATAATCTAATAATGATGGCACATAACACTCGTAGACAGACAGACCGTTCTGCCAGCTAATGATTGTGAAACATTGTGCTTTGTAAATGGTTAATGGACCGTACTTAACATAGCGCCTTTCCAGTCTTTCTGTCGGTATTGGCTCCATGATGCTATGATGAATGCTGTACAGCAAAGTGTGTTTTTGCTACATTTACTGAAGTAAACGATCTCAAAATGACTCCTAACACTGGACACATTAGTGGGAACAGTTAAAAATACTTTCCCAATGTGTTACAGGTCAGTTATGAGCCATTAATAAGAGCAACTTTTCATATAGTTGTCCTTATATTAACAGTATTAACACAACAAACAACCATTCCAACATTTTTAACATGAAAGTAACCAATGTGTTGGAGAAATATACTGTATGTGCGAATAGCAAGCAGGTTTCTGACCTGTAAAATACTCTCTTCATTTTAACGATGGTATATGAATAATTTAGGAGTTAAACAGTTTAGAAACAAAGACTATAATTAGTTGTACTACTGATATTTGTTAAAGCTCCTGTGTGTGTGTGTGTGTGTGTGTGTGTGTGTGTGTGTGGTAGCACAGTTTTAATTGGTTTGATCCCTCTAAACAGCAGAGAGCAGAGAAACAAATTGTTAAGCACGAGAGAACTTCCATCCCCTCTCAGCGCAGCGCTGTGCCTGTTAAACACCACAACACTCCTTGTCTTTTTAATTTAGTTTTTGGCTACAGCTACAGGAGGATTTAGGTTGCCTACAGAGATGAAGGAGATTTTTTCTTTCATTTTCTTTTTTTTTTTCCATGTACTTCCTTGAGGGAGCAAAAGGGTAAGAAGAGCTTTTCTTTTTCTCTCTCTCTCTCTCTCTCTCTTTCTTGCCAAAATTTTGGAGGTGCTGTAATGTTAATGACCTAATGTGAACGTAAAAGGCGGCACGAGCTTATAATGTGAGTCACTATCATGCACGCACATACTCCCATTCATGGAAAACAGAACTGATCCGCTTCTGTCTTTGCTGTTAGTCACCAAGGCACGGTTTGTACTGGCTCTGAATTTATACAGTTAAATCTCCACGACTCAATAAACTCCTTGATTTATTTTTAATTTACTGGCACTTTTTTATGGTTTGATTTTCCAGTTTTTGCTCTTGGTTTCCAGCATTCAAAAGGTCAGACCTGGATTTAGGTAAAGGTTTGTAGACTACTAGAGACAAAGATGGAAATGAGTCCTGTTTTCTATCCACTCTTTCCCGCACAAAACTCATGTATTGCATTGTTATTAACATATTAGAAAGTCCTCAATTAACCACACCAATGTCGGTGCAGTTAACCTTTTTTTATATTCAGAGCTGCACCACAATCTCTTAATCTCTCTTAGCACACAGGTGCTGTGGAAGTTTCTCTGTTTTCATTTTGCCGTTACAGTTTCCCTCGACAGGAGCCGCCTCCCCGTGCGTGAGACAGTCTGTCTCTGTATCTCTGTCTGTCTGTGTGGTTGTGTTGTGTCTGTGGCTCTTCCTCAGTCTCAACGTTCTAATGAGGGTTCCTCTCAAAGCTTTTTCTCTCTCTCTCTCTCTCTCTCTCACACACACACACACATACACGAACGTGTACAGCTGTGTTGTGGCAGCTCTCTGACTGGAGGGTTGAAGTAGCTGAAGCACCTAGAAGGACCACTTTCACCTCTCTTACAGTATCTTTGACAGCTGAGGATGATTTCAGAGAATTATCCTCCGAGAAGTGAATCACAGATAAAGCTACCAGCCATAACAGTACTTCCTTACAGCTGTATGTTTGTGTCTGTACGTGCCTGTGTGCTTTTCACCTGTGCATGCATGTTTATTGCACCCCAAAGACCCGAGCCATATGTCATTCCCTGCAGCCCCCTATCGCCCCTCTGTCGCTCCGTATTCACCGCCTGGTGTCAACATGTGGGTTAATGCACTGAACCTTTCAGCCTGTGTCAGGCTGCGTGGTGCTGAAAGAGTCCCAAATGGAAGAAGAAGAAAAAAAAAAAAACTCCCTGCTGCTTTCTGCTCAGCCTTTCATCTATAGAGCTCAGGTAGTGCTGCTGCTGAGAGGCTTAATTTCTTGGTTCTTTGCTCTTTCACCTTTCGGTGATTCAGGATCTCTCAGCGGGAAGAACTGAAGACTGCTGCTGCTGGTACTACAGGAGGCTTTGTGGCTTGATGCTGGGAAGCTTGTGCCTCTTAACTTAAAGGAAAATTCATTTTAAATATGATACATGCTTATTTTCTTCCTTGCAGAGAGTGATGCCACTCTCATGTCTGTATGGTAAATATGTGGTTGGATCTCATTAGCATAGCTTAGCATAAAGACTTGAAACAGGAGGAAACAGCTAGCCTGGCTCTGTCCAAAGGTAACAAAATGCACCTACCTACCCAACCCTTTAGGCTCTCTAGTTAACACGTCGTTTGTTTCTTGTTTGCAAAATATGAACGCTGCTCCCAAGAAACAGTTGGTTTCAGTTCTAAGTCACGTCATTGTTTGTACGGATGAAACAAACAAGATAGCATAGCATGAAGTCAGGGAAGGTTCTCACTTACAAATGGCCTCGTGTGACTCCAACAACCACACCTGAGCTCAGGTGACCTGAACGACATCATTCACACATCAGACCTCAGGTGACTTTATCAACTCGGGCAACAGTCAGTCAGAACTGAAGGAGCCTCTCTCTGCTTCACGGATGTACAACTAAGTTCAGCTGCCCCAGATTTAACCCTTCTCGAAGTCATAGCATGTTAATTAGCGAGCTTTAGCGGTGCTGGAGGGTGGATTCTGTTATACTGTTACCGACTAATCGAGTAATCAATCATCAGATATATAATCAGCTGCAACTTTGATAATAATGTATTATAATAATGTGATTAAGTAATGTGATGAATGCGCTATTTTCGGACCTGTTACAGACTAAATATTTAAATGATTAATCAAAAAAATAATTAATAGATATACAGATAGATTAATAGAACTAATTAATTAGTTGCTACCCTACTTCATACAGAGCCAGGCCAGCTGTTTCCCCCTTTTTCTTTATGCAAAGCTAAGCTAACCAGCTGCAGCTTCATATTGAACTGAGAGTGCTATTGATCCTCTCGGGAAGAACACTAATGAGCACATTTCCCAAAATGTCGAACTATTCCTTTAAGCTGGTGTTTAAAATTAGAATTGGGACGGAGGTACAAAGTTCCAGGTGGCTTGGATGCAGCGCTTGTTTTTCTCTCAGTAGGCTGCGCCTTTGGCTGTGAATCGGCTGCTCAGGCGGGGAGGAGGCCTTGAGGGTAAAAACTGTCAAGGACGTTAAGGTGCTGTAGACGGAGCAAGGCCCAGCAGTTGAGGCTTCGGGCACCTCCTGAGGCCAGAGCCAAGACTGGGGTCTGTCCTTGAGGGTGATGGGTGGTATGCAGGAGTGAAATGTGGGAACCAGGCGCACCTCTCCTGGGCCCCCTCATCGTTGTACCCCAGGAGGCCCGAGTTGCCACAGCAGGTGCAGGGCCCCTTCTGGAACAAGGGAGGCTCCTCAGGGTAGCAGATTAGTGGTGTGAATGCATGCATGTGTGTGTGTGTGTGTAATATTTTTCTGTTTTTGCTTTCATCTACCAGGTTTCTTTGGAACATGAAACTGAACCACTTTTTAAAGAAAATGCAAATGAACTGAACACTGAAACTGCCACGAAATCTACCCAAAACAAGTGAAACGTTTTGATATATGTACAAAAAAAAAAAATCAAATTCTTGTCATTGTGTTTGTGCTGTTGATAAAAGGGACAAATCCTTGGCTGAGCTGTTATTTGTGAGGATGTTTGAGACCAAGGTTTCTTTTCAAGGGTACTTTCAACGTCATTCTTCACATGTTTTGTTCGCTGAGTTGGTATGTCAAGGCTGACCAGATGGTCTACGATTAATTGCAAATACAAAAGTGACACATTTTGGGAAAAAAAAAAAAAAAAAATCCTCAGCAGGGTTTTTAGCACCATGTTATTTTCTCACTGCAGCCTCTGAATAAATGCGGCCCAAACTCAAAATGTACAGTCACTAATGGAGTGTTTTTAAGTGCTCAAAGGACTATATATTGTGTAAACTGAACTTGTGGCGTTCAGTCATATTTTGAGGTTTCGTACACACGGGTAAAAGTGGAGTAGATATTGTTCTCCTCTCCAATCCATCACATTCCACCCAATCCAGATCAATAGTGATGCTGCTTGTTTGGTTGTCCGACTGACTCCGGCTCTTTGTGCTCCACTATCGATTCTTTTCTTTCACTGTTTCTTCTGCCTTGTTAAATGACTGCATGTCTCCGAGGGGAAGAGACCGAGAAGAGGATGCTTACAATAAATAGTGAGCATCTTTTAGTTGATATAAAAGATCTTCCTCTGCTCGTGAAAGGGCTTGTGGGCGACTGCAAACTACAGAGACAAAATTCGATGAGGAGGAATACGGAGTGGAGGTTCAGTCCTGTCCTCGCAGCTCTCTGCTGCTTTAGTGCGGTAGAAAACCATTCATAAATGAATGAATGGCCTTACTCCTCCTGCAGGGCGAGGATGTTTGACTCACAGGATACTCTGAAGTTGTTAAGCTTTTACGCTGTGATTTCTGTTGAATGTGAACATTTATTGCTGCTCTGTGCAGCACCTGCAGCAGAAATATTGATACAGCTGATCAAAAAAAATGAGTGAATGAAAGATTTATAGAATACAATAGCAACATATCGCCACATGTGAAGGAGGAACAATCATTTTTTTGTACAATAAGCGATGAAATAATCCTTGTAAGTATAAAGACAATAGAAATACTCAAGTAAAGTCTAAAGAGCCAAAAATTGTAAAGACAGTCATCGTTCAAATGTGGCCAAGAAGTTTTGTTGTTTGTCCTCCTTCCTCTCGTTCTCTTTAACATTTGTACTAATCGTATTGGCTCCTCAGCTGTTAAGGTGTCACAGCAGGTTAAGTCCAAACACGATTTTGAGGATACTTTGCAGAGTCTTTCTAGGTTTTCTGCACGCTGTGAAAATTGCACTCAGTAAATGTCACGCTGGCCTCGACCACTGCCGCTCCAATAACAGTCACTGATTCTCTCTCACCTTTCTAACCACGTCTCCTCAAACCTGTTATTTACCTGCATCCTCTGCCTTCTTAGCAAATGTTCCCTCTTCACCTCTCCCTGTCTCCCATCACTCTGCCCCCTCCATGACTGTCTCCATTCATCTCGTACTGCAGCGCAGCAATAAGAGAAATGTTACACCTGAATAAAACATCACAGGACCAAGGAGACTGATTTGATATTGAGTGATTTTTCATTGTCTTCTGTCTGAAGCTCTGATCTTCCTGTTGTCTGAGTGCCAGGCAGGTGATAGGATATGGAAGAACCCTGACAGAGCTATTGATCACAGTTCAGGGATGCTCAAATACGCCAACAGTCCTTATCAGCTGGACAACTCCAAACACACAGGAAATCCATATGGCCGAACATGAAGGAAGACTGAAGCGAGCTGAAGATTCCTAGGTAAATGTTTACATAAGAGACAGGTGCAGAATCACAGGTCGTATTCGGTTGTATGTTTTTTTTAGGCCGATTCACCAACAACAAGCTTCTTGTTGGCAAAATTGGTCAAATTCAACCAAATGTGTGGGTTTTCTTGCATAGGCTGGGGTTGAAGTCAAGACTTTTGGAAGACCGCTCCAAAATCTAAATCTGAATTGAGATAAACTCCCTCTTCTTCATTAAAGGACTACTGTAAGTAAGGTGTTACATCTGTAGAAGCTGAGTACGGGCTCTAGCACAGCTTCACCTACTTCCAAGGTGCGTGGAGAAGAGAAAATGTCTGAGGAGGTTGTTGAGAGATGCTATAGCAGAAGGGGAAAGAATTCCTGCCTATTTTTTAGCCATGAGATGATGTTTCCTGACTTTAGCGACTTTTCCTGAGTGTGTCGTGCTCCAGCGTGAGTTTGACATTTGTGGGTTTTAGTGAAATATCACGCCAACCATTGGATGGATTGTCATGACATTTTATAAAAACATTACTTTATGTTGCCTCAGTGAATAATGACTGTAGACTCTTAGTCTCGTTCGTTTGTTCATACGATCAGAAACAAACTTGAGCTGCGTTTTTAAGGTGTTGATTTTGTTGAGGGGTTTCTTTCCTGCAGCCCCTCGGTGATGACTGTGTTCCTGCAGCTTCTACATCATGTCATAAGACTTGTTTTTTTGATGAGTCTTGAATTACATCCATACTAACTGCCTCTCAGCAAAGTGTGACAGTTTGGGTTTTCTTCCATCTACCACTGGCAAAGACATTACAGTTCCCAGTGTTTTTTTAATTACAAACAGTTGTTTGCAGTGATGATCTTGAGACCTGAAGTGTCATTCTTGCCTTTTGTGAATCTATTATGCACTTTCTCAGATCTGCACAATGTATGCGGCCCTATGTATACACAGACAGGTCCCTAATGTTCATACATGTAGCATACTTTACTGTAGTTTGTTGTAAATTCATAAAATAAATCAAACGTGTTTGTTTTGTTGTCTGACAAACGTTCTGCCACAGGAAATCTCCAAAGATCTATTTCACAATTGTCCCTGACAAACGTATGCAAACTTTTGACCACCACCTACAAGTACACACATCAACATTTACTGAATGCGGGGACATGTCCTGCTGATACAGTTACAGCCTGTTCCTAATCATCACTTGTCTAATCTTAGCCTACATGCTTGATGGGATTGGTTATTTCTGCACACACTCTTGAATATTTATGTCCTAATTTGGGCTATTTTTCTCTCATGTTTTCAAACTGGGGTTATTTATAGTGACTAGACACACTGTACTCTCACACAGCCAACTTCTTTCAGGCATGCAACCACACACACGCAAACACACTTGCACTCTGTCAAGTAAATGACATTACATTGCAACAATTCCAGCTTGCGTAAGTCTAAAAGCGACAGTTTGTTTGTTGACTCCCAGACCCCTCACTGAACTTTTACACTCATCCTACTTCCCCGATCCCCAACTTCCCCATCCTACTCCTTGTGAGAACATAAACAAACACTGTTTTTTTATTATTGTAGGAAGTTTCAAGACACACAACACGGCCCCCGTGGATCCTCCCGTTCTCAGCTTGCAGAGCGCTGGCCCCCGGGGTCACAGAGCAGCGCTGTGGTCAGTCAGGCCTGAGTCACAGGATGTTGAAGTAGCATGCCTCAGGGCTGTGGCTGGAAATAGGCATTGGGAAGAGCGAGTAGTTAAAGCCTTGATGTCTGGCTTCCCCACCTCTGCTCCTCTGGGACAGAAAAGAACAGGCCACACACAGTCATACCTCTCTGTCAAATAACTGACAGGGCTCGGGGCCAGTACTTTTGGTCCACAGGGTCAATAACAATAGTTAAAGGCAGACGGAAGAGGAAACTAATCAAGGATTTTGGCAGTTTGTTTGGCAACCATGTTGCTACTAATTTAGGGAACAGATCTGGTTCACAGGGGGGGAAGTAACTTGCAGGTTGCTAACAAGAGTAGCAGTTAGTTTCTTGCTCCCCCCGTGACCGACGGCACTGTGAATGCTGCAATCTGTCTTTGATCCTCTCAGAAGATGTAGTTCTCGCCTTGGATGTGGTGTTTGCAACGTCCAGGATGGGTGGTGTGCGGCTGGGTCTGTTTCCTCTGTAAACACTAATACAATGAAAGGAAGTAATTAAGTGTTTCCCCTTTCTCTTATTTGGTCTCAGTGGATCCATGTGACAAAATACATCCTGCACTCTGACCTGGATAAGTCTGTCAGGTTTATTTTCAGACATTCGAAGAAAAACATTCTTGTAACATCGGATGTTGAGAGTAAATACATTCCAATAGTATATTTCTAATAAAAAAGATACAAGGTTTAATTCAGAGATTTCCCACGCAGGTTGGCGGTCAGGCAAACACAAGTAGTTATTAAATTCCTGGTACATGGTTAATGCACAATATGTGTCCAATAAATGTTACAACTGCTACCAACGTAACGCTCAAGTTATTGAGTGAAAAACAGGCAGAAATTGTGCACCATTAAATGTGAAATGGTCGATAAGATCTGGAGCAGGAGTAGGAAATTTGATATGCATATCCAACAACCTACAATGTGCATTCATCACCCACCTACATATCTACACCCGGCCACATCATCTAATCCAAGAAAGTCTTTATACATTTGAAGTTTATGGTAAATAAAATATTCTCTATTAAAAACACACAGGGGCTCTTTTCTTAATACTCTTTTAATCATTCGTACACGGTGCTTTAATGGATATCTGAATCCTCAGATCCCGTTCAGGGGGGACACAGAGGGTCATTGTCAGGTCCTCGTGTCACTGGAATTCTGGGAATTTTTATCCCTGCTCTGATCTGCACTCACAAGTTGTCAGCATGTGGACGATTTCACACGCAGTTAAGGAAGACTATAAACAACACGTTTCACAAGATGACAGGGCTGCATTCACAGCAAATTCAGTCATTAATCTACTTCACTAATATTATTAATGGAATGAAAAGTGGCCACCGAGAGAACTGCCAAAAAAAAAAAAAAAAAATCTGTCCTAGCGAATGATTTAGTCCTGAAATCATATTTTATTAAAACATCCACCAAATTAGATGTTTTTAAGGAATTGGTTTTGGTAATGAGGTCGTGATCAGGCTCATTCTGCCTTGTTTAAACACACTGACGCTCATTTCTAAAACAGGGCAAGGTGCAGAGAAAATCTGTTATTTTAAAACATCACAGCAATCATGACACAATGCTGAAATGTGAGAAAACCAAAAAGGCTCTGCACCAGCTTCCACCTTTTTTTACTTTTTTTTTTTGCACTGATGAAAGTCTGAAAGTTTGGTTTTATTTCTTATTTTTCTAAATGATAAATGTGACATGCTAAAAAAATGATGTAACCAGTTCTCCTAGTTCAGTTGTCTAGAGTAAATGATAACAAATGCCTTCTGGAAAAATAAAAAACACGGTCAAATATTACAGTTTCATGACTGTTTCTTGGATTTATTCTCCATATTCTAAGACAAATTAGCATCAGCTACAGTGGCTATAAAAAGCTGAATCCTTTATGATTTTAACAAAGTTCAGCAACCTCTCTCTCTCTCTCTCTCTCAACTTTCTCCAGCGGAAATGTTTCTAAGAACTGAGCTGCTTGCATGCATGTGCGCCTGCACGTGTACGCCTTTACGTGTGAAAGGAAGCAACAAAACAACAGTGTCCCTATATTCCCAGAGCGAGGGGAAGTGTGAGAGCCATACTTTGATGCTGTGCAGCGCTCACTGTCTTCCTGAAGCCGACCCCCCGCCCCTGAGCCCTCTGTGCTTGTGGGGAGCTGTGACATTGACCTGACCTTGAATGTCCTATGTATTTACTGTGCGTCTGTCTCTGGACGTGTTGCTCTCGCCGTCACTCTGACAATATGTGGATAAAGCTGTCACTGACACATCATCTCAGAAAGGGCATTCAGGTTCAAGCTTGCCAGTCAGCGTTCCTTCCCAGTTCCTTATCATTGATAAAGCTAATCCTTTAGTCCTGCACATGGCCTCATGGCCCCCTAAACCACCCATTAGTGTGAGAAAAAGAACAATATAGGGGAGGGTGGAAAAAAACTGGAAAAATAAAGAACAGGAGGGAGAGAAAATGAGGCTGAGAAAAAGAGAAAAATTGGGGGAAAAAAAAAGGAGGGAAAGTATACATTTAAAAAAGATTCAGGATTTAAAAGCGTGAAGAAAAAGAGCAGGTGATGGTTGTTTGTGCACAGAAAGAGAGGAGTAGGCTGCAGAGGTGACCTTGACAGCCTAATCTGTTTATAGATAAGTGTGCTGTGGTCCATGTGTGGGAAAACAAGGCTCTCTGGGATGTGTGTGTGTGTGACCCAGGGTTAAGTGTCTTACACACAGACCATGGCCCAACACACAACACACATGATGGAGCGTGATGTGTAACACGGGCAGAGGCTGGGTTTACTGGAAGGTCCTATAGTTCAGGACATTGTGACAGATAGAGCTGTCTTAAAGAGGAAGTCAAACCTTTCCATTTGAAAATAACCTGCTATATGTCTCACTTTATCTTCACAGAGGTTGGAGAATCCCCTTGGTCAGCATGACATATAGAACCAGAGGAAGTTTAGATGTCAGGAGCAATGTTATATGTTCAAATTGTGGCTTTTGTCACATTTGCTGTCACAACTTGACTTCAAACCACGTGTCTAACAGCCTCTTTCCATCAGTAGCTGCTTCCTGTTTTGATACAAAAACTTTAACAAAGCTGCTACTTACGATTTTATTTTTATTACCAACCAAAAATATTCATTTTACCAGGAATATTCACACGTGAGAAGCTAGAACCAGTTGGTAAGTATGCTTTTAAGACAATTATAAAATGATCTCACAGTGGTGCATTCTCGCCCTCGTGGTTTGAACCTCGGTCGGGGCCTTGCTGTGTGGAGTTTGTCATCCTCATCGTGACTTTGTGGGTTCTCTTCGTGCACTCCAGCTTCCGCCCACAGCCTAAAGACATGCAGGTTAAGATGGACAGTGTATGTGTGACGGTGTGACGAGTATGGTTGGTAGTCCTG
Source organism: Protonibea diacanthus (assembly GCA_028641955.1). NCBI lineage: Eukaryota > Metazoa > Chordata > Actinopteri > Sciaenidae > Protonibea > Protonibea diacanthus. Next base: position 13,656,984 of record CM053979.1, read on the forward strand.
CCTCTTCTCGGCGTGGATCATCAGCGGACCTGAGGTGGTCCAAATGACGCCTGGGTGCTCAAAAAGCCATCTGTAACGGCACCCACTTGTCAATCAAAGCAGCAACGCTGTTAACTATGTGTAACTTTAAGCCTTAGTATAATTTAAACAGGTGAGTTAAATAGAAATTCAGAGTCGGTACAGTTGTCATGAACAGGAACTTTAGTTAGAGAGACCAAAACTGTTTTTTGTATCAGGCTGTAAACATGTTTCTGCAGTGAAGTTGGACATTTTAACATGGGGACTTATGGAGACTGACTCGTTCTGTAGCCAGCCTCAAGTGGATGTTCGGGGAACTACAGTTTCTGGCACTTCTACAGCCACAGAGGTTGCTGCTTAGTGTGAATGCAAGAGTGAAAGTTTGTTTGTCTCTACGTGTCAGCCCTGTGATGAACCCACGACTTGTCCAAGATGTACCCCACCTTCTGAACAATGTCAGTTGGGGTCGACTCCATCCCAACCCTGATAAGAATAAGCAGTTATTGAAAATGGGTAGTTTAATATGTTGTGTGTAAATTTGTTTTCTTTCTCATACACCAGCTGGCAACTGGCCCATATAAATATTAAAGTACAATGTAAAAATAAAAAAAAAAATGTGTAAAACAACATCTCATCTTATCAAATAACAAACTTTCCAGTTGCTCGATTCAGGCTAACAATATAACCAGGTGCTTGGTTATATTATGCTCTCCCTGTGCATAATATAACTCCAGGATACCTCAGCTGTATGCTGTGTTTTTGAGCTTTTATCAGCTCTTCCTAACACGGTAATAAATCACTGCATTGTAACCCTCGAGGAGAACGAATGTGGAAGGAGAATGGGAAAAGCAGATAGAGTTTTCTTTAAAGATCTCACATGTGAATGCATGACTTGTGTCTGAATCTGACGCTGAGACTCGGGGAGCAGTATACTGTGTATGACAAGAAGAGGCTGATTGACATACAACATGTACTCCATGATTCATAAATCTCCAGTAATGCATATCGAGACTTAGATGGCACAGTGTACCCTTGGTTACAATTTCATTAGTGGCAGAGGTGATTGATCAGACAGAGACAAACTAACAGAGGCAGAGAGTGCAGACAAACTGAATCTCCGTGGATCAATGTGACGGCCTGAAAGGCAGCTGTTATCAACATGGATTATCAACATGAGTTGTGCGGTCTGTGTGTGAGTTTTATCGGATCACTGAACGCATCATCGGGCACATAATCACAGCGTTGAGCCGACCGCAGTGTTCTTTCCAAAAGCTTTAGTCTTCCTCATCAGTGGCTTAGTCTGACATCTACTGTTACAGTCAGCAGCTTTCCTCATCTTCCTCGTGGTTTCTATTCCAGATAAACTGTTTCACACACAGTCAGGGGGTCTGTTTCTTCACTTCACCTGGATCACCAGGGACCAATTCAGTCCACTTCACCCCATCCCATTCACAAACTGAGTGTAAAATAAAAGGTATCCTTATTCATCCAGAAGGGAAGTTTGTTGTCCAGATGTTTAATATCCACATTATATAGTGAGTCAAACATATACAGTACATTGCACAAATATATTATTATATAAGATAGTACTTCTTTGAAGCTGTGCTTTGAGCTAACTGCTAACATCAGTGGGCTAACATGCACACAGTGACAATGCTGACATGGTAATGTTTAGTGTTTGCTATGTTATTCAGCTTAGCATGCTAACATTTGCTAATTCTGATCTGATGGTGGCACTAGATGAAAAGTCAAGGGGAGGTTCATCCTGTGGGGAACATGAACGTTTGTACTCAATTTTAATGGCAATCCATCCTATCTCAAATATCTCAACATTTAAGATATTAGACTTCTTATCCCCTGTTTTATTCAGCTGACAGATTTTAATGCAGTTTTTATGTCTTGCTGAATTGGTCCTTGTTTTTTTTTTTTTTTTTTATCTAATTGTTGTTAAACCTCTATTTCTTTTCTTTTTTTACTTCTTAATGGCCTTTATTTATTAGAACATTTTAGAATTGTTTGGCCAAATTTTAATTATGTATTATCTGTTTCGCTAGATTCAAGTGATTGTTATTTATTTCTGTTTTTATTTGCTCTATGAAGCCCATTTATTTATATAAATAAATAAAGTTTGAGTTTGATAATTAGTGACTATAAAGTGTAAAGTGAGATAAAAATAGTTACAAGTAAAGTCCTTACAGCACAATGGAACCAAAATTGCACTTGATGGTATGAATGGTGTCTTGCGATGGTGTTTAACAGCGTGGTGTTAATTGCACTGAGCAACAAAAACAAAGTACATTTGCAATGTTTGTCTAACAATGCAAAAAGAAGTATTGTAGTGTATATACATAGTAAAGTAAAAGAAATGAATACATATCAAAATAGAATACCATATTGGCCCTAGTTACTACATTACTATATAAAACATGAACATTACAGTGAATGACAACATTTAGATATCAGTGGACAGCTTTCTAGCTTCCATCAACTATCATTTAATATCTAATGGCTGTTTATTTAAACATGATGGTGATGAAATGCAAATTGATTTTAAGAAAAAGCCACAAAATACCAGCGCCTGTTATACACCCCCACACCCACTGCACCTGTACAGGAAGAAGAGCTGATCACGTTCCACATCACAGACCTGCTACAGTTCGAGCGTTATAACACAGCACAGTGTTTTGTATGCAGGACACATCTGAACTTCATTAACTTATGACACCCAGTAAATTCAGTGATTCTCTGCAGATATTTTCCTGCACATGTACCAAATAACACAACTTCCTTTTGTCACAGATAACGGGAGTGCAGTGTATCACCCATGCATCCTGTTGTGTATGTTTTTGTAAACTCCCTTCCCTGATGTCACGTGTGTGCCGGCAGCTTTGTCAAGCGCTGTGCGCTTCCACGTTAGCAGAAAAGGTGTGGACCCTCTCTCTCGCTTAAGTGACGACACACATGTGACTGCGTTGTGATTTGCGTGATTGAGAGACAACAAGGGAATCAGGGTGAGCGAGAGAGGCGGTTGTTTGTCTGTTTGTCTCAGCTGCAGGCGACAGGGTTTGAAGTGCAGGAACAGCAAGTGCTAAAAGTGTAAATCACTAACACAGGGAGCCGTTTGAAGAGGATAATCCAGGAATGCTTTGTCTGTTTAAGCTTATGACCCTCTCCTTGGTGGACATCTCACACACATATACACAGATGCCCTCATGCATACACACACATAGAGGATGAACGGAGGTTCCTGTTTCCTGGCTCCCCAGGCAGCTAATTACTGAGCCTTCCACACCAACAAAGGAAAGAGAGTCTCTCCATTCAAACATATTAATCCCTCTATTTACAGGCTGCAGCAGAGGCGACTGCAGGGAGGACGAGCGGGAGTTTGTTTTGCCTTCTGCATCTGCTTTTGAGAGAGAAAAACAGACATTACGTGCAGAAGGAGTTAATGCTGCAGAAGTTTATGTTGTGAGGCGCGCGATGGAAATGCAAATATATGCCTCTGTAATCTGTTTACCAGTGAATGCTGCTTCTCCCTGACGAGCTGTTGTATGTCACCTGCTTGGCTGATGAGGCTCTAATAAAGCCCTAATGGAGCTTTGACACTTGCTAGCACGGGGCTGAAGATTAAGATTTAGGATCGATATATACAGAACAGAAAAACTAACAATAACCATTCTTTTTCTTCCAAGTCTGAGAAACTCTGCAAGAGGGAAAGACCAAAAGATCAAAAAGATATTCCCTCATTTGGTGTTTTGATAATGTCTATGTGATTAAAGTAGAATATGATTCACATCAAACACATTTATAATTGGTGCAGATGCCTTATTGAGACCTATCAGTCACAACAGGCCGACAGCACAGTTTTTAGTGCCGCAGCATTAGCCGGTATTGTGTTACTTTACATGAAAATGATCCGAATGAGATCCATGCAGTGACGTTCACAGATCTGAGCAAGTAAAAGGAGAAATGTGGTATTGGACTGGAAGTGTCAACGGATTTGAGGTGAAAAAGTGCATCAGTCATCTTTTATCAAACCATTCAGGGACGCCTCGTACCCTGTATGTTGGTTCGCAAGGTATGGCTGAGTAAAGTGATCACAAAGAAGTCGTCTGTGTTGAGCTTTGACAAGGAGACTTAAGCTAAAACTTTCAGAGAGCTTCAATACCTACTACTATACTTGTATGCTTGTTTATATTTTCAGTACCTTACAGGTCCTGAAGGAACTGAAGTGGTGAGAGGAAATGCTTATCTTTTGTTGTGCCACTGCTGACAGTTTTATACATGGATGTATGTTTTTTAAGAAGAAAAAAAAAAGATATTTTGGGGCATTTGGAGGTTTGAGAAATAGCTTTCACTGATATAATGAGTGTGATCCTGTAGCTTTTTTTCTTCCCCTGTCAAACTACAAACATCTCTGTGTCATTTACATATCTGCGTATCCTCCAGCCTGAATACACTACCAGGTGGAAAACATCCCAATTCTGCCCCTAGAGCGTGTGATACAAAGAGAAGTGTCAACATGTTTATGACAGGCACTACAGCGGTGCCATATAGATATTCCCGGTGGAGAATACTGCTTTTGTGAGGGATAGAGGAGAACTGTGTAGGTAAAATAAGTTTAGTGATGTTTAAAAACCCCATATTTGATTTAAAATCCTTCATTCGCAGTGATTATTTCAACCTTTACCAAAGAATCCCTTCGACCTCACAGTACTCTGTACATGCAGACAGAATAACATGTTTATTTAGCATAGCTCAAAGCTTAATCCTATTTATTCACTACGTTGCATCCCTTTGTCCCTGTTTGACATTTGGAGTAAGTGAATTGGCTGGAGTTATTTTTAGTGCCACCTACTGAAATGAAGTCGTAGTACAACGGAGCAGGAGCATGGCTGTAGTGGTTGCACAAGTGCTGCATGTGTAGACTCATAACAGCACTCGAGGTAGGTTAGTGGGATAAAAAAAAAAATCCATTCACTTGACTTCCTCTACTCCCGCTGAAAGAAGGAAAGAAACTGGTGTTATGTGTGAGGAGAAAAAAAAAAAGAGAGAAGAGAGACGTCGCAGTTGGCGTCAGACAGCGCGACTACCACAAAGAGATCTGTTTTGACTAGATTCCACAACCTTAGTCCTTCAGACCTGTGACATTTAATCTCACTAAGACCTCATTTACTCTGTTCACTGGGTAACAACATTCCTCAGATTAACAACAAGCCTGCGCCACAAGCTCTTAGCAGAGTAGACCAATGTGTACCCATCCAAGCACACAAACTGCACCCCTATGTGATAAACAAGAAGCAAATGTTCCACTACTTTCTAATCTGCTCAAAGCCAATTGTTCAGGTGAGAACTGCGGTAAGATTCAAACAACATGTATGGACCTCCAGGAATTTTGTGCAGTTCACTTCTTCCACTAACAGGACAGGTTTTATCATAAGGATATTTGCTATGCAAATCTATGTGAACTATAGGTTTACCTTCCACACTGCAGGCAGGTGTGCTTCCTGGCTGCAAGGCCAAGACAGTGTGTAATGTTTACACTGCTCTATAACACCTCGTCTTACCCACAAATTTATGACAATGTAAAAAGGAAAATCTAGTAAATGTGTAAAAATCATTAAGAAATAGCTACATGTTATCCTGTTGTTCAATATTCTAATAAGTGCTGGTCCACTTCAAGTGATCTGCTGCCACGTGCTGCTTGGTTTATTATGAATAATGGTGAGACGTTAGTGAGAAAAGGATTGTATCATCTTAACCTCACCTGCAACTTTAATTACAACTGTTGGGGTTTGAATTCAAAATGGTGAAATTCATCTGAAAATATATATACATATGCTTTAAAAAATGACAAAACAAACAACCGGGAATCAGGTGCGCTGAAGGATTTGTATCTTTTCTCGACTGTGTTAGTTCATACTTATCATACGTAGATCGAAGAGTGGAGTCACATAATGATATTATGATTTATACCTATGTGATTCAAAATAAAGGGAAAAAATGATTTGGGATTTGGTTGAAAAATAACTGATGTTGTTCATCGTTTTAAGCACCAGTGTGTAGGATATAGTGGCAACTAGTGATGTAGTTGCAGATTACAACCCTTTGCTCCTCTCCTTCATATGACGCAAAACCCATAAAAAAACATCCTGTTAGGAGTCATGGTAACATGGCATATTACAGACACAGAGATTAATCTGGAGCAGATGAATCAGTAATGAAAACATGTTGTTAGTTTCAGTTGGGCTGCTGTGTTCCTCTTATTTTGTCATTCAAACTGAACTTATAGTTAAAACTTCCCTTTACCAAACAGTTCACCGTGCTGACAATTAAAGACCCAGTGTGTAAAACTGGGAGCCTCTATTTCCAGAGTAAGGCAGACATGGAATATAAAAATGTTTTCATGCAAGTAATCTTTTTGTTTTTGTCACTTAAAGGTCCAGCGTGTAATATTTAGGAGTAGTTCTTTGCAGGAACGGAACACACAATTCATTAGTGTATCATCACCTGAAAATCCCTCCGGGGCAATTTTTTTGTATTTTGTGACTTTGCGCTATACAAATAAAATTTGATTTGAAAATAAGAATCGCTGTGTTTTTGTTGTCGCAAAATGAGCCCTGTAGATCTACAGTGAGAGGGGGGGGGGGTCCTCTTCCATGGAGGCTGCCATATTGAAACACCATGTTTGTACAGTAGCCCAGAACAGACAAACTAAATGCTAAGTGTAAACAGGGCCCTTTTAAATGTAGTTTCTCCATTACACCACAAAGGCGAGTTTGATGCAATGCTAAATGCTACTAAACACTGGACCTTTAACTTGCCAATTAAACAGCTCTCATTCGACTTTTAAAAAAAAAAAAAAAAAAAAAAAAAAAAAAAAAATATATATATATATATATATATATATATGAAGGTGTTGATGTGCATGTATTCAGCTCCCCTCCCCTCTCTGACAAAGAGCGCCGGTGTTCTGACATCCAAGCGGCAGCGCCGTGCTCCGTTCAGACAGTCCGGATCCGGTGACCCGCGGAAGCGGTGTGTGAAGCGGCGATCCGCTCCGCGTTTTCCCGCAGACCACGTGTGGACCAGCTGAGTTGACTGGCAGGACTTGTTTACTGGTTGAGAGAGAGAGAGAGAGAAGAAAAAGAGAGACGGAAAGAGGGGGAACCTGAGGGAGAGCAATCGCTAAACGGAACGGGAATCCAAGTTTTTACACTTGACCCGTCTTTTTAAGTCTTTTTACGTTTGTTTACCTCATCGTATTTTTCACTATCGGAAACGGGATACTGACTTTACGCGCGTCTGTGTGGGCTTTCCTTTTATTTTGAACTCTATCGCCGACACTGAAACCTCGTTTGTTTTGGATTAGCTAGCTAACGTTAGCCGTTTCAACCCCCCCTCCACCCTCCACCCTCCACCTCCTCCTCCTCCATCAGCTAACGTTAATCTGAGAAAAAGAAACGGGCGGCGTGGTGGTGGAGAGTTTTCTCACTTCAAAGCAACGTGTCCAAACGGAGCCGCTATTTTCCCCCTCTGTTTCACAGTGGATGGAAACGAAGTAACCTTTATTTTTTTGTTTTTATTTTTATTATTATTATTATTTTTTAATTTTACCCTCTCCAAGTTCTTTGTTTTTCTTCTTTCTTTCTTCCTCCTCCTCCTCCTCCTCCTTCTTCTCCTGCTCCGCCGCCTCCTCCCCGAGTCGTTTTATGGGTCTTCATTCGTCGTTTGCGGCGTGGTGGTGGTGGTCAGCGGGGGTGAAGGAGTTCAGAGGAAGGTCGTAGTAGGGAAAGCTGCTGCACGTTTTCCCTGCACGTAGCTGCTTCGGAGGAGTTTCCTGGGATGTGCTCCCATCTGTCTTAACTACAACAACAACAACATCAACAAAAAAAAAAAAGGAGAAAAGGATGAGCTTCGGAGAAGATACCAGCAAACAGGAGTGATATATATATATATATATATATATATATATATATATATATATATATATAAAAGGACCTGTGGACTTCAAACAGCGCAAACCCTGCCTAGCTTCAGCTCCTGGCTCTCCATAACTTGAGCCTGCGTGTGTGTGTGTTTGCTGGAAGACCAGAAACAAGAGGAAGAAATACTTCCTAGCATTTCTTTTTTCTTTCTTTTTTTTTTTTTTGTGAAGTGGGTCTTCCCTCTTTTGGAGCTGTACATTACAGAGAAATGAGCCCGGGGCCAGTGGACCTCCTTCAGGGACCTCCAAAGTAGCCCTGCTCTGAGTGGGGGATACTATTATTATTATTATTATTACTATTAATAATAACACAGTTATTTCTCTCTTGATTCAGTGGAGCACCAACAATTAAACCGATGAACGCGGACTGTCGCCTCCACTTATGGAAAATGAAGATCTTTACTCGCACATGTGTTGCCAGAACCCAAGATCACGTTATTTAGTGGTCTGCATTTTTTCCAGGGCTCACGTACATCACAAACTTGGCTGGGAAGATACTCATAAATTTATTACCCAACTCTCTCCCCCCCGGTGTACGGGGGGCAACCTTGAATCAGTTGGACCTTAATTTTTTTTGTTTGTTTTTAATCTTTTGATATTCCAACAACAACAACAAAAAAACAAAAATAAAAATTTCTCCCTCGAGATCGGAGTTTTTTTTATTTTTGTTTTTTATTTTTTATTTTTTTGAGACGCTTCAAGAGGAGAGCACAGCTTAAGTCAAAATGAGACGGTGGACGCTAAAACTGCGAGCACAAATTGTGTTTTTTATCATCGGCACCTGCGTTGTATGCCAGTGTGGACTAATAAACGGGGAAAGTGAGTATTTTGACATTTTATTGTTTTTAATCGTTTGAATTACACGCAATGTGTGTTTTCACTGTTTCCACGCCGTGCAGACGGCGCCACTCACACACCGTGTGCCTCACATAGACAAAAACTGTTTGCGTTTTATTTGTTTACGTTAATACATGCAATACAGTAGATGTTACATCACCGTAAACACACTGAAAAGCTCCATATAAACACATCATTTTAATATAAAATAATATAAAGTGATACGTTTGCCCTTCCTGTGACACAGCATGGAGATAAGGGGGCTCATAAAATAGCGTGATTATTATTTTATTATCTTTGTTTTATCAATTAAGGTTGTAATTTTTAGTCACGGGACCTTCCTTCTTGGCGCATGCGTAAACTCTCACGCAGGCTCTAATTAAGGGGCTAGTAATTTCGGTTGTTGCGTATGAGCGGCTGCGCGCTATTAGTCGATACTCCTCCGTACAGTTATTGGGTAATATCACCGCCCACCCTTCTCCCTGTGTTGTCTTAAAGGTGCATATATAGATATGTATATAAATATATATGTTTTAGCGGCCTGGGCTGGATCCGGCAGCCCCAGGGCCAGATTAGTCGCTGTTACTGGACGAGTGTGGTCTGCTGCAGCGAGTCTAAACTGGGAGTAGCAGGATTGGCCCTGTGAGCGCAGCTAGGCCTCTCATGGCGACAGACACACACTTAAAAACAACACACACACACACACACACACACACACACACACACACACACACACACACACACACGCGCACACACACATGGCGCTGCTGCAGCCTGAACGTAAACAAATTAGCCGCCGACGCTAAGAAGTGTCTTTATAGGTGCTGGATTAGCCTGCGTCGAGATAGGAGCGAAAATTATGGGCGTCTTCCTCATCCGTGCGTCTCCTCTTTCTGCGCGCGCGCGCGCGCGCGCGTGTGTGTGTTTATTTTTATCAATGAATCGGGTTTTTTTTTTAATAGTAAAACAGCGTGTAATCTAAACACTGCTTTGCCAGAGAGAGAGAGAGAGCTGCAGATAAAAGATCCCGCTGTAAACCGCCTAATGACCTCGCCTTAAAGACTCATATCAGCGGGTAATTTGCAGCATTTTCAATAAGTGCGATTATCGTTGGCTGCTGTTAACATTTGAGCGGTTTAATCATGTTTTTATTGGCAGAAAAGTTCATCCACAGTCTTATTCGGGGAGGTCTCCAAGGGCTGAGTTTGATATTAAACTTTAAAGTAAGAAATATCAGACTGATCCAAGTTTAGAAATAAATAAAACATCCAGCATTTAAATTCACCTAAGAACAACCTTGTTATTATTAAAGCATACAACACATTTGATCATGCGTTGATGTATTTTGTAATTAACCTTTGGCCTACATGCATTTACACTTTTGAGATGAGCGTGCAGTGTTTTTAGTCTTGCACGTGTGTTTTTCAGCACACACACCAAGTGAGCGTTCACACCAGTGTAAAATTAAGGAACAAATCACCCTCATTCATAAAACAGTGTTTTCTATTCCTCGTCCTTTTTAATCCAGTAACGTTGTGGATGCTTAAATTTTTGCGTTGCGTTACTTAAAAATGGCTCCCAGTGGCCAGGTTCAAAGGAAATGTTGTGGCTACTTTACACAGGTCATGTATGCAGACAGAACAGAGGCCCCTGAAAGGGGGTCTTATGAGACAGGGCTGCTGGTACCCCCCCCCCCTTCCTCGTCTTTCTTCTTTCTCTCTGTCTCTCTCTCTCAGGGAGTGGGGTACATGTCATTGGCTGTTTCTGGTTCCTCATGTACTATATTCTCTGGGAAGTGACCATATTTGGCACTCTTGAGATGTTTACGCCCAAGGGAAGGCGGAGGGGGGGGTGGGGTTGGGGGGGGACACACAACAACCAAAATACTTAAAATATTTCATTCTGAATCCACACGCCGCCTGACATCTCCACCTCAGTCATGGGAAACGGGAAGCAGTATTGATATATAAACCACGTTGCGGCCGTGATCTGCTGACTGCACTCTAGAGAATGCGATAAAGCGTCCTTCGCAGGCTGTCGTCTGTTGAATTTGATGGTGGTGTTTGTCGTAGTTATCAGCAAACAGTTTTTCTGGAGAAAACCACTGAGCTGTCTCTTGGTCTAACTCGCGAAAAACAAGTTGTGCAACTGGGAGCCTTGCCCCCTTCTTGTTCCTCTCAGGCTTGTAAGCACAGCTCTGTTGGAAAGGGGCAGTGTGCGTGTGTGTGTGTGTGTGTGTGTGTGTGCGCGTGCATGTGTTGTTACGTATGCTTTCCATATTGGTCTGAGTGCTTCTTAAACAAAATGTGTCATACAAACTGTAAAACTGTAAGAATTTGAATTAAATGTCCCAAAACAGACTCCTTTTCATTCAGGATGAACGGTTGAATATTTGTTTTTTAAACTCCCTTTGATGGAGTCATATGTTGATTTGTAAAATTAGGTCGAGTGGAGATGCTGTCCGCGTGTGTGTGAGTTTGTCTGTAGCTCATTTGGATACTCAGGCGCTCTTCACTGAAGTGCACAGTGGCATTTTCCGACAATGCTGTGCATGCTGTGGAATGTGTTTGAAGTGGCCCACCATGTAGGTGCCTGTGTGTGTGTGTGTGTGTGTGTGTGTGTGTGTGTGTGTGTACACGTATATCAGTATGCACTCCAGCCACCCAGTGCTGTCTGCAGGATCTCATCTCTCAGCTCCTGACCTGCCCACTTCCGGGCAATGTATGTTATTTTGTGTATCTGTGTGTGTGTGTGTGTGTGTGTGTGTGTGTGTGTGTGTGTGCGGAGGAGGTGGCCATGCATGAGAACAGTGTGTACTAAAGCGGTAGGCTCAAGAGTGGGCTGCCTGTTAGCTCTAGCCCCTCTGCTCCGAGTGGCCCCTTGACCCACCACACATCCAGTTCATCAAATGGACAAATCACACGACGTGTGTGGTTTTTGGTATTTGCAAGCGTTAATGTTCTCACTTAATTGATTTAATAATTTGGTGTGCAGAATGTTAGAAAATAATAATTAAAAAAAATGTCACAGAGAGACTGCTCTCTCTGATCAACTGTCCCAAAACTCAAAGATATTCAGTTCACTACAGCATGACATGAGCGAATGCTTGAATCAGCTTGAGTTAACATCAGTTACAACAGGTTTATGTTAAATTATTAACCGGAACTATATTTGAATTGTCTTGATGTATGAGTGCAATGAACACCTATGAGCCAATCATAAATAAGATAATGGATACTGGCTTGTTAAAACTTTATATCGTGGTAGAAAAAACAAATTGTCGTATGTTGTAACGTAATACACCTGTCTGAACGGTTTCCTGTTTTTACTCAGTTTCAGACATTTGTCGTTCTCATGCCCCGTTATTAAAACAGCCTTTACTGTATGTGCAATGGGCTGCATGTTTGAGTAGTACCATGTTCACAGCCTGCAGACAATGAAGGTCATGAACTGAGGTTCCACCAGCTGTTTGTTGCATTTCAAGTGTTGGCCAGGAAGGCAATATGTACTGCTAAAGGAAATTAACTGTTGGGGTGCCTTTCCTAAGTGCTTCCTCCTCTGCACTTATCTTTCCAAGTATCCTTTTCAACTTCTCCTAACTTGCCAATGCATTTTTTTTCATCTTGTTTGCACTTGCATGTGAGTGAGTGAGTGAGTGTGTGTGTGTATGTGTGTTTCTGGCAGTCTTTTCTAACAGCAATACAAGCGGAGGATGAAAAACACAACCTGACCTTTTGACTCCCACAATTCACAGTTTTATCGGCCGACAAGCAAATACATTCCTGTAGCGTGTTTGCTTGTGTGTTCAGTTTTGTCTGCTTTCGACAGACACTTCAGTACTATGTTAACATTGTTTTCATATTTAGAATTAAATGAAAAGGCTGAAAGGATTATTTGAATTCGGCCTTTGGAAAAGAGAGACTTTGAATAGCCGACAAGTAGAGCAGTATACCCAGTCAGAGGGTACAAGAGCATGCTTCTCTCGCTGGCATCCAATTTAATGCTTACTAACACATTGTTACATCCGATTTAAGACGTGAAGTCTAGCTACAAGGCATAATGTGTAGGCATGCTGAACGCTGATGAATTACGTCTAGTTTTTGGCCACATAGTACGTCTAATTTTATTTTATCTACAAACAGGTTAATACCAAAGGAAGATCATCCGTTACGTTGGAAGTTAAACGGTGAAAATATTCTTGTATGGACACTGAACAAAAAATAAAAGGGCCATGAGTTTCACTGTTATTTTTCTTATAAACTTAACCGTTAAAAAATGCTACACGACCCATGAGCCTCAGTGTCCATTGCCAGCCAGAGACTTCTCATGTACTCGTTCAGAAAACATCAAATTGATTAAGAATCTGAAAATAAATTGAGTCACTACTCGGCGTATCGAGTCCTGCAAAAGTCACACTTAAACGCTAGCCTCTTGTTTCTCGTGTTTAAACCACTTAGATGTTGCAAACCAGCCCAACCGATACTGGATTTTAGTGGCTGATTCCAATATTAGGGAGTAAAATATTTCTATATTGACAGTTTAACAGTAAACTTGAATGTCCAAAATGACATCAGTGCACTGAAACGGTAAACTCTAATGATTCTATACATAAAAAAAACAAATAGAACATCATTAATTTCTAAATACATGACTCTAAGCATCTATTTTTGTATTCTGGGTAATGGACAGCATCAAAAAAATCAGCCTACATCTTTCTTTTAAGTTTAAGAGAGAAATGATTTTTGTGTTTTTGACGGTTGCAATGCTAAGAAATATTTACTGTGTTGGTTAGAGATCAGCCCAGGAGCGTCAGAAATTATTTAATGCAAGTTGTAAGAAAAGACGAGCAAATGCTGAAAATTGTAACCAGCTGATTTGTCACTAGATTGTCCATGAGATGCCAGTCTTTGAGAACATGGTATCATGTCATCACATGAGTATTTACACTTACGCAGGGCTGTTTTTTTTTTCTTTCTTTTATTACAGAGCTCAGCTCTCTGACTCCCATTCCTAGATAGAGAACTGTGGCTGTTTATTTAAACCTCTGCTCACTGCACAGAAATGTGGTCGTTGGGAGGGGATGGATGGGGCGCGGAGATCACACGCACACACACACACACACACACTGAGCGTTATGCCATGCTGCAACAATCTGATTTGATAGTCCTTGTTGCTGTTTGGATCTGCCCTATTTTAACTGATGGTGACTTCACACAGTAAAATCCAAGTTGAGCTGGCCCTGTAATGCGGGGATCAGCAAAGGGATCTTTTGGGGGCCTTTTGCAGGCAGGACCAGACACTGGCTGAGCCCATGCCCATGTCCTAACATGAGTAAATTGGAAAATCTATCATTTTGTTGTTATTTTGGCCTTCCATCCACAGCAGCCCGTAGGTTTGAGACCATCATAAATGTATTTTTCTTGGGTGAAGATGCTGTCCAAAGCTGATGCAGAGCTGAGGTTGAACATGGCTGTCTTGTCAACTTTTATATTGTCACGTCATCCAAGCTTTAGCTAACATCCAAAATGACTCCCTGAACAGTTTGTCGTTCGCCCTCACTTTGTAAAAAAAACTCTTTCAAAGACCGTCTTTGGAAATGTCTTTGGTAGGAATGAGGTAAAACTTCTGGCTCAAGTCGCCACTGCCTGCCCAGTGCAAGAGATATAAGTGTTTCTCTATTGTTTTGGCATTTCAGTGGACTGCAGACTTTTTATGTAAGCAAGTGTGCAGACGGCAAACTTTCCAGTGTTTCCAGAAAAATCTACATCAGCGCGAGAGAGGAAGGCTTAATGGTTTGTGTCATGAG